>OY998267.1:49745953-50345953 GCA_963922045.1 Persicaria maculosa
GACTGTTTATGCTCCCTCTCGCCTTGAGGCGAAGAGGTTGAGGCCACCAAATAGTAGAGTGGATGTATGACACCGAGGAGCCTTCCATGGATGATTCAGAGGAGGACCACTGAGAGTCCCACCACCACCTGTACCATCAGCCGATAGACGACAGATTAGTGTTCGTAGCATCACGTGCCATGGCTGTTTCGAGCGAGGACATTACATGAGAGATTGCCCTGACAGATCTACCATATGCTTTACTTGTGGAGGTACAGGACATAGGGCTGCTCGTTGTCCTCAGGGTGGTAGGACCCCACCAGCTACAGTTGCACCGAGACTTCCCACCGCTCCCCGTCCCCCACTTCTAACTTACCCTCAGGGATAGGGGAGAGGCGACTCATCGACTAGAGGCAGATCCGAAGGTAGAGGAAGAGGCTCAAGCAGAGGAGGCCGAGGATCATCTGGGTCCGGGATAGATAGAGGATCGTCATCAGCCGGACCATCTGGGTCCACTTTTGAGTGAGGACAGACTTCTGGAGGATCTGGTTCTGCATTGCCCCCACCGCCCCGCGTCTTTCATATGAGAGTCTAGGATCGATCCGCTTCGAGTGCCTTGGGTACTATATTTCTCTGTGTTGAGTGCTTGAGTATTCTTTTTGACACGGGTGCCCATCACTACTTCATAGCAGAGTCGTGCGTCGCTAGGCTGAGCTTGAGCTGCATGAGGGGTCCGTCCCTTACTAAGGGGTACCGGATGGGGCTAGGATTAGGACGAGTCGTGAGATCCTAGGGTTCCCCATCCGTATAGGTGAGTGAGAGTGACCCGCCGATCTAATCGTGATGGCGTTAGGGACCCACGACTTGATTCTTGGCATGAATTTCATGGACCACTATGGGGCGATCATCAACTTACGGATGAGGACCGTGACGATCTTGGCATATGATGGCACCAAGCACCAGGTTTGGGGTAGTGACCCCAAGAGGAACGGGGCACTGATTTGCGCAGTTCGAGCAGCGAGGCTTCTTGATCAGGGTTGCACGACATATTGGTGTTACGCCTTAGAGGTGGATCGAGACTGACCCGGGATGACCGAGGTGCCCATGGTTCGAGACTTCACTGATGTTCTTCCACGATGAGCTACCAGGATTACCCTCGTAGAGAGAGGTGAACTTCACGATCGAGTTGGAGCCGGACACTAGGCCCATTTCCCGAGTACCCTACAGGATGACACCCACAGAGATGGCTGAGCTTAAGTTTCGGCTTGAGGAGTTAGCCAAGAAGGGATATATTCATCCAAGTGCATCGCCATGAGGAGTTCCAGTTCTATTCCTCAAGAAGAAACATGGTTTGTTGAGGTTGTGCATTGATTACCGCGAGTTGAACCGGGTGACAGTGAAGAACCGTTATTCGCTTTTGAGGATCGACGACTTGATGGATCAGCTTCAGGGTGTCGTGGTCTTCTCAAAGATTGACTTGAGATCGGGATATCATCAGCTCAGGGTGAGATCAGAGGACATTCAGAAGACCATTTTTAAGATGCGGTATGGGCACTACGAGTTTGTGGTCATGCCTTTTGGGCTGACCAACACACCAGCATCCTTTATGGAGCTTATGAATAGGGTGTTCATATACTCGAGAAGCGGCAAGGAGCATGAGCAGCACCTGAGAATTGTTCTGGAGACTTTGAGGAGGCACCAGTTATTCGGCAAGTACAACAAGTGCGAGTTTTGGATTCCAGAGGTGACCTTCTTAGGTCATGTGATCTCAACAGCAAGAGTCGTCGTGGATCCGACGAAGATCGATTCCATCGTTTCTTGGGAGGTGCCCATGAACGTATGAGACATCAGCTCTTTTCTGGGATTAGCTACTTGTTATTGTCGTTTCGTTTATGACTTCTCGAGGATCGCCTGACCGATGACACAACTGACTCGAAAGGACGTTCCTTTTGTTTGGAGTGAGGAGTGGCGGGCCAGTTTTGAGCTTTTGAAGGTGAAGCTGACGACCACACTAGTGTTGGCTTTACCTGACGAGACAGAGGACGTTGTGATCTACACCGATGCTTCGCGAGATGGTTTGGGTTGTGTTCCACATCAGAGGGATCAGGTTATTGCTTTTGCTTTACGCTAGTTGAAGCTTGGAGAGGAAACTTACCCCACACGCGATCTTTGATGCGGGAACATCCAAGACACCATCCAAGACACCTTCGGACACATCTATACTTGGGGATGGACCTATTATTCGAGCTCGTGAGAATGATGTCATACTCAAGAGGAAGAAGAAGGCTCCACCATGGGAGAAAGTCCAAAGGTGCAAGCTTGATGGGTCGTTCGTTTTTAGATGGGTTCAGCAGTTTGACAGCTTTTCGAAGTCTCAGTAAAATGGGTCGTTCGGAGTCCGTATTTATTGGATTGGGTCGTGCCATACCTTGTCGGAACGAGGACAAAGAGATCTACAACTTTGCTGTTGAAGGTTTTTCCAGATTCGACCTAGAGCTTGGCCGAAAATCACCCTCTTTGCAAGATGTCACTGTTTAGACGGGAATAAACTAAGTATTGGAACTTTCTTTTGTTACTATTTTTAGAGACCATCTTTACTTAAGTTATTTTAGGTAATTTAGGGTTTTATTTTAATTTCTCTTTTAATTATTATTTTTATTAAAATCAGCCTTTAGGGTTATAAGAAGGGGCTGATCTCCTTTGTTTAGAGACACGTACAATTTTTATGAAAATTTATCTCTTTTGGTGTGAAACACAAGAGTGCAAGTCAATCGATTCGAAGCGTTGCTCATCGATTGCAAATTGGTTATAGATCTTGCTTGGTTTGCTTTGAGTTCGTCAACCTCGCGAAAGCTTGGTGATCCAGGTAATCACAAGTCCCCTCCTTGTGCCTCCAAGTTGTCCGCTTGGTTGTGTAAAGTTGTAGAGGCGGGTTTTGTAGTCGTTGATACTTGGTTCCTACCCTCTTAGAAGGCCTGGGGTCTTTATCTCGTTCCACCTTAGTTCGAATCACCCTTCTATCGGTCTTTATTTTATTGTTTTGTTGAGTCTAGAGTTGCCGAATTTTCGAGTCTTTGTTCTTGTTCTTGAGTCTTTGCTTCCGTTCTTATCTTTGAGTCTTGATTGTCGAAGATCGGGCCATCCTACGGCTAACCCCGTATCAAATTGGCATCAGAGCTTTGGTTTCTGACATCAATTGTATCTTTTGTTATTCATAAACACAAAACCCTACAAAAAAAAAAATAGAGTCTCTTTGTTCTTGGTTTTTACTTCTTGAATTGTTAAATTTGATTGCATTAACCTTTGTTTGTGATTGTTGTGGTTGCCTTTAGCCCTAAACACATCCTAAGCCGAGGCCATAGCCACGTGGGATCCAATTACCACCTTTGTGCAACCGACCAAATTGTGGATCAGCCGACACCTTGTGATTACACTTAGCCTATCGGCACCTTCAAGCCAAACACAAAGAGGTTTCCAAACCCTAGTTGTGCTTGCTTCTATCTTTTCTATCCTAATCTATCCATTTGATTGCCTTATTTAATTTCTGAAATTTGTGGTAGATATATCTCATATTTTCTATCATAGATTATAAAGGGCATAGATAGATTTATTTACCAAATTTAGCCAAGCCATCACCTATATATATTTCATTAGGGCTACATAAATTTTATTTTTCTTTCACCATAGTTTAAAATTTCAAGAGTCCTTTTATTTCATTGTTAAGTGTTCTTGCATTAGTAAAAAAAAAAGAGTCCGAAAAAAAAATTCAAAAAAAAAAAGAATACATTCAAAGCTTTGACCTAGGAGGATAAAATTCACTAGGGGCAAAAGTAGCTTCAAAAAAAAAAAGGATTGTTGAGGTCTAGTGCAAGAACTTTCGAGGACCAATTTTGGTGAAATTTCATAGCCCTAGTTGAAAATCTCAAACACATACCTCCCAAAACACAAAAAAAATTTTTTTTTTAAGCCCTACCTTGCAACTACAACGTCCTTGCTAAGGGTTTGAATCAAAAAGAGGTAAAAATCCAAGTTTTTCTTTCTTTTCCTTCATTTTCTTTTCATATTTTGGTGTGTCGAGTACTGTAGTGTCCATACCGACCCCATACCGACCCCCCAGCCTCGGTACAGGTTCTGTCGTGTGTGTCGAGTCCTGCAGTTGCCATACCGACCCCATACCGACCCCCCCCAGCCTCGGTACTGGTTATGTCGAGTGTGTCGAGTCCTGCAGTGCCCATACCGACCCCATACCAACCCCATACCGACCCCCCAGCCTCGGTACAGGTTCTGTCGAGTTTGTTTTGGGTCGATTTCGAGGCTTTCAGTCGATTTCGACCTTTTTCTTCAGCTTTTGTCGAGTGGTTCTTGCTAGTGTCGAGGCCCTTGTTGCTTGTTTCTTTGTCCTTTCCCTTGATTACTCTCTTTTGATTGTTAAGTCCTTGCTTGAGTGTTGATTTGCCCAAAGCGGATTGCCCCAACAAGCTTGTCATAACCATTTAGAGAGACGTGTGTGAGAGAAACACATTGTGAGTTTGTTTATCTTTTGCTAATCTTGACATCGTTTCGTGTTTGTCTTTATTTGCAATGTCTAACATTCAGGGTAACAACGGGAACAATGCCAACAATGGCAATGATGACAACAATTCCGAAGCACCTCTATCCGCCGCGGTGTTCAACAACACAATGAACACTCTTAACACCACCTTGGCGGCAATGATGGATAGGCTGACAGCCTTGGAGGCTAGACCAACGGGTTCTAATAACCTTGGTGGTCAAGGTACTCACGGGCGTGACAATACACCTAATGATAAAAGGGCAGTCCGAAATCCTAACCCTCCTCCTACTCTTAGTTCTATGTACATTCCTTGCTTTATATACCAAGGTAGAGGACATGTTATGAAGGATTACCCAAATAAGAACACTTTCATGATTAATCACCTAGGTGAAAATAAATCTGAAAATTCTAGTGGTGAAAATGATGAGCATGTTAATAATGATCAAGATCTTAGTTTACTTGCCTCTAAAGATGATTGCATTGAATATGAGCATGATGATTCTTTGATTGTTAATAAAGTTTTAAGTGTTCACCCTATGCCTTGTAATGATAATCAAAGAGAAGATTTGTGTCATACTAACTGCTTAGAAGAAGGCAAAGTTTCTAATATGATCATTGATGGTGACAATTGTGTTAATATGGCTAGCCTTGAAATGATTGAAAATCCAGCCGCGAAAAAAGGAAGAAAACTTGCTAGCCTTTGATGGAAACATAATGATACATGAACAAGCTAGAGTGCATAATGAGTTAGAACATCATGAAGTTGATATGCAACCAGAATTGTGCACTAATCAAGTTTCTTTTCTTGGTTTTGTAGAGAGCTCTAGTGGTCTACAAGTTGACGAAGCTGAGATTAAAATCATCAAGAAGTGGTCAATCCCTACAACAATCGGTCTTGCGATGAGTTTCCATGGGCATGCGGTTTTCGATTCAGGAGCTCGTGTGGGTGCAATTGCGGAATCATATGCGACCTTGGATTCGAGGACGAATCCTTTTCAAGAAAGGGGGATTGATGCGGGACCATCCAAGACACCTTCGGACACATCTATACTTGGAGATGGACCTATGATTCGAGCTCGTGAGAATGATGTCATTCTCAAGAGGAAGAAGAAGGCTCCACCATGGGAGAAGGTCCAAAGGTGCAAGCTTGATGGGTCGTTCGTTTTTAGATGCGTTCAGCAGTTTGACAGCTTTTCGAAATCTCAGTAAAATGGGTCGTTCGGAGTCCGTATTTATCGGATTGGGTCGTGCCATACCTTGTCAGAACGAGGACGAAGAGATCTACAACTTTTCTGTTGAAGGTTTTTCCAGATTCGATCTAGAGCTTGGCCGAAAATCACCCTCTTTGCAAGCTGTCACTGTTTAGACGGGAATAAACTAAGTATTGGAACTTTCTTTTGTTACTATTTTTAGAGACCTTCTTTACTTAAGTTATTTTAGGTAATTTAGGGTTTTATTTTAATTTCTCTTTTAATTATTATTTTCATTAAAATCAGCCTTTAGGGTTATAAGAAGGGGCTGATCTCCTTTGTTTAGAGACACGTACAATTTTTATGAAAATTTCTCTCTTTTGGTGTGAAACACAAGAGTGCAAGTCAATCGATTAGAAGCGTTGCTCATCGATTGCAAATTGGTTATAGATCTTGCTTGGTTTGCTTTGAGTTCGTCAACCTCGCGAGAGCTTGGTGATCCAGGTAATCACAAGTCCCCTCCTTGTGCCTCCAAGTTGTCCGCTTGGTTGTGTAAGGTTGTAGAGGCGGGCTTTGTGGTCGTTGATACTTGGTTCCTACCCTCTTAGAAGGCCTGGGGTCTTTATCTCGTTCTACCTTAGTTCGAATCACCCTTCTATCGGTCTTTATTTTATTGTTTTATTGAGTCTAGAGTTGCTGAATTTTTGAGTCTTTGTTCTTGTTCTTGAGTCTTTGCTTCCGTTCTTGTCTTTGAGTCTTGATTGTCGAAGATCGGGCCATCCTACGGCTAGCCCCATATCATAAATGAACCATGACATCAAAAAATGTCGGGGGAAAAACCATCTCCAACTTGCACATTGTATAAGGAATATGTGATTCAAGGACTTCCAATTGAGCAACAGTTATGCTTTTAGAGCATAAGTTCCGAAAATAAGAACTCAACTCAACAATAGGCTCTTACACATGTTTAGGCAAGAAACCACGAACGACAAGCGGAAGTAGTTGTTCAATAAACACATGATGGTCATGACTCTTCATACATGAAATCTTTTTCCCATTGTCCTTCACGCAACGAGAAATATTTGATATATAACCATCTGGAGATTTAATTATAGCAAACATCTTGCATATGGCAGCCTTGGCATTTGCAGTCAATGAATAGCATGCAACAGGAACACGCAGTTTATCTCCGTCCAATATAGGGTGCAACTCTCCCCTAATTTTCATTTTCATTAAATCCATTCGAGCCTTTAAGTTGTCTTTAGTTTTTCCTTTAATGTCCATCAAGATACCCAAAACATTATCAGATACATTCTTCTCCGTATGCATGATATCCAAGTTATGAAGAATTTTCAATTTTCTCCAATAAGGCGAGTCAAAGAAAATACTTTTCTTATGCCACCCATACAAACTGTTTGAGGAATTCCTTTTTCTTTTCTTACCAGCAACCTGCCCAAATTTATCTTGTGTAAATTGAGAATAGTGTGCCAAGACATCATCTCCATTCAAAGGAATTGGTGCACAACCTCTTTCTTTTGTATTATCGAAGGAACTAGCATCTCTTCTCCATTTATGATTCGGTGGAAGCCAACGACGATGACCTAATAACCACCTTTATGCTTCAGTGAAGTACGTTTGGTTTTCTTATGGCAACATGGGCATGCATAATTGCCTTTAGTCGACCATCCAGATAAATCAGCGTATGCGGGAAAATCATTGATAGTCCACAAAAGGGTTGCATGCATGACAAAGTTATTCTTCGAATAAGCATCATATGTTTTAATGCCAAACTCCCAAAGCTCCTTAAGTTCCTGAACTAGTGGTTGGAGGTAGACATCTATATTCTGTCCTGGACTAGTAGGTCCTGGTATTAGCAAAGTCAACATAAAAGAATGTGGCTTCATGCATAACCAAGGAGGCAAGTTATAAGGAATAAGAACAACCTGCTAGATACTATGCTGAGAATTATCAAACGGTTGAAATCCACCACATGCTAATCCAAGCCTTACATTACGTGCATCTTCAGCAAACGTTCTATACTCCTTATCAAATGACTTCCAAGCAACTGAATATGCAGGATGCCTCATTGTCTCATCATCTAACCTATCCTCTTTGTGCCACCGCATGTCTTTAGCTGTCTTCCTTGACATATACAACCTTTGTAGTCTAGACTTTAATGGAAAATATCGCAGAACCTTATTAGGCTCCTTTGCTCCCTTAAAAGAGCCTTTATCATCCTTTTTCCATCTCGATAGACCATAAGTGGGACACTCATTCAAAGTTTCATACTCATTCCAATAAAGAACTATCACTCCAGTTATTGGGAACCTTTAGGTGTAGTAATTTCACAACATATGAGAGCTTTGACATCGTTGTTCCATTTGTTGTTAAAGGTTCTTGATATTCTTGTAAGAGAAGATAAAACCTTTTCGCCTCGGCATTAGCTTCTTCAGGGATGCTTTGCTCATTATCATTCATCATTTGCTCATTAATAATGAAATTCATACCACCTACACCACACACATATTGTAACATTGTAAATCCTTCATCAACATCGTTATGATCATCATCAAACTTGTTAGTCTCTTGACCAGTTATATCATTTAATATTTCCCAATGAAACTCCCACACAGTGCACTTCTCATACATCCCTCACTTAAGCAGATCGTATCTTAAATCACATTGTCTTTTCAAAAATATATTGCGACAATAATTACAAGGACACCTAGCAGTTGTAGGTTCTCCATCGTCTTCGGACACATTAGAAAGAGCCAAATCTAAAAAGTCATCAACACCCTTTATATAATCAGACGATGAGCGAATCTTTATTTGTACCCATGCCTTATTCAAGGCCATGTCCTATTTTTAAAAAATAAAATACAATTAAATTGATAAAATAACAAACATGCAAACAGTAATATTAAAACAGACACTATTAAAATTCAAGAAATATAATTTGTAAGTGAAGTGTGCGCAAATTGCCATATTTTCCATCTAGTTTTATGTCCATTTTGTCGATATTTTCATGAACATTGATTGGAAAAGCATAAAATTAGTGTCGTTTATGTTTATTTGCCAATTATAGAGGTCTGCACGAGTTTTTGTGTGATTTCGCAGAAATCGAGACAAAATTGGAGCAATTTGGACAAGAGAAGAAAAGCTGAAAAAGAACTCGAAGTCTACTGAGAAGTTGAAATCGACCTAAAGACTCGACATCGAGTGAAAACAGAACACTAGAAATCGAGCAGAAGAAGAACAGAGCATGTCGACACAGACGGGTCGATATCGACAAGTGGTCGATGTCGAGTGCCCTAAATCGAGTGGATTGATAGAGTTCAAGTGCAAATCCGGGGTCGAGTAGAACTGGCTCGAGATAGAAGTGATGAGGTCGATATCGAAATCAGCTGGTCGATATCGACTGCTGCTGCAGACAGATCCGACACTGTTTTTGATAGAATTCTATCCGACGGCATTACATCTATTCTAAAGTCGAGATCTTCTATCCATTATCATCAGACCTTATATCCTTTATGGTGAATTTGATATTTTCCTAAAGTGATTTAGTTAGTTACTTTATTTAGTTTTATCTTAGGAATAAAGATAGATTTTCTTATCCTTGGATAGCGAGGTTTGAGATCTATGATTAGAGGCCATTAGGGCTGAGTTTTAATCATCCACAAGCATTCAATTCCAGCAAGAAAAGTGTTTCAATTACACTAGAGAGAGAGAGAGAGAGAAAGGCCGAGTGGAGTGAAAGGAAGCGAGAGCGGGAAGTTGCTTTGTTCGGTTGTACTCTTTCATTGCAAATTTAATTCAAAGTAGTTTCCTTTCAATGATGATGATGTCTACGATGATGAGGCGCGAGTAGTTCACCTTACTTTTAGGGTCGGGGTGAGCCCGACGATAGCCATGTAAGTTTGTGCATCAAAGGTATGATTTTTATGCGATTCCGTCTTCTATCCTATGCATGATCCTTTGCGAGAGTTGAGGAAATTCCTTATTTGCATTATTGAAGCAAAAGCCAATCATATTGCGAATTCGGATTAGTCATGAAATTAGATAATAACTCTTAGGTTTTATGCGATAGCCTCTAATCACCTAATTGTTGGTAACGAAAGTTATTTGACGGAAAGGCATCATCTTTCATGAATTTGGCATAAGTCTTATATGGTTATCGTTGTGGCATGAATCCCCGATCTTGGAGGTCTTTTAGTTTATTGAAGTTTACAAAATCTGAGTTTATATTATGTCCACCCTTCCATCATCACTCTTAATTTCTTTGGACAATTTTCCGACAAAATTTGGTTACTTTTCTGTTTCTGTTGAAGACTCAAAATCAACTGCAGAGGTCGATATCGAATGGATGACCCGATATCGAGTGAACAACTCGACATCGACTATCTGTTTTGTCTTCTGCAGGAATTTGTTGGAAATCGACTGGAACTGTAGTCGATATCAACTGATCTACTCGATATTGAGTGGTCTTTTGGAGTCGAAATTTGATCGTGACTGCAAGCTTAGGAACCGCTGACATACCTCCTCGTGGATTTGATCTTGAATTACCCTACCACTACATTGGGAGGGGTTCTTCTATTTTATTTGCTTGGACAAGGGAGTTGGTTTGATTTGGTATTTTATATTGATATTTATATTATAAACTAGCAATCCCTTCCTAAACGAACAAATTGGCGCCGTTGCCTAGGAGGCAGTCAATCGCGCCCTAAGCTTTATTCACGTTCTTTTAGTGCTGATTTTGCAAGTTTATGCGACGCTCTGATCGCGAACCTATCTTGGAAAGTCTAGAGGAGCCCGAACGGTTTCTCCATCTTTGAAACAGAGCTATCTGAATCATGGCGGAGAACGAGACACAGGCTCAAATCATAGAGCGTTTGAGGAAGGAGATACAGGACCATAATGCTACAATCGCCAATGAAAGGGCAGCCACAAGTGCAGAGAGAGCTCACGCTGATAGAGAGGAGGATGCGCGCAGACAAGCCCTGGAGAGGCTCAATCAGTATCCACAGACGGCGATGCAATACATACATCTGCCACTTCATGTTCCTGAATCTACAATTTTAATTCCTCCCTCTAACTATGAAATAAAAATTAACTTCCTTTATGAGATTAAACGCAATACTTTTGAAGAAAGAACTAATGAATGCCCCTTGTAACGTATTTCTACTTTTATGGATTTATGTGAGACTATTGCTGATGGTGCAAAATTAGAATATGTTAGATTGAAATCTTTTCGATGGTCTCTTGCAAGGAAGGCCTTACAATGGCTTAAAAGCTTAGCTCCACGCTCGTTGAGGACATGGGCAGAGGTGAAGGATACGTTCCTGAACAAGTTCTTTCCTCCATAAAAAATGGTGATGCTACGACAAAGGATCACAGCTTTCAAACAAAAGCCTCGTGAGACATTGGCACAGGCGTCGAAGCGCTTTAAGGACTTATTGAGATCATGCCCTACGCATGGGCAATTACCTTATGTCATCCAGGAGATCTTCTACAACTCCCTTGATGCACTGAATAAGGAGAGAATCAACTCTTACACCTCCTATCGATACATTGAGCTTACACCAACGGAGGCCTGGCACACAATTGAGAGGCTAGTCAACTTTGATAACACATATGGAACTGCTGCGGCCTATGACTCAAGGCCTGCTGTGTGGCAATAATTCCACAATGATCAGACACGCCACCTACAAAATCAAGTTAGATTCCTCTCAAACAACCAAACTTGTCAGGAATGTGGGTCAACAAGGCACAACACCAATCCCTGCCCACATCTTGAGCAAGTCAGCATGGCGGAACAACATGAGGAAGCTAAGTTGATGAGAGGCCCCTATGGAGGGGGCAATCAACAGTATTGGGGAGATCAAAGGTTCTATCAACCTCAACATCAACAGAGGGATCCCCCACCTTATAGAGCACCAGGGCACCCTGAGCGGGAACCAAAGAAGGATGACCTGCAGATTATTCTTGATGAGATGCGAAGGAACCGTGCTGAGTTCAAACAAGCCAACAACTCCGTCCATACTCAGCTGCAAGGCATCAATTCTAGGCTCGGGGAGATCGACATTTGGAAGAGAAACATGGAGACCCAAATGGGTCAATTGGCTGAACAAATTCCCAAACCGTCACGATCGCTGCCTAGATCTACTGTGCCCAACCTTAAGGGAAAAACTAGTGGACAAATAGCGGCTATGAATCTAAGGAGTGGGCATCAACTTCGATCGCCTGAGCAAAAAGCAGAGGAGAAAGCCACAGATGAGACATCGATATCGACTACTCCGGTCGATATCGACCATGGTGAAGTCGACATCGAGTCCCCTTTACTCGATGTCGATATAGAAGCTGAGTTGCACCAGAAATTGACTCCTCCAGTCGATATCGACCACCCTTTACTCGATGTCGACTCAACTCCAGCCGTAGTGAAGAAGAAGGTGTTGCCATTCCCTAAGAAAGCTATAAAGGACCCGGCGGAAAAGAAGTCCAAACGCTTTGTGAAGATGCTTCAAGGGCTCAATGTTATAATTCCATTCACCGAAGCACCTCATGAGATGCCATCATATGTAAGGTTCCTTAAAGATATACTAGGTAAGAAGCAATCAATCGCTGAGATCGCAGATGAGTGCAACAAGTTGGAGCTACAAAAGAAGAGGGCGGACCCAGGTAGGTTTTCTATCACTATAGGCTTAGGTCAATATCACTTTAATGCTTTATGTGATTTAGGTGCTAGTATTAGCATGATGCCACTAACCATATGGTCCAAGGTAAAGATTGGTGCCCTAGAGCCTGTGGATGCTAAACTTTTCATGGCAAACAATACGGTGGTTATTCCAACAGGGATGGTGGATGATGTGCCTGTACAAGTAGGTAAGTTCTTTGTCCCTGCTGATTTTCTAGTTGTTGATATGGCAGAGGACCCTGCTTGTCCAATTATTTTAGGAAGACCATTCTTAGAAACCGTGGATGCCAACATAAGCGTAAGGAAAGGATTGCTCTCATTCACCATTAGAGATGAAGTGATAGAGTACGCCTTCAACAAAACGGTGATGAAGAATGAAGAGCCAATGGAGGTAAAGTCAAATAAAGGTGTCTACGTCACATGCAGGGAAGCAAAGGTTAGAAATATGACACCTGAAGAGCTTGAGAAGAGGGCTATAGAATCCCAAGTGGAGGAAATCGTGGCAATCTTGAACGAAGGAACCAAAAAGCCACCCGAAATCAACCCAGGTAAGTCGATATCGATGAACATTGTTCAAGATTCTGTGTCAGGTTTTAAGTGTGGGGTCTACGTCGGAGCAGAAAACTCGAAATCGAGTACAATGGCCGAAATCAACTAAAACCCTAAGCCGACGTCGACTGCAACAGAAGCTGATAGAGGAAAAATCCACTCGGTATCGAGTAGCACTGGTCAAAATCGAGTGGACCAAGTCGAGCAGAAATCCTCCACATTGACAGAACCACCAGAAGCAGAACAGAGGTCGATATCCAGTGACACTGGTCGATATCGACTAGACCTACAGATAGAAGAAAGCTCCGAGAAGGTAAGCCAAGGTACGGACTCCTCTTTTTCTATTTCAATTAAAGATTTATCTCTATTTGGAAGAGGTTTGCCTTGGTATGTGCGCTTGTGCAGGGTATCCAATGATGATCTAAACAACTATGATGTAGGAGATATGTTGTATGTCTCCAAATCGAAAGATCATTGGTTCCCGATTAGGTTCAAAATGAAGAAGATGGGTCCATTCACTTTGAACAAGATCCATCCAGGTGGGATGCAGTTGAGAGACAAGAACAGAGTGTTATTTGAGGCCCGGGCTACATGGGCTTTGCAGATGCCGCCTTAGGAGCATGAAGAGAAGTCGGCCTAGTGACTATAAAGTCTAGAGCTTGTAACAAAGAAAATTAGTTTTTAGGTTTTGGACACTTTTGGTTTGTTTTAAGAAACTTTATATTTTGTTTTTGTTTTGGTTTTATTTTCTAACAAATTTCAGGAAACAAGGAGCGCAAAAGTGAACTCAAAATCGAGTAAAGTGCTCGATATCGACTGCGCAGGTCGATTTAGAGAGCTTGTGATCGACATCAGATCACCCCAAAGCTTGGAATCACCAGGAATCGAGTGAAACTGGTCAATATCAACTTGTCCACCTGATATCGACTACCCTGGCAAACGTCTTCAGCTTCTGATTTTCGCAAATTTTTAGTAAGTTTCTTTCTTAACCCTAGTTCTTATACAGTGAGGAGACTGTAATCTTTAAGTATGGGGTGGGGGGAAGACTTACTTGCATATTTTTTAGCATATTTTTAAAATTTTCATAGTTTTTGCATATTTCTTTTTATATGTTTATGCGTATTTTTCTTACATAGAAACTTTAGATATGTTATGCATCATATTTATTTATTTTCGAAAAAAAAGAGAGAAAAAAGCACCCCCATCAAAAATTTTGAAAATAAAGAATAAGTGTCATGGAAGCTTTTATTGAACTCGACGATGCAAAAGTAGATTCATTAGAGATATAACATGAAATTGCCTAGTTAAGGGAAGTCACAATGAAGTGCAATTGTTTAGAGAAAACCATGAAAGAAAGGTAAAATTTGAAGTTTCTTTTGACATATGCATGATAAGATGATGGAGGACTTTATAATTTCCATACATATGCTCAATTTCATATCCTAGCCTTACCTATGCAAATTTGCAATTACACAAGCCATATATGAGCCTTACATCATTATTATTGCTCCACAATACATTACATATTGCCCATTTTTTATACCTTATACCCTATCCGGGGACAATGTTGAGAATGGATGTCATATTTGGAGTTGTTATATGGAGTTTGTGCAATATTATTGAAGTTATTGGCAGGAATGAAAGAAATTTTGAATTATGGAAAATTTAATGAGTAAGAAAAAATATGATCACCTCAGGAAATAAAGGTAGGTCGACCCTCCTCGTTGAGATGTTAGTTCGACGAGATGGGATGCAAGGTGAGGAGTCCGAAGTACTAAGTATCCGGGCCATTCATGACACCCATGTTTGCGACTCGCGAGAAGGCAGTACTAAGGTTAGAGAGGTAAAAGCATTATAGTGAAAAAAAAAAGCATTGAGCGAAGAGCGAAAGGTGAGAAATATGATGAAGAAGGAATGTGGAATGAAGTTTGGAAAGAAAGTTTATTTCCCCGGATATAACACCACATGGCCAAAAATTAGCCCACCTTTAGCCTTTTACCAATCTACTCTTCCATAAGCTTGAAAAAGTCCTCTTGATTATTAATGCTATGTCGCGTGAAATTGTTTTATGCATATAACCCTCCTTTTGTGAGTATGATGTTGCTTTTATTCACATGCATGGATATTGTTAACATTAGTACCTTTTAAATGATGGCAATTGATTGTAGGGACATATAACAATGAATCTATAATGTTGAGGGTTTAGTTTCTTCCCCTAAATCGAGCTAATTAAAGACTACTGAGAAGTCTACTGAGAAGTCGAAATCGATCTAATTAAAGACTCAACATCGAGCGAAAACAGAACACCAAAAATCGAGCAGAAGAAGAACAGAGCATGTCGACACAGACTGGTCGATATCGACATGGATTGGTCGATATCGAGTGCCCTAAATCGAGTGGATTGATAGAGTTCAAGTGCAAATCCGAGGTCGAGTAGAACTGGCTCGAGATAGAAGTGATGAGGTCGATATCGACATGAGCTGGTCGATATCGATTGCTTCTGCAAATAGATCCGACGCTGTTTTTGATAGAATTCTATCCGAAGGCATTACATCTATCCTAAAGTCGAGATCTTCTATCCATTACCATCAGACTTGTTATCCTTTATGGTGAATTTGATATTTACCTAAAGAGATTTTAGTTATTTACTTATTTTAGTTTTATCTTAGGAATAAAGATAGATTTTCTTGTCCTTGGATAGAGAGGTTTGAGATCTATAATTAGAGGCCATTAGGGCTAAATTCAATTCATCCAAGAACATTCAGTTTTCAGTTTCAATACAGTAAAGAGAGAGAGGCCGAGTGGAGTGAAAGGAAGCGAGAGCGGGAAATTGCTTTGTTCGGTTGTACTCTTTCATTGCAAATTTAATTCAAAGTAGTTTCTTTTCAATGATGATGATGTCTACGATGATGAGGCGCGAGTAGTTCACCTTACTTCTAGGGTCGGGGTGAGCCCGACGATAGCCATGTAAGTTTGTGCATCAAAGGTATGATTTTTATGTGATTCCGTCTTCTATCTTATGCATGATCCTTTGCGAGAGTTGAGGAAATTCCTTATTTGCATTATTGAAGCGAAAGCCAATCATATTGTAAATTTGGATTAGTCATGAAATTGGATAGTAACTCTTAGGTTTTATGCAAGAGCCTCTAATCATCTAATTGTTGGTAACGAAAGTTATTTGACGGAAAGGCATCATCTTTCATGAATTTGGCATAAGTTTTATATGGTTATCGTTGTGGCATGAATCCCCGATCTTGAAGGTCTTTTAGTTTATTGAAGTTTACAAAATCTGAGTTTATATTCTGTCCACCCTTCCATCATCACTCTGAATTTCTTTGGACACTTTTCCGACAAAATTTGGTTATTTTTCTGTTTTTGTTGAAGACTTTAAATCGACTGCAGAGGTCGATATAGAGTGGCTGAACCGATATCAAGTGACCCAATAAAGGCAATAAAGGGTAGAGGTTGCCAATCAAAATAATTAAGCTCCTATAGTATCACACTTTATGGAATCAAGAGCAAGTAACACTTTATAAAATAATTCTAAAAGGAAATTAATTATTTAACTTAAGATGAAATGAACATATATAAGAAGGAGAAGATATATAAGAAGAAGGAAACTAAAGCAATATTTATGAACTATACGTGATCTTTATCTTGCCACGTATTTTTTTTTATGAAGTTCAATATTGAGTAACATGAAATATTGGTGGCATTTGTTACCTAAGTATAAGTGTAATAGAAAGAAATCATACCTAGCTTAGAAAATGAGCGCCAATTATATTGAAGATGTAATAAGGTTGTTGGGAGGTAAAATTTCATGAGTGACCAAAAACACTTGCGAAATTATTTAAAATTGAATATCAAATTGGTAGCTCATATACGAGAGTACAAAGTTTGTGCTGACAATTACAAACGAGTAAAGTGCAAGCTGGGTTTATTATCTCAATACATGATTACGGGCTCATAAGTTGGAGCATCAAAAAATGTTGCAATGGCTGAGTATGCGCATGGGCATCTCACCATTGTCCATTAGCAGCACTTGTCGAGACCACAAATTCGACGGCCTTGGCGGAAGTCTCCTCCTCAAAATCAAATCTCCTGGTTCAAGCCAAATGTTCAGCTGCAAATGACAATTAAGGACGATTAAAAAAAGGTCAAGATTAATGCAAAATTTATAAAATTGAGCTTGATCTAACAGGTTAAGTGTTTATGCCTTCAATGGGCTGAAAGATGAAATGCCCAAGCCCAGCCCAAATGAAAAGAAGGCAGTTATGGCTGAAAATCAGCAACTGATCAAAAGTGCAGTTGTAAAAAAACTGTACAGGAAGTGGGCCGGTGAGAGGGCAAGTAACCGTTACTACTATTACCCTATAAAACCTTACCTACTGCATTTTTGAAAGAAAAAAAAAAGCTGGAGCAAAACTGATACAAACGCCACAGTTGAAAGAAAAGAAATCACAGCAAACAAGAAATCACATCAAGTTTAGGAAGAAGGTAGTTTTCTCTGCCTGGGTTTTTGTTCACTCGCCTGATTTTCGGAGCCCCTCTTGCAAAGCCATTGTTTTTAACAAGGGCCGGGCTTTGGAATCATTGAATGATCTTAAAATCAATTCTAAATGTTGCAGCAATTTTGATCATTTGCTTGATTACATGAGTCCTCTTCTTGCAAAGCTATTAGTTTTAGCAAGGGCTCGGGCTTCGAAATCATCTAATGATCCCAAAATCAAGTCGAAGTGCTGACAAATTTTTACGAGAATCATTTTGGGCTTACCTGGGATTCATTATTGCCCCTTCTCTATAAATACAAATCAATGACAGTAGAGAGGGTTGCCCAGTCCAAGCCCAAAGCACAAGATCTCTTGACATAAAAACACAGAGGTCAAAACTGGTGAACCAAACTTGATTAAAAAACGAGGCAGTTGTTAAATTAATCGACTTGATTTCGAACACCAGTTGTAGGCATTTAAACAAAGAAAAAAAATCGTTTGTAATGCCATTGGAACCGTAGTTAAACACACTGAATCGATAAAAGGAAAGCAAGCAAACTAAGAGCGATTAGCTTTAAGCATGCTCCACCGATCCAGAAACACCTTGAATAGGAACTATGTTGGCCCTTTTCAGATTTTCCTGAGCTCGGGATCGGCTTGCCCTTTTCGTCGATTACCCAAAACAAAAAATTCCCAAATTACATTAAGATCTGCCCTAATTGACTAATTTTCACAAAACCCAAATCATCCATATTAGATCAAATTAGGTGGACATTGCAGGGAAAAATAGGAAGACAAACCTGTTTCTTCTTTTCTTTGCAAGAGATCTCGGGGTTTCCGGCCGACAACAAATGGATCCGGATCTCTGTGCTTCGAAAGCTCTCCTGTTATGCTGTCGGCATTCGAGTCTAGCTCACTCTTCCGAAGAGCACTTGATCCCAAGCCCCTCGATGTGATTCAGAAATTGGCTTTGTCTCCCAAGCAAGTTCCATGTGGCTATGGCGGCATGCTCTCGTGGTGTCGGAGCTGCTAAAGTCAGAAGGAAAAAAAACGTCAAAGCGCAAAGGAGGAGGATTGCAGGGTGAAAGATGATTTTAGTTCATTAGCTCAATATCTTTTGGGCTCAGTTCCGCTTTCCTGAAAAACAAAAGTTGGAATTGGGCTGAGGCCATCAAGATAAGACCTGGACTTGAATTGGGTTTAAGCCCATTTAAAACAAATTCAAAACAAATTCATGTGCTGGGTATTAAATTAAGGGGAACTAGTACAATCTCCCGCGTCATGGCGCGTATTTTAAAATAAATAAAAATAAAATTCTGTGAGTATAAAATTAAATAATTATTACTAAACGTTAACATAAAAGAAAAAAAATAGATTTGATAAAGTAAGTAAAAAATAATAAAAATAATTACAAAAAATGTATAAAATTTATACTCCTTCCGATCCAAAATATATGTCGTTTGACTTTTTACACGTATTTTAAGAAGCTAAAAACTATATAAAATGTCAAATTTTTTTAAAATATTTTTTTAGAACTTAATATGTGTTGGTAATAAGTATTAAATTGTAAAAAAATAAAAAAAATGTTAATATATTATATAGTTATTATCTCTTTAAAATACGTGTTGAAAAGTCAAATGACGTGTATTTTGGATCGGAGGTAGTATGAGTTTAAGATTTAAATAGAATATATTGATTGAATGAACATCCTAAAATAAATGTGGTTATAACAACTAATAAAAATGCTTATGATTTACTCCCTCATATTTTTAATATAAGGCATTTGACTTTTGTGCACGTGGTTTAAGTAGCTAAAAACTATATACAATATTAATTTTTTTAATTAAATTTTTTTACATTATAATACTTATTAATAGTAAGTATTATAATGTAAAAAAATTAATTAAAAAAATTAATATTTTATATAGTTTTTATCTCCTTAAACTACGTGCACAAAAGTCAAATGTCTTATATTAAAAATCGGAGGGAGTAGTAGTTAGATATAGCCAGATTTATTACAGAAACGTGTACAAATTTCATAAGTTAGATTTTTTTTATAGATTTAGTTAATTGGGAGGAAATAGTGAAACTAAAGTGATTATAACATATAAGCAAAAACATTTCTCATTTAATAGTTATAATAGATAAATCCCATTGGTTAATTTTTTTAAATTTATTATTTGAAATTTTATGCAGATTAGGTGAAAATACAAAAATTAAGGTTATTATATAAAAAAAATACTCCACCCGATCGGTAATATTTGATGTTTTAAGAGATTAAATTTAATTTGATCAACAATATTTGATGTTTTAGAAGTAATAATTACACTCTTTTTTACTTTTACACTAATATCAATATAATTTGTACTTTTTTTCTTTAACCAATTACATTTGTGCATAATAAATGTGATGCGGGAGTAAAAATTATTTGATGGAGTATTTAGAGGGGGAAATGACATTTCTAAATTCTTATGCATATCCTTAAAACATCAAATATTTTCGATCGGATGGAGTAGTTTTCATTGTGTGTGTACACAGAGAGAGAGAGAGAGATTTGTTGCTTAAAAAAAGACTTCATATATTTGAAACTATATATTTTTTTAAAAAATAAATTGAATTAATCCCATTGTTTAAAAAAGTTGTATGAAATAATATCATGTAATTAATATATAATGAAATAATACTATATAGTTAATATTACCTTTATTAAAAAAAGTTATAAATTAATCTCATTGGTTAAAAATATATTAAGAAATGATGTTATGTAAATAATATTAGATAGTTTAATTACCATAATTAAATGATATTGTGTAAATAATACCTTACAAAAATAACTTTGCGTGAGGGGACGACACGTGGCGTAGGTGCTTTGGTTTTAATTAATATATAGATAGATGGTTAAAAATATATTAAGAAATGATGTTATGTAAATAATATTAGATAGTTTAATTACCATAATTAAATGATATTGTGTAAATAATACCTTACAAAAATAACTTTACGTGAGGGGACGACACGTGGCGTAGGTGATTTGGTTTTAATTAATATACTAGTGTAAGTCCCGTCCCGTGTACGGATTATATATTAACATATTTATATATATATATGTATATATATATATACATATATATATATAGGGTCGGGTTCAGGTGAGAAGCGCTGAACCGGTGAGAAGGAAAGAAGCGCTGTGATTGGCTGAATTCACCCCCGCCCCCACGCGCTTTTTTTTTACCCACTCGCTTTTATTACGTTAATATCACGCGCCCCCTATAAATCAACGAATCTCTCCTTCCTTGTTCTCCAAGCTTCAAATCAACGAATCTCTCTTCGAATTTTCGCATTCGATTCTCGTCATCAAATCTTCTCTCGCACATGGCAGGATTATCGTCGTCAATTGAACCAGCAGATCTGATGCCTGACACACAAATTGAAATCGAAGCCAATGAAATCGAAAGATCTGTTGCAATATTGCAGATGGAGAGAGGTAAAAATATTAATTTTGTTCTAATTGCTCTGTATTTTCTTAATTTTTGATATTATTACATATTTATGCAATTAAAACGAATTACACGACTGAATCTATAAATATTGGTTCAGCGTATAACCTTGTATTGGTTCAGAGAAATTGATGAACCAATCTTTCTTATTTTGCTGAACCACTCTGTATTTTTAGTTCATAGAGAAATATAATTGATGGTGAACCAATTCCTAATATATCTGCTGAACCAATTATTATTATACTGAACCTCTTATTTTATAATGGTGAGCACACCCAGTTATTTGCTCTGAACCATTTCCTTATATCCGCTGAACCAATTATTGTCATGTATACTGAACCAGTTCCTCTTGTATACTGAACCAGTTCCTAATATATCTGCTGACCCAATTATTATTTTTACTAATAATTATACTGAACCAGTTTCTCTTGTATACTGAACCAGTTCCTAATATATCTGCTGAACCAATTATTATTATTACTAATAATTATACTAAACCAGTTCCTCTTATATACTGAACCTCTTATTTTATAATGGTGAGCAAACCCAGTTATTTGCTCTGAACCATTTCCTTATATCTGATGAACCAATTAATATTATTACTAATAATTATACTGAACCAGTTCCTCTTGTATATTAAACCTCGTGAGAACACCCAGTTATTTGCTCTGAACCATTTCCTTATATCCGCTGAACCAATTATTGTCATGTATACTGAACCAGTTTCTCTTGTATACTGAACCAGTTCCTAATATATCTACTGAACCAATTATTATTATTACTAATAATTATACTGAACCAGTTCCTCTTGTATACTGAACCTCTTATTTTATAATGGTGAGCAAACCCAGTTATTTGCTCTGAACCATTTCCTTATATCTGATGAACCAATTAATATTATTACTAATAATTATACTGAACCAGTTCCTCTTGTATATTGAACCTCGTGAGAACACCCAGTTATTTGCTCTGAACCATTTCCTTATATCCGCTGAACCAATTATTTTCATGTATACTGAACCAATTATTGTCATGTATAATTATTTTATTTATGAAAGTTCCCCTTATATGTTATGAATTAATTACTAATAATTATGCTGAACCAAATATGATAGATTGATGAATCTTATATGTACTGAACCAATTATTATTATAATTCTGAACCAGTCCCTCGTGTATGCTGAACCAGTTTCTCATTTATCTGCTCAGCCAATTATTACTAATAATTATACTGAACCATTTTTCTTGTATGTTGAACCCCTTATTATTATAATGCTTGCTGCTCCAGTTCCTGATATAATACTGAATCATTTAATAATAATATTGTGAACCCAATGTCTTTTTTCTTATAACACACTGTAATATTCCTGCCAGATATTCCTACCCCAACTGTCATCCCTGTATCAGACATTGGTCCAACATCAGAGAACAGATTTGTCTTTGAGATATCACCAGGAGCTACAAAGTATTGGGTCCCGATATGTAATGAAGAATTTAAACCTACTGTTGGGAAAATTTTTGATACAATTGGTGAAGGGTCAAAGATGTATGAGACATATGCTTCAATTTCTGGGTTTGATACACGCAACAACACGCTTTTACGAGCAGGGAGTGTGGTCAAGTTAAAGTACATTGTCTGCAACAGAGAGGGGGTGAAAAATGGAGCAAATTCAACAGGAAAAAAGAAAACAGTTTCGAACATAAGTGGTTGTAAAGCTAGAGTTGTATTAACAAGGACAATGGATGGCAAATATAAGGTGAAGGTGTTTGAAGAATGTCATACACATGAACTTCGGGATAAGTTTACAGGAAAGTATGCAAAATCTAACTTCAAGCTAGAAATGATGCATCGAAAATTTGTGTTAGACTGTGCTCAAAAAAAAATTGGTGTTGTTAAAGCTCACAAGCTCTATGAAACAATGATGGGTGGATTATCAGAGGCTGGTGCAACAGTTGTCCAATTCAAGAACTTCAAAAGGGATTTGATGGCTTACATGAAAGATTCTGATGCTCAAATGTTGATCAACAGATTATCAACAAAGAAAGAGATTTGCAGCGCCTTTTATTTCAACTATGCTGTTGATAATGAAGACACATTGACAATGATATTTTGGGCAGATCCAATATCAAGAAATTTTTTTTTGATATTTGGGGATGTTTTCATATTTAATTCTACGTACAGAACAAATAGGTATGCTTCTTTATCAGCTACAGTAAATTATTAATACTGAACACTAATGTTTAAATATACTGAACCACTTCATGGTATATATGCTGAACCAGATACAGTAAATTATTAATGCTGAACCATTATCACATTACAAACTGACCCATTGATTAATGTATAAGCTGAACCATTTTCTGCTGTAATACTGAACCAATTATTATGTGTGCTGAACCAATTATTAATATAATGATGAACCATGCTAAAGTACGTATGCTGAACAATGCTATATTTTCCTTGATGAATTACTAATTATTAAATATACTGAACCACTCCCTGGTATATATGCTGAACCATTTCCCCCTATACTTGTATACATTGAACTGTCTTTTGCTGTACATTATTACCCATTAATTTTACAATTTTATACCACTATACTTATTATATTATCTAATATATTTTTCAGATATAATATGGTGTTTGCTCCATTCAGTGGGGTAGACAACCATAACAAATGTATGACGTTTGCAGCAGGTTTGATTTTAAATGAAGATATAGCATCTTATTCATGGATGTTCCAAAATCTTAAAGAAGCAATGGGTGCAGAACCAAGACTTTTGGTGACAGATCAAGATCCATCAATGAAGGCTGCTGCTAAGTCCATATTATCCTCCACTGAACACAGATATTGCATGTGGCACATTATGAGTAAGGTCCCAGAAAGAGTTGGCACCACTTTAAGCAAATGTTCAGCTTTTAGAAGAAGTTTAGATGCTGCAGTGTGGAATGATGAAATTGAACCGTTTGAGTTCGAGGAGATGTGGAAGTCAATTATTGAAGAGTACCAATTAAAAGAAAATGATTGGTTTAAAAATATCTTCAAAATCAGAGAGTAATGGATCCCCGCTTACAGTAAACATATACCACTAAGTCGAGTTGGATGGACGACATCTGTTGCAGAATCCCAAAACAAGTTCTTTAAGCTGTATACAGATAGATTCTTCAGCTTGGTTGAGTTATTGATGCACTATGATACTGCCATTGATAGCCAAAGACACAATCAAACTCTGTTGAACATTGCTGATCAGACAAAATCTCCTGATATGATGACTGATTTGGCTATAGAAAAATATTGTGCATCAATATTTACATTACATACATTCCGGAAAATACAGATGCAGTTGCAGAGGAAGTGCCGTGTTCTTAATGTTGAAGAAACAGAGGAAAAACATTTATTCACTTTGAGAGATATTTCAGGTACCAAATCCTTCAAGGTTGAATACCACCCTAATAATCATTTCACAAAATGTAGTTGTGTGATGTTTATGAGAGAGGGATTACCTTGTTGCCATGCTTTCCAAGTATTAAAAGATTTGGGCATTAGCAAATTACCTGATAATTTGGTTTTGCTGAGGTGGACAAAAGAAGCAGCATTGTCTCCAATTTTCAAAATTGATGATGTTATTGTTCAGCAATGTGCACAGATTGATGCATGTAAGGTGTTAAGAAGTGAAATTCTTAGAAATGTCCATAAGTGTCTTGGATTGATTGATCAAGATGAAGAGAATTTGAAGAAATTTAATGATTCAATAGAGGCATATATTGAGTCGTTGAATGAAGTGGCTATTGAAGGTAACCAGACACTTGATAAACAGAAATTAGTGGAAGATTTTGTTGGGGTGAAGGTTCCAGATCAGATTGTAGTGCAGGACCCAGTAAAAGCAAGCAACAAAGGCAGTGGAAAGAGACTAAAAGGTGGAAAAGAAAAGGCAATATAGAAGAAGAAGAAGAAGACAACACAACGATTGTGCAAGGAATGCAACAAATTAGCCTTCCATGACAGCAGAAACTGCAAAAAAATTCAAGCAGAGAAAAAAAAAATGGAAGAAATGAATAAAGCTTCTCGCAGTACCTCATAGATAATTTTATTTTATATATTTTTACTGTTTTAAATAATTAGATTTTGTGAAACATTCTCTTAATGTCAATGTTTACAGATTTATTTTTAATTAGATTTTCTGAACCATTTCTATTATTGGTTCACCTGAATCATATCTTATTATTTCTTCATTATATCTCTGAACCAAACTCAGTTATCTCTCTGAACCAAACTCAGTTATCTCTCTGAACATGTATCTGAACCACACAATCTCTATCTGAACTATCCTAAGTTATCTATCTGAACCACTCTCATTATATCTCTTAACCACACTCAATCTCTATCTGAACTATCCTAAGTTATCTATCTGAACCACTCTCATTATATCTCTGAACCACACTCAATCTCTATCTGAACTATCCTAAGTTATCTATCTGAACCACTCTCATTATATCTCTGAACCAAACTCAGTTATCTCTATGAACCAAACTCAGTTATCTCTGTGAAGAACACCCAATTATCTCTCTGAATCACACTCATTCTCTCTTCTGACCCACACTTAAGTATCTCTCTCATTCTCCTATCTGAACCATCCGCAGTTATCTCTCTGAACCACACTCATTTATCTCACTAAACCATCCTCAGTTATCTCTCTGAGCAAATCTCAGAATCAAACTCCATTATCCCCTCTGAATCAGACTTATTATATCTCTGAACCACACTCATTCTCTCTCTGAACCACACTCATACCCCCTATCTGAACCATCCTTAGTTATCTATCTGAACCACACTCATTATATCTCTGAACCACAATCAGTTATCACTATGAACCACACTCAGTTATCTCTCTAAACCAAACTGAAACACATTTTGTCAAAGACCATTATCTTTAAATAACTTACAAAGGGTCATAAGTATCTTCAGCAACATAGTTTATTAATTCAAACCCAAAACCTGAATTTAATAGATAGGGAGTGACACCTTGACTCATCAAAGACATTTTTGTTTCTTGCCTTTCCCCAACTTCAACAACCGTTCCCTTCTTTCTCATTATCTTCTTCTTTAATCTCTCTTAATTTTGCTGAACCATTATCTCATAATTGACGCTTAATAACCATTTTACTTCTTCTTGTAATTGATGCTGAACATATGTACACTACATTTTTTGAACCATATCAATTATTAGAGATAACTGAGTGTGGTTCAGAAAGATAACTGTAGTGGTTCATCATATAACCTTGTATTGGTTGACAGAATCACTATCTCCTAATTTTGCTGAACCTATCTCTTGCATTTGGTTCAGAGAAAAACATTATTGATGTTGAACCAATTTCTCCTAAATTTTGCAGGTATATAAAATGTGTTGCAATTAAAATATAATAATAATTCAAACTGAATAATTAAAGAAAAGTTAATAATTCAAACTTAGTACATATGGTTCAAACTGAATAATTTAAGGAAAATATAATGTTATACAGACTGAACAACTAGAAATTAAAAAGAGGTCTTTCTTCTTCTTCTTCTTCTACTTCATACTTCATATCCCCAAGAAGTCACGAATCTTCTGCCTTCTTTTTTCTTCTTCATGGAAGACATCCCTGATGCAGTTGATTATGTTGTCTTGTACCTCTTCCAGTTCTTTCTCTAGTTGTTCTTTTTTTTTTCTTCCAACTACATACATTTTTAAATTTAAAAGTTAAATATTTTATTTAGATTAAAAACATATTCTGTAGAATATCTATAAAAATTACCGTCTGTAGAAGTTGTTGATCATCTTCTCTAGTTGCCTCTGAGATCTTGTATGCATTTGCATTTAACTGCCTTGTGATTGTAGACGAGTATTCTTGATGGAACTCAGCGGCTTCCATCAGTTCCCCCCTAATCCTTGCCGTGTTTGTTTCACAAGCCTCTTCTAAAAGAGGGATGTGATAACCTGGGTATAGGATCTCGTCCAGATCCCCATTCAACTTGTAGTAATCTTGGCAGAACTGCACTGGGTTGATTAAAGCCATTGTTTTTTGTTGGTGGAGGGAGGTTTGTTTGTTACGGAGGCAAAGGATGATTTTTGATGGATAAGAGAGGAGGAAGGGTATTCTTCTTTTATAGGCAGTTGCCCCTTTCCACCTTCCTTTTTTTTTCTGTATTTTAAAGAGCGGTTTTCCAATACACTTTAACCTCTTCAACTTCCTTTAACTGTAATAATTATTTACCAGTGGCGCCTCTTTATGTCTCTGAACTTGACACAGTTATCTATCTGAATCACAGTAATTATCTCTCTGAACCACAATAAGTTACCTCTTTGGGAAGTTGAAAAGTTACATACTAATATTAAATACTGTAGTTTCCTATAAAAGATGGTATTTCATATATAAAAGTGTAGTAAATAAATAATAAAGAAAAGTTGAAAAGTTACATACTAATATTAAATATTGTAATATTAATATTAAATATTAACTCCCAATTACAAAAGGAACCTAAATCAGCCATATATCTGAACCACTTCCACTTATCGCTCTGAACCACACTTAGTTATCACTCAACTTCACCTGTAATAATTACTTTAACCTATTTATGTCTCTCAACCTAACACAGTTATCTATCTGAACCACACTAATTATCTGTCTGAACCACAATAATTCACCTCTTTGGAAAGTTGAAAAGTTACATACTAATATTAAATATTGTAGTTTCCTATAAAAGTGTAGTTAATAAATAATAAAGAAAAGTTGAAAAGTTAAATACTAAGTTCTCTGAACCCCCACATTAATATTAAATATTAAATCCCAATTACAGTTAATAAATAATATTAAATATTATACTGAACCACACGCAATTATCTATATGAACCAAAATCAGCCATATATCTGAACCCCCTTCAGTTATCACTCTGAACCACACTTAGTTATCACTCTGAACCACACTCATTTCCTCTGAACCCCCACATTTACTTATCCCTTGAAATTTATCTATCTGAACCACACTCAATTATATCTCTGAACCACATTCAGTTGTCTCTTTTAACCAATGATTCTCTTTGAGAGGAATTAAATCATTGAAACCACTACTATGCAGAACCTCACACAATTATCTATCTGAACCACTATCTGTTATAAGAACTACACAATACCATAATATCAGATATATGAATATAAGACCAAATATTATACATTTGCTAATAACAAAAACACAAATTCCATTAATATTATACTTTTGCTTAAATCAAGTCTACCTAAACAGAGGATGCAAATTTTCTTACACCAAAAAGTTAATATACATTGTCTTTCCTAAGATGACAATACTGAACAAAATGTAATTTTACAGGGTTGATCGACAAAGAGGACAAACGCCTTCTACCATAAGCCAAGTCTGGAGACATTCTGGGTGGAATAAATGTGAGCATGGCATTCCAAGGACGGGCGCCGAAGGCATCATCGAGTCAAAACATATTGAACATGCCTCTCCATCGATCTCAAGATGATATGTCTCTCGTAGGGCTTCAATAGCTTCTGTAGTGGCTGGATGATGTTGTACAAAATCAACGTTGTCGCCTTCAACATTGTCGGCCTCTATGTCAGAGTCGGAACTCGATTCGGACGAATCCTCGGAATTGTAGTACAAATTCACCGTGATGTTAGGGCAGAGACCGTATTCTACAAAATCAGCGTCTTGCCGAAACCAAGAACTTGTAGCTTCCATTAAAAGCCCATTTGCTGCATGAGTTCGGATAATACTTGGGATCCCTGCGTCCGTAAAAATTTGATTGCAGCGTTCTTCGCTCAATGGCATACCGTTCCACCCCACAACGTGATGAAATATCTCAGGAATGCTAACGGAATGGGTTGACACCAAAATTTGAGCGCCGCCATAAAAAGAAGACTCTATTCCTACGAGTTCAACCAAAAACTCGCCCACAGTCTGATGATACCCAGTAACAGTACCAATTTGATAAGCCATTGAAAAAGAGAAGCCCTACAAAGACAACAACCAAACAGCAAATGTAATCAAATACTAGGGAAGATTTGAGGGATAATATGAAGAGAAATACAGAGGTAGAAATGTAATCAAACACTAACCGATACCTTGTGGTTCAGAGGGATAAACAGCAAAATGCAGAGAATGGGGATGAGATTTGAGGGAGATGAAAGGAATAGGGAAGATTTCTTTCTTTCTTTCTTTGTCAAATGATCACAACTGCAGAGAATGGGGAAATGGGAAGATTTATCAGAAAATACAGCACGCAAAATGACAAAAATACCCCTATAACGCCCCCTAGTAAATTTAAATCACATCCGTTAATTTTTTAAACCGCATCAGTAATTTTTTTATATTTTTTTTTTCAAAATTTAAAATCATTAAATTATGCTGAACCAATATTAGTAAATTATACTAAACCAATATTTCATGAACTCCTGAACCACAAAATTATTTATTCTGAACGAATATCAATAAATTATACTGAACTAATATTTCATAAACTCTTGAAACAAAAATTTATTTATGTTGAACCAATATCATTAAATTATATTGAACCACAAAAATATTTCAGCTATCTCTCTCTGAACCACTACTGTTATTCCTTCTGAACCAATGCTACGTTCACACAAAAATCATTTAATACACACATTTACTTATCTGAACCATACTCAATTATATCTCTGAACCACATTCAGTTATCCTCTCTGAAACAATGATTCTCTTTGAGAGGGATTGAATCATTAACCCCACTACAATGCTGAACCTCACACAGTTATATCTCTGAACCACATTCAGTTATCCTCTCTGAAACAATGATTCTATTTGAGAGGGATTGAATCATTAACCCCACTACAATGCTAAACCTCACACAGTTATTTGTCTGAACCACACTAAGTCAGCTCTCTGAACCACTATCTGTTATAAGAACTACACAATCCTAAGAATTATATAAAATTGTCAAATACAAAAATGAAACTGTTCAGAAATATTATCCATCCTTTACAAATTTACTTTACACATCATCATATTTTTGTTAACCCTAGGCTAAAATTCTTAATTTTTCCCAAAATATTATCTTTCACTTCATTAATAGAAGACTTCACAATTGCCTGCATGTAAAGCTCCCTGAGATTGATTAATGTTTTGGTAGAATTCTTTGAAAATCCACTATTCCAATCAGGTCCGTTGCTCCCCATAAATGTCTCCATGTGACGCATGCAGAAGACGCCACAATCAACAAAATTTTGATCTGTTGCCCATTTTAACTCCATCGAGTATGGTTTGTAATTCCGAACAAGGTCTGCTTTGGCTTTCAAATTCTTCAAATCCAAATACTTGGTCAGAAAATTAACCTTCAATTAAGAAAAAAAACAATTAGTATATAGATAAGATAAAATGTTGAATAAAAACCATTTATACAAAAGAATAAATATACTTACAGTAACTCTTGGAATATTTTTATATTTGTTCTGAAAGTCCACTGCCAGCTTCATGTTATCAATTACAGCTACATCTTTTGTCTTGAAATTGACAGATATAATATAAAAGTGTTCTGATGCTAGAATTGGAAACATAATCTGTTAAAAAAAACAAATATAATTAATATAAGAGTGACTGCAAGTATGCTGAACCACACTCAGTTATCTCTCGGATTATCCTTCTGAACCATATTCAGTTATCTCTTTGAACCACTATCACTTATCTCTCTGCCCCCCCCCCCCCCCCATTATAACTTATTTCTCGGATTATCCTCAGTCAGTAATCTGTCTGAACCATACTTATATATCGCTCTGAACCACTATAACTTATTTCTCTGAACCACTACAATTTATCTGTCTGAACCACATCTCTCTGCCCCACTACCACTTACCTGACCCCTCACTCAGTAATCTGTCTGAACCACATATAGTTATCGGTCTGAACCAATATAACTTATTTCTCTGAACCACCACAATTTATCTCTATGAACACTATCACTCTCTCTCTGAACCAAATATAAACAAATATTAACATATAAAATGAATTTTAAATAAAACATACCAAATCGATTTCGCTCAAATTTGTAGGACATTTGACTGTAAGAAGTTCATCAAATTTCTCACGAAATACATTAAATCTCTTTTCAATGTCACCGTTCGTGGGGTACACAATTGAGTTTGCCTAATTAAAATCTTAACTTACACTAATCGCGCAGGTGACAAAGAATCTTTTAATAGATCCATATCCGCGATGAGATTCTTCATAATTCAGAATACAACTCCACGCATCAATAATTTGAGCATCAACATACTGATCAAATTGTAGTGACTGCATTGTAGCCCGGGGGATTATGATGTCTTTGTAGCTGAAAAAAAGTTCCCTGAACCAGAAAAACAAACATTTATGTTTCTGAACTTAGACTAAAATATTACTACTAAATCATGAACAACTTACAATGCATCCTCTTCAACTTCTGTCACATATTTGTATAGCTTTATAGCAAAAGCAGACTTCCTCTGGGGAGCAGGATTAACAAATCTATCATAAAATGGGCTCCTCATTTCTTTTGATGGCCCAATATCCCTCGATGGTTGAACCCTTTTTTCAACATTGGCTTTTGTTTTATCATCGTCCTGCAGTATAAATTTATCAAAATATAACAAATGAAGAGACAAAAAAAACTTCATTAACCCCTTATAAATTGAAGAGAAAAAAAAATATTGGCCTTTCTACAAACCTTTGGCAATGGGATTTTCAAAATTGTTTTCTTCTTCTGTCCACCATCATCTGTAGAAACCACCTGTAAGATGAAGAGAAAAAAAATAGAAACATTATTTTGAAATACAATATAAATAAATATAATTAAAGAAACATATTAAAACAAAAATATTTAAAAATTACCTTTGAAATATCAGTTTCTATTGGTTCAATCACGTGGGGGGCCCCTCTGCTGGTGCTTTTTCAGAAACCTGATAAATTATTAATACATGTTAAAAAAATTTATATAACAAATATAAAGATTTAAATTAAACATTGCTAAATGACTTACATTCTTCTTTATTGATTGAATTGCAGCAGCATCAGCTAACCCCTGAAGAGGATTTTTAAGAAGATTAGTCTGAGCAACCACTGGTTGATCCTCTGTAGGAGACTGAAAAACAGCAGGCATGTCGTCTTCAGGGATCTTTGGAAATGTTTTTTCAACAGTCCTAAACACTTCTGCAATTGTTGGAGTATTCCCAGGAGGTGTGAGCCCAAGATTCCACAATGGATCAGAAAGCCGAATTTTGTCCATCTCTTCTTTCTTGGCAATAGCAATGTCAATAATCCGCATAAGCCTATCAATTTCAGGATTGTCTGCAAACTCATCTGGTGTTAAATTAATTTCAGGAAAGCTTGAAGGTTGTTCACAAACAATCCGCTTTGCAGCATGGTTGAAATAACTAATCTCCACATCTTCATTTTTTCGAGAAACAGATTCAGCTATCAATTCTACAATATTTGAAATTGTTTTAACCAGTAAACACATCTCAGACTTGTATCTCTCTTTAAACCCCTGCAAAAAGAAGTAAAAATCTTGTTATATACTTAAATAATATTATAATTATAACTCAATTTTGTAAATAAATTTTAAAACAATACTTACATCTTTATTAGGACCTTCAAATAACTAAGCATGGTCCTTCAAAACTTCCTCACATACAGCCTCTACATGATCCGTTGTATTGTCCTCATTGACAGCTTCTTTATCTTTAGATAACTGTTGAGAAATGATATAAAAAATTTGTAATATTCATGCTGAACCACATAATAATATCAATGCTGAACCACTACCACTTCGTAATTATTCCCATTTTAAAGTACTTTAATTTCATATGTTGAACTAATGAACAACTACAATTACTAGCAGTTTATGCTGAAACACATAAATAATGACCCAGTTTTCTTTGTATATTTCTCACCAGTTATGAACCACACTCATTATTCTCTCTGAACCACACTCAGTTATCTCTCTGAACCACATTCTTTATATCTCTAAACAACACATATTATTCCTATGAAACACACTCATTATTACTCTGAACCACACTCAATATTTGTCTGAACCACATTCATAATTTATCTGAACAACACTAATTATTTATAATGAAACACATACTATGTATTTAAAATAAAATTCATTTAATCATACTTTTTCTGTTGGGCCTTCAATTAATCCACATATTACTGGACCTCCAACAGTTTGCTCTTCAAATGTAGAGACTTGATGTGGAACTGAATCAAACTCTAGTCTTGGCAATACACGACTAGCCAAATCCATTGCCTCTCATTTCATCTTCTTCCCTTGCCTTAATTGAAGCAGTTGTCCAATTAACAAAGGTTGGCACTGATCTTGGTTTCTCTTGCCTTTGTAATCGAACACGATCAAGATAAAAGAACTGTGATAACAAAAAAAAATATAACAGAAATTTGTAAGATATTAAAAAAAATATAACAGAAAATATCAAAAAAAAAAAAACAAAATGCTCAATATTTATCTCACTTACCAATAAGAATGGGACTGAACCAGTGAAGATAGAATTTTTGTTACGTGCCCATGATTTTTTTGTTTCAACAAGACGATCGAGCAAAAACCCACACCAATTAAAGGTTTTAATGTTTTTTACATTTTCGGCTACATAAAAATAATTAAAATTGACAGAGCCATTTGTGTTGCTTTCAATCAACGTAGAAATTACAAGAATAGTGAAACAAGTCTTGAAAAATTGTCCACCATCTTTATCAGCCAACATCTCCCGCACCACATCAGCTGCGTGGATCCTCTTGTTCCCAGAAACCACAGATTTCTTCCACAAACATAATGATGCATCATTCCTTGTGTTATATGAAGGATCAACAGGCATTGGAATTGACCCCATTGGCAACCCCAAAGCAATTGTAACATCAACATCTTCGATGAAAATTGTATCTCCAGTACCTGTAATGAGTGCAACTCTATCTGCATCAAAGTTATCCACCACCCAATATGACAAAAACAGTGGGAGATGTTTCATTTCTAACTTCAGCAGAGAACTGAACCCAAGCTCTTCAATGCTTTTTAATTGAGAATCATTTCAAGATTTAAATGATTCAACCAAAGAATAAGCGTGTGTGCGGGATTCCAGCTTAAAGTATGTAACATTTCCTTTAGCAGTTACAATAGTTTTTGTCCTAAGTTTCACATCTTGCTCTCCCTTCACCACAACCGCTTCATCACTGTCAGACTCTAATTCTTTTGCAATTTTCCTCTTCTTTTGCCTTTCCTTCTTCAAATCTTGATTATCCCCAGGTTTACGTTTTAATTGTCCATAACAACTGCCAATGGGGTTTCCTCTACAAACACCAAAATTAATAAAAAAAAATATCAATAATATCCATGTACACGATAGCAGCCCCCAGTTACAGTAAAATTTATGAACAGAACAATCAGATATTTAAACAACGAAAATCAAGTATACTTACCATCAAGTAGCCGAAGTTCCATTTTAATAAACAACGTTGAACTGTAAGAAAAAAAAAGAAAAAACAGTAAATAAACGAAGAAACAACAACTAACTATAGAAGAAAATCAAATAACTACTCTCATTCAAGCTTACCTTTTCACGAGAGAGGAATCTTTGAGATTGAAGACCGAATCGACTCTTCAGAGATTTGGAGTAGGGTTTAAAACGAAAAGGGGGAAATGAAATTTCAAAATGATCACAACTGCAGATAATGGGGAAATGGAAAGTTATATCAGAAAATACAGCACGCAAAATGACAAAAATACCCCCTGCCCGAAGGAAATTTAAAGCATGGTTCGGTGGTCCACCCCATCCCAGTTTTTTTTAAACCTTGTCCGAATTAATTATGGTTAACCAATATTAATTATGCTGAACCAATATCTGTGAATTATAGTGAACCAATTATCCTTTCTCAACCGCTATTTAATAATTCCCTGAAACACAGTCAGATATGAACTCTGAACCATACTCATTCTCTATCTGAATCACACTCAGTTATCTCTCTGAATCACACTCACTTATCTCTCTGAACCACACTCTCTATCTGAACCATCCTCATATATTTCTCTGAACCACACTCACTTATCTCTCTAACCCACCCTCAATTATCTCTCTGAACCACACTCAGTTATCTCTCTGAACCACACTCACTTATCTCTCTGAACCACACTCATTATATCATTGAATCACAATCAAACTCTTTCTGAACCACCTCAGATATTTCTCTGAACCACACTCATTATATCACTGAATCACACTCACTTATATCTGAACCATACTCAGATATTTCTCTGAACCACACTCACTTATCTCTCTGAACCACACTCACTTATCTCTCTGAACCACACTCATTATATCACTGAATCACAATCAAACTCTTTCTGAACCATCCTCAGTTATCTATCTGAAACACTCACTAATATTTTTATCAATCAGACTCATTATCTCTCTGAACCACACATTCATTATATCTCTGAACCAATATTTAATAATCTCCTGAAACACACATGCAGTATCCTCATAACAAAACAAGAACACACATATGATAAACGTTACTGAGTATGTAATAACCAGTCATTTAACAGAAAATGAAACTGTTCAATCAGTCATTTAACAGAAAATGAAACTGAAATCATTCCACCCCAAACTACATAATACTTCAAATCCAAAATGCAAAATCATACAACCTCCCTTGATAACATCTCAATTACCATCGACATATATCCTAACATTTTGCTTTACAGAATCCTTCACTTCATTGATAGATGAACATATAATTGCATGCATATAAGCCCTCCGAAGATCCTTAAGCGTGCTAGGACAATAGTTTGACAAGCCACACTGCCACCGTTTTGCCCCTGTGAAAGTCTCCAAATGACGCATGCAATACACCCCGCAATCCACAAAATTATCAGTTGTTGCCCACCTTAACCCAAGACTCTACACTTTGCAGTTGCGAATAAGATCTGCCTTGTTGGAGAGATTCATCTGATCGAAGTAGTGACTCATCAAATTGACCTTCAATTAAAAAAAATAACAATACTTTAAAAATAAAATAAAATAAAATAAAAATCATATAAAAATTAGAAACTTACAGCATCCGTTGGAATATCATAATATCTTGAGTCAAAGTCAACTAACAGCTTCATGTTATCAATGATAAAAACTTCTTTTCCAATAAAATTGAAGCATATAATATAAAAATGAGCATTATGAAGAACAGGCAACATAATCTGCACAAGGAAACACACAAAAAATTTTAAAATAATAAATACAAATGATAAAATACAAAATTAATTGATATTTATTAAGAAAAACTTACAAAATTAACTCGAGCCAAATTTGGAAACCCTGAGACCGTAAGAACCTGATCAAACTTAGTACGAAAGATGTTAAATCGGCTTTCAAAACTCACACCCACCATTCCAACAACCGACCCAACCTGAAAAACATAAAACAAACTCACATAATATAATGAGAAATATAAAATTAAAGTACTCACTAATATAATGTAAATACAATAACTTACACTGACATCGCAGGCTGCAATAAATCTCTTATACCCGAAAAATTCCTCTTGACAGTTAAGAATTTTAACAAAAGCATCAATCACTTGTGCATCAACATATTGGCCACAAAGCAATGATTGAAACACCATGCGTGGAACATTTTGTTCTTTAAATTTGAAAAGAACTTGCATGTTAAAACATCAGCATTACAGCCAAATTTGATAAGAAAGAACAAATATAATGAAAAGTCTAACACAATTATCTCTCTCATTATCTATCTGAACCACAATCATTATATATCTAAACCACAATCAAATCTCTCTCTGACCCACACTCAGTTATATCTCTGACCCACACTCAGTTATCTCTATCAACCACCCTCAGTTATCTCTCTGAACATATATCAGAACCACACTCGTTCTCCCTCTCTGAACCACACTCAGATACCTCTCTCATTATCTATCTGAACCACACTCATTACATCTCTGAACCACACTCATTCTCTATCTGAACTATCCTCAGTTATCTATCTGAACCACACTCATTATATCTTTGAACCAAACTCAGTTATCTCTCTGAACCAAACTCAGTTATCTCTCTGAACATGTCTCAGAACCACACTCATTATATCTCTGAACCACACTCATTATATATCTGAACCACACTCAGTTATCTCTCTGAACCAAACTCAGTTAACTCTCTGAACATGTCTCAGAACCACACTCATTATATCTCTATCTGAACTATCCTAAGTTATCTATCTGAACAACTCTCATTATATATCTGAACCAAACTCAGTTATCTCTCTGAACCAAACTCAGTTATCTCTCTGACCCACACTCAGTTATCTCTCTGAACCACACTCGTTCTCTCTCTGAACCACACTCATACTCTCCTATCTGAACCATCCTAAGTTATCTATCTGAACCACACTCATTCTCTCTCTGAACCACACTCATACTCTCCTATCTGAACCATCCTAAGTTATCTATCTGAACCACACTCATTCTCTCTCTGAACCACAATCAGTTATAACTATGAACCCAACTCATTTATCTATCTGAACCAAACTCAAACACATTTTGTCAAAGACCATTATATTTAACTAATATAATAAGAAAAAAACTTACAGAGGGTCATAAGTATCTTCAGCAACATAGTTGATTAATTCAAACCCAAAACCTGAATTTAATAGATAGGGAGTGACAACTTGACTCCTCAAAGGCATTTTTGTTTCTTGCCTTCCCCCAACTTCGACAACTGCTCCCTTCTTTCTCATTATCTTCTTCTCTTCCTTTTCATTTTTAATTTTCCTCTTCACCTCTGCCATTGTTGTTTCATCTACATAGAAAAAGAATGATAATAATAAACTGTAAAACCTTTTTTTTATAAATTAAAACATAAAAAAAGAAGAAGATTTATGCCCACCGTCGAAGATGATGTTTTCCATTACAATGCACCGATGATGGAGAAAGTTAAGTTTGGAAAGACAAAATACACAAAACGGTAGGTTTTTAATATAGAACAGAGAGAATATATCGATAATGGAGAAGATGATGCTTCTCACCGCTTTTTTACACGCGAAAAGACAAAAATACCCATAATTTTTTACACGCGCCCCCACGCGCCCGTCTCCTTTTACAACGAAACAGAAATAATATTTTAATCCGTGTCAGCCAATGAAAAGCCTTCTTCCTTCTCACCGGATGGAGCGCTTCTCACCGGATCTCGATCCTATATATATATATATATATATATATATATATATATATATATATATAGTGTATGGATCATTTGTACATAGCCCTTAAAGTGTACCTTGTTCACAAATATTATCCAGTGAAATGCGAAACATTATTCGGTGAAATTTGAAGCATTATTCGGTGAAATTTGAAACATTCTACCGAATACTGTTATGTTTTGTTTTTTCGTTCAGTTCAGATGAAAACGTTCCAATTCCACTGAATAATTTTGAACATAACAGTATTCGGTAGAATGTTTCACATTACACCGAATAATGCTTCAAATTTCACCGAATAATGTTTCACATTTAACTGAATAATATTTGTGAATAAGGTATACTTTAAGGGGTTTGTACACCCGAATCACACCCTATATATATATACACGGATTGACTCCGGTAAAAACCTCAAATTGTGGTAAAAACCGTGAGGACTACTTTATAGCTTGGTTTATTTGAAACCTATGCTAAAAACCTCAATTACACAGTGTCTTTACAACTCAGTTCAACCTAAAAACCGTGATAAAAACTCCAGTCGTAAAATAATACATAATTTTATAGCTCGGTTAAGCCTAAAAAACCGTGCTGAAAACTCATGTTTTAAAATCACATAGTGACTTTATAACTCGGTTTTATTCATAACCGGGCTAAAATCTGTGATCTTATAGATCGGTTCTATTCATAACCGGGCTATAAAGCTAGTGAACTAGGCTAAAAAGCCGGTCCTCACAGGTTTTTACTGCAATTTTGGTTTTCACCGGAGAGTACCCCTATATATATGTATATATATATAATTCACATTTATCAATTAATAATCTATATATAAATAAAAAAGCACTTATCAAATACTACATTTTATCTGTTAATATTTTTGGTAAGTATGATTATGAAATATTTTTTATTTATATTTTTGTCAATTAACTATATATATATATATATATATATATATATATATATATATATATATATATATATATATATATAGATAGATAGATAGATTGTGGCTTAAAATTCGAGGTTATTTAGTATCGAATAATAATTTCGAGGCTAATTATTCGTAACTAAATTTAGCCTCGCGTTTATTGGGTCGGATTTTGGTTCGAGGTTAAATCCGAGGTTATATTCGAGGGTAAGATTTTTCGAGGGCATTTTCGAGGTCACTTTGGTAGCTAAAATCGTGGCAATCACGCGTGTTTCTAGCAGTGAAATGTATATATATATAATTCACATTTATCTATTAATAATCTATATATAAATAAAATAGCACTTATCAAATACTACATTTTATCTGTTAATATTTTCGGTAAGTATGATTATGAAATATTTTTTATTTATATTTTTGTCAATTAACTAAAAATATATAGATAGATAGATAGATTGTGGCTTATATAACTTTCTATAAACAATGATAACATGTTATTTTTATTAATTTTTTGTCCTAGAATCAACCGCAACGCGCTACATAGGATTTTTTTCTCCTAGGATCAACTACAGCGCACCACATAGAACGCTATGCATCGGTTTTAGTATATGTATATAGATAGATAGATAGATAGATTGTTGTCATTATATGTGGTTGACCAAGTTTATATATACTAGCCACGTAAACATTCAATAACTTAACAAAGAGAGTGATTGAAATCGGCAACATATCCCATAAAAGCAAGTTATTTGCAAGATTGACCCACTAAAACATAAAAGTCAAAATTAGTACTAAGAATTTGAGCTTGATATTAAAAAAATATATTAAGCTATAACTCCGAAATTCCTTTTCTAGTTAAGTTTAGTGGGTCGGAAAAAATTGACTTCTAATGAATTCGAAGTCAAAACCTTAAATTAAATTTCCTCAAAACGAAATTTTTTGTCAAAAGAACTACGGGTGATTTGATCCCGTTCAAACGGGTACGTAGGTAGCTCGACATAAAGCTTGAGCTCGTCGGGTACAATCGCCGATCCCAAAAATCAAATTGGTTTTCCACACAGAGCTACGTAAAGACTTGACGCCGTAAAACGGCTACGTAGGTAACCCAACATTAAATTAAATACACATGATTTTCTGTGTAAGTGATAGCCGTTAAGTTGGGAAACCCTTCCGAGAAGGTGTGCTCGATTTATTCGGGTGATACATGAGAAAATCTCATGCATATGATAGTGTGATTTATGTTAGGGCTACCCTTCCGAAAAGGTGGGTTCTAATACGATCCAATGATACATGAAAATCTTTAAAGAGATAAAATGCAAAAACTCAAACATTCCGAATTACATGAGGCTAGATTCTCTTCTAAGAGATACGTAGGCAACCCGCTAAAATTCGGGTGCAGCCCAAATCACTAAAACCATTCAAATCTTGGTATCAATACGACTTCGAATCAAGATAATAACCAAAAGTGGTCGAACTTAAATATTAAAAAAATTAAATAAAATGTGATGTTCAATTATTTGCGCATTTTTGTTCAACAAAGGTAACGAGCTGATTTCAACCGACTGATGCACAAGCACGAGATGTAGACAAGTCCAACCAAGTTGTTATATGCACAAGCACCAACAAATTAAAAATCAGTACAAGTCCTAGAGTCCGAAATAATAAATTAGGAATGTGAATGGCATGGTTTATGATTACATGAAATCAATTCAAGTCTCAAAATGAAAGAAGAGAAAATTTGCACCGTAGGCGCAAATTTTTGGCCAAATTAACAAATTATCTACGTTTTTTGATTATTTGGGTAAGTGTCCATCTATAATTGAGGCAATATTTTTTAGACCTCACCTCTCTCGCTCTCTCACCTCTCTCGCTCAGTGCTCCTTCCTTCCACAGATCCGAGCAGATCCGCGTCTCTCTCTGGCGATAATGGCCAACAGAGCGGAGACGACGAGGAGTGAGCAAGTCCACCGTTCAGTTGCAGCGAAGATCCGCTGAACGAAGATCCGCTCGATTCCTGCTCCTTCTTCTTCTCCAATCTGATTCAGAGCGGCCTCTTCTATGGCTCAGATCTGTGCTGACGTTGCCATCTCGATTTCCAGGAGCTCCTCCTCGACCTTTTGCTCCTCCGGCTCTGTCGACTCCAACGACAAGCGTCGTCGGCACCTTCTCGATCGTTACTCTTCGGATGTGGCTTCTCTCCTGTCGAGCGCACCAACGCCGCCGGAGATGTTGCTGTCAAAGTGTTGGCTGATGTGGACGATTTGGCTTCATCAACGCCGATCTCCCTCTCAGATGTGTTCACCGATCTGCAAAAGCGTGATCTCCTTCAATAGGTGTTGGTTGATGTGTTAACCGATCTCCCTCTCAGATTCACCGCCGGAGATCTCCCTCCATGGCTTCTTGTCATCGTCCCCGCCGCCGACTGCTTTGATGGCTCCTAGTTTCATGTCAGCAACGGAGATTGAAGGCGGTGTCCGCACTTCTGAGTTCTGATGGTTTCTGCTGCTGGTATGTTCAATGGCGGAGGAGAACTACTGGTAACTGCTGCTGGTAACTCCATGGCGTCTGTAACCGACAATTTCAATCCCGGTATGTGTATGTAACCTAATCTATTCAAGACAAGAAAAATTGAGACCTGATTTTGATGAATTATATTGTTACAAACGAGTGCAAGTGATTGGAAGTTTCTGAATCTAATTTGATGTTTTTGATTGATTTGGATTTCGACCTTTTCTTAATCTAATTTGATATGAGGGATTGTTGGTTGTCGACAGAACCAAAGAGAGGATTTTATGGCACAGACACCGGATCTACTTCTGGATATGTTGACGAGGCGGCGACGGTGGAAGGAGGTCTGATCTGTGTGCGATTGGTAAGTCGTTCTCCTTCTCCCTCTCGATTGTGAACTATTGCTGATCACGTGTTGGATTCAATTTTGCAACATCTGATATCTTTGAGATACAACACTATTGCTACTGTTGGATGATGACATCATTGCATCTTTTTCATGTTACTGATTATTTAGGCTTTATATATCGTCAGCAAATTCCTTCGTAATATTAAACTGAATTTGTTTTAATGGTGACATCGTTTTTGGTTAGATATTATATATGTAGGTATATATGTATGCTTGAGTCCTTAAAATTTTGGTTTGTTTTTCAGTGCTGACATCGTTTTTATTCGTATTTTTATATGTGCTAATATCATTTTTATTTGGATATTATATATGTAGGTATATATGTATGCTTGAGTCCTTAAAAATTGGTTTGTTTTTTAGTGCTGACATCGTTTTTATGTGTATTTTTATGTGCTGACATCGTTTTTATGCGTATTTTTATGTAGGTATATATGTGCTGACATCATTTTTGCAATATAAGAGATGTAGGAGGAAGGATGTACATTGATTTTGAGCGATTCGGTGGCATCGGAGGACGTCGGCGGAGGAGCTTCCAATGTCACCGTCGGTGGAGCTAGAAGGAAGATGTACAGTGATTTTGAAATTTTATTTAATTACACTTTTGCCTAACTTCTTTATTTATTAAACATTTGTATTATATTTGTGGTTTCTATTATGTTAAATTGTGTTAGCAAAATTAAATATTTCAGTGTCAGCAAACATTATAAAAATTCAGTGTCAGCAAACGTTATTGTTAATATTCCCGTCAAAAATCGTATATATTTTTTCTTTGAAAGTTTCTCGTCAACAATTGTTTTCTTCGACATCGACGTTAGCATATTTGGCGTCAGTATCCCTGACGTCAGCATCGTCGACATCCCCAGTGTCAGCATTGTCAACGTTCCCCGCGTCAGCATTGTCAGCGCCAGCATCTCCGACGTTGTTGTCAGCGTCAGCATCTCTGATGTTGGCGTCAGCAAATTCGATGTATTTGGTGTTGGTGTCAGCATTGCTGACGCGAAAAAAAAAAAAATTTGCGTCAGCAGGGGGTCACATGGGGGGAGGGGGGGCACGCAAGGAGGGGCACATGGGGATGGACACTTTGCTAATTATTTCAATAAGGTGGATACTTTGCTAATTTGACCACTATTTTTTGGCACTTTGCAAAATGCCCCAAAAAATATGAGTTTTCTACCCTGATTCAAGAAAAAGATTAACAAACGATCCCAAACAAGAGAAAATTCACAAAAGTAAGAAGTTATTATTATTTTATTTTAGGGTTAAAATTTTATAAATAATAATAAGGATTACATAAATATAAATACAAAAAATAGGAGGAAAGTGGAACACCCTGGTTATATGATAAGAGTTGTATCCTAATTATTTCCTAACTAGAGGTTTCATGCTATAAAAGTCATGAAGTCCCAACTCCGACACAGCAGCTACAACCCATCTAAAAGCATCTTGTCGGGCCTCCGAAGGAGCCCTAAATCTCCACCAAACAAGCACCAAGCTTTTAGTCCATATGGAGGTTTAGGCAAGAGCCAAACATTAACACAAAACAGCCTCAAATAGCAACAGTAACATCACAACAGACAGCCTCCACTAGGGCTCCGAAAATCGCCCCAAACCAAGAAGAAGTATGCTAAAGTACTACCTGTAGGGCTGGGCATTTACAATTAATTGCTAATTCAATTAATTGCTAAGCAATTAATTGCTCTTTCAATTATCAAAATGTAACGGATGGTATTTGAATTGAAATGCTCAGTTAATTGACTGTTAATTAATTGCAATTTCAATTCAAATAACCAGTAAATTAATAATTGATTAACATTCTACACACATAATAAAAAAGCAATTGGATAGTTAATTCTCATTCCCCATTCAATGTCTACGCTTGAGGACTCCCTTCTACATCGTCCACCCTCCCGCAGCCCTGCTGCATCCACTGGATGGAATCGCCAATCGGAACAATTTTTCAATTTCAATGCCGACGACAACAACAATCAGGAATCGCCCTCGGCATCAGCGAGAGAGGAGGCGAAGGAATCGTCGCCGGAGAAGTCGTCGGAGAAGTCGAAGAAGGAATCAGCGAGAGAGGAGGCGAAGGAATCAGTGGTGATGAATCGGTCGGCGGTGGTGGCCCACCACCGCCGACCGATTCATCACCAAAACATCGAAAAGCAGAGCACAAGGCAGAATCGATCGACAATGGAATCCGGTACTTCCTAATCAGCCTAACGCACTCAATCGCATCAAAACCAATCCAGAATTGAAGATCGAAGGATGGAGTCCTTACCTTTGGGGAGCCGAATCAAGTTTTTTCCCTAATTAAGTTTAACGCAATCTCGGTGGAAACGTGGACGAGGAACGAAGGGGCTCTGGTGGAGCTCGAAGTCAATGGATTCGAGATCGAGGGGAATGAAGAAGATAAGCCGCCGCCGCCTCCAGAGGAGTGTCAAAGATCTGACAGCGAGGAACAAAGTTGTCTCCGGAGGAGCTTCGAAATCGACGACAATGGAGGAGTTTCAAAGCCAGATCGAAGGGCGGAGAGAGACGGCGAGCAATTACTGATTTTTAGGGCTGAACAGATAGGTGAACACTATCCTACATCTATTTTATCAATTAAATAATTAATTGCTACAATTAATTGAAATTGTTTTGAATTGAAAAGTAAAAGCAAATCAAGTAACTGTTTTGAATTACACTAATGATTCAAAACAATTAACTGGAAATTTTGGCAATTTTTCAATTTTTCAAAACAATTATTCAATTACAATTAATATTGCCCACCCCTAACTACCTGAACAAGAGGAGAGGACTAAACACAAGCATGCATAGGCAGTTTAAGTAACAATATGCAGCAGCTAATTGCCCAGAAGCCTCCGAAGATACTCCGAAACTACCCCAATGTAGACGTGGCCACGGGTCCGACCGACGGGTCAGACCCGCCGGGTCGATAACCCGGGGTACATGACCCGAACCCTAACCCGGAAATTCAACGGGTCGACGGGTTCGGGTCACCCGGCGGGTCGACGGGTCGACGGGTTGACCCGCCGGGTCGGGACACGTGGCAAGGAACCGGGTACCCGCCGGGTCAACCACTTTAAAAAAAAATTTGGTTTTGAAAAAAAAAAAAACTCAACCCATCGAGTACTTTTAACTTTCACCACACTTTCGAAATGGAAAGATTTAAGGTAGACAAAACATGGTATGTGGGAAGATATATATATATATATATATATATATATATATATATATATATATATATACCTTCATTCCACTCCATCATTTCATCACACTTTAGATGTGGGAAAGAAAAAGTTGGATTGTGGGAATGAGAAGTAGGGATATGAGAAGATATATATAGAGAAAATAGAGGTAGATAGCACACTTTCGATGTGGGACAGAAATATGGGATATGAAAGAAATTGTAGAAATTGATGTTTCGAGGAATCGAATTATATGATGTAAAATGTAATGTAATTAAAGTATTTGGATTATATGATGGAATATATAATGTAATTTAAGTATTTGGATTATATGATGTAACATATAATATAATTAAAGTCTTTACCTCTTAGGATTTTATGAAATGAATAACACATGGTGATGGAACATCATGATACATTATATCAAATTTGTTGGATTAATCTTTCTATTTAATTCAATTGATAGTTGTGTTGATCCATTGATTAATCATAAGTGTTTTATTTTACTTGCATTATGTTAATTTCTTGGTTGTTGATTTCAAATCTAGGCTCATCTTCATATAGATATATGATAATCTTTCTCGTTTAAAGTTGAATTAGCCACATTTTGTGTATACACATAATGATGATGTTATTGGATTACCTATTTGTGTTGCATGTTATAAAATGAAAAGACACATTTGAAAAGTATTACCCAATAATATATTTCATTATTGTGCTTGAAAATCCAAAGTTCTATAACATTTTCAAAATAAGTGAAAATCGACATTAAGGATACCATACATGTGTAACAACTTTATCAACAACAATATTTGTATGGATTGACATGAAAAAACCGAATGATCGAGATTGAAGATATGGTTTAGTTTCTACTTATTTTTGTCCCACATCCCATCCCACATTGAAAACTAGAGGAAAGGGGAGGGGGAGGGTGCTAAGTCTATAAAAGAACCAAAGGGTGGGTAGGATTTTTATAACATGCAATGCATGAGAATTTATATATTATGAATAAATAAAATTCATAATAATTATAAATATAAATTCTAGTTTTTTTTATAATTTTTTTAAAAAATTTTTGACCCATTGGGTCAACCCGACGGGTCGTAGTCGGGTCGACCCGCCGAGTTGACCCGCCGGGTCACGGGTTCACTTTTCCCCGACCCTAACCCTAACCCTTAACCCGAGATGACCCTTCAACCCGTTGACCCGGACCCGACGGGTCACCGACCCGGCGGGTCACGGGTCGACCCGCCCGACCCGTGACCCGTGGCCATGTCTACCCCAATGACCCACTGAGTTAACAACACCAATAAAGCCTAAGAGTGAATGGATGTACTAGTGCTGCAGCAGCAAAAGAAAGAAGAACAGCCTGGAAGAGGCCACCGAACAGACTCGGAGAGCAGGACAACGATAGTCAAGATAACAATACACTTCCACCCAGGAAACGATCAGAAAAACCAAAGGAAAAGAGAACATGGCACACGATATATAGGAATCACCGGGAGAAGAAACAACTAACAGATATGGAGAAAAAAAATTCAAAGCAGCCCTAAAATTGATTGAAACGAATAAAACAGGAATTTTTTTCGAAATGGTCAAAAAAAGGGAAAAAATTAGGGAAATGGTCAACAGCCGAAAGTATTTTGGGATTTAGCCAAAATAGGGCTAAGTCGCTGTTTCAAACATCGAATTTAGCCCAAACTTATAAAAAATATTAAAATAACAAAGTCGCTGTTTCAAACAGCGACTTTGTATCTTTTAAAAAAAAATCGGTTGAATTAAAAATTATATAGGAGAGTCGCTGTTATAAACAGCGACTCTCCACACTTTACCAGAGCACCAGCACAGGAATGAAAAAATAATACTGTATAAATTTATCACAATTCACACACACCACACACTTGGCAGTTGGGCCCATAGCTTTAACGGCCCAAAACACTACTTTGCATTTGCACTTTTACCTCCTTAGAGAGTGAATGGTGTGAAAAAAAAAAGAGTCGATGTTACAAACTGTGACTATATATATATATTTGTTTTGTTTTCACTTGTTTTTATAATTTAATCGAGAATTTTTTTTAAAAAAAATACAAAGTCGCTATTTCAAACAACGACTTTGTTATTTTAATATTTTTTTATAAAGCTGGGCTAAAGTCGTTGTTTGAAACAGCGACTTATCCCTACTTTGACTAAATCCCAAAATACTTTCAAATCCTGACCATTTCCCTAATTTGTTTTCTTTTTTTGTTACCATTTAAAAAAATTCACAAAACAGAGAGTTGAAAGGCCCCAAAATCGATGTTCGATCAAAATGGACCACCCAACAGATCGCAATAGACTAGGTAAAGAAGAACAAATCTTGTCTACACAAGATGGGAATTTATCTCATTCTAAATTCCCCAAATCTGCACATATGTAAAAGCAAACACACACAAAATAGAATACAAGGAATCAAGCAGTATTTCACAATAATTGACAAAAAAAAGTCATTTACGAAAACCCTTTGAGTAGCAGTCAAGGACTCAAAAGAGAGACACAAGGGACTTGAATTCTTACCAGGTGGGACACAACGAATGGAGTACTAAGGCCCCGTTTGGTATAAATGATGGAATTGGAATGAGAATGAAAATCGGAATGGAATCAGAAAATCGTAATGACCCATTATTGGAGCGGGTTGTTTGGTATGCAGTCGGAATGAAGCATTCCTGAAATAATAATAATAATAACAATAATAATAATAATAATAATAATAATAATACGAGTAATAATAATAATAAAAAAAAATAATAATAATAAATAAGTAAGTAAGTAAGTAAATAAAATAGTAATAAACATTATTATTGTTACTAAAAATCAAAATAAAATATATATTAGATAACAAAATAGTGACAAAATAATACCAGTAATATAGAACTAATATATATATGAAATAATAAAATAATGATAAAAATAATAATATTAATAGAAATATATTATTATTAAAAATAAAAATATAATATAATATATATTAAATAATAATAATATATTAATATATATAAAATCATAAAATATTGATAAAAATAATGATATTAATAGAAATATATTATTATTATTATTATTCAAAATAAAAATCTAATATAATATATATTAAATAATAAATTATTGATAATAATAATAATATAAGTATAAATATATAATAATAATAACAACAATAATAATAATAATGATAATGATAATAATAATAATGATGATGATGAGCATTACCTTATATTTTGATGGGAATGAAATGGGCTACAAAATTGGGAAGGTATGATTCTCGGGAATCATTACAATTCCAAATTTCTATTATCCCATACACTTAAATCGAGAATCATCCATTATGATTCCCAATTTTGATTACCGGGAATGGATACCAAACAAGCCCTAAGGGTAATCGAGGAATGGTGTGATGAGCGGAGGAAGAGAGAGATGATGTCACTGCAGCGAGGATTGAAGAACGGTGAATTTTGAGGAAGAGAGATGGCATCACGGCAACATGGTTGAATACGCGAGGACGAGAGAGTAAGAGAGAGTTCTCATCTTGTAGTTTATGTAACCCTCGTAGCTTAAGTTTCCATGGCCTTCCCCTTGTTTGTCACTCTCAAGTCTCATCAATTGCTAGGGATTGGAAAGTTGAAAAGTGGAAGAAAAGTGGGAATCGTGGTTGGGGTTTAGTTTTGGCTAAATAGGTTTTATTTTTATTTTATTTTGTGTTTTAAAATAAACTCCATAATAAATTATAAAATTCCTATTCTATTTACAAAAGCAACGATTTTTTTTGTTGGTATACATCCATTAATTTCCTAACCCCATCAATTTAGTATATATGGCGGCAAGTGAAAATTTCATTACGTTGGATTCTATTTTTAATGTTTTGAAAACGAAATTGTCGTTGCAATACATACAAAATGAATAGCAACGACATGTTGTCATTGCAAAAAGTTAGTTTTTAAAAAACATTTTTTATGGTTTATCAATCGCAACAACAAAGTCGTTGCCATACCACTTTCAAAGGTTTTACAACGAAATTTTCATTGCAATACATATAAACTAAATAGCAACGCCATTTATGTCAGTGCAATATGTATGTACATTTTATTGCAATAAAAATGTCGTTGCAATAACTAAAAACCCAAATTCTTGGTGTTGGTGAATGAAATTTCTAGTTATTGCAACAATATATTGCAACGAGATGTAAAATTGTTGCTAATACTATCTTTTGCAACAATAATTAATGTCGTTGCCAAAAAGTCGTTGTGATACACAGTTTTTCTTGTAGTGGGAGGTGAGTCAACGGTTCCTAAATAGTCTTGATAAGTTCATGTAACTGTCGACTAGAAGCCTCGATATCGACTAGTTTGGTCGATATGAATAGGGGCTGTCGATTTCTAGTGCCTTCAATCGATCTGCAAAGCCTGTAAATGAAACAGAGAGCTCGATATCGACTAAATAGGTCAATCTCGAGTGGGTCAGTTTTTCCTATCGACACAAATACCGTCAACTTGATTTCTTCAGCAGTTGGGTACTCGATCTCGAATGGATGTGTCGATCTCGAGAGCTTTAGCAGATTCGTAACAGAAAAATAACGGAAAATAGAAATATAAACTAAAATCTTCCAATATATTTTTGATGTGCCTAGGTCGATCAGAGGTTCGACTTGCTTCTTCCCCAGGGATTTACCATGACAATAACCATGCATGTATAAACACTTAAATCACATAAGAGATCATGTTTTTATCATCATATGACAACTTTTGTTAATCAACCAATTAGGAATATAGAGGCTTTCGCATAAATACCTAATTGTTCTATCCTTTTCATAATTAGGGTTTAGTCAACTTTCGCGGGAAAAACCTAATTACTATCCAGATTCACATATATCATCCAATTTCGCTTCATATAAGCTAAATAAGGAATGATCCTAAAGTCTCATAAATGATTGAGCGTGAGATAGAAGATGAAGACACATAATCAAATAAGGAATTCAAGCATACTTACATGGCTATTGCCGGGCTCACCCCGACCGTAGAAGTAGAACGACTACTCACGCCTCATTGGGGAAAACATTGTTGAATAAAAGAAATAAACTTGCATTAAACATCAAAAGAGCTTTAATCATACAACCGAACAACGCCTTCTCTCCGCTATCTCTCTCTACCCGGCTTTCCTTCTCTTTCCTTATGGTTTCTTGATTGCTCAAGAATGGAAGGAATAAAACCAGCCCCTATGGGTGGTATTTATAGCCTCACAACCCTTGCTAGCCAAGGATTGGAGTTGTAATCATACTTAGATTGATAAAGGAAATTCTATCTAAAAGTAAATTATATCCTAAAATAAATATAACTAAAAGGTAATATTCCCTAACATAATTGGAATATACCCCTAATGATAAAAGATCTTGGAATGATAGATGTATCACGTGGCTAAGCAATCTCCCAAGGATCCGACCCATCATGCGTCTCTTATGCGTCTGTTGCTCCAGTCGATATCGAGTGGACTATTCGATGTCGAGTGCTCTATGTCGATCGACATGGGTGGATTTTGGTCAACGTTGCTTCTTCACTTTTCCTTCAATCGACCTCGGGTACTTCAGTCGATATCGATGCATCAGGTCGAGGTTGAGTGCTATGCTCGAGATCGAGCTCTTCTCTAGTGTCTTCCATGAGAAAACCAAGCATCTCAGGACTGACTGCCACTTTGTGAGAGAACATCTCCATGATGGGTTCCTGTCGACTCATCATGTACCTTCTTCACTCCGGTTTGCCGATCTCATGACAAAGTCACTAGGAGAAGCTCAACACAAATATCTTTCAGTCAAGTTGTGAATGGTTTTTGAAGTCCCATTTCCAACTTGAGGTGGGGTAATGAGATGTATATAATAAGGGCATTTTATGTAATTCAGTAATAAAAGGAGAAAACATGTAATTAGGCAAGATTGGAGGGTGAGAGTCTATATATATAGACTCCTCCTAACCGACTCCCTAACAACTTCTCCTTTTTTTTCCTTATGTAATTTTCCATTATTTGATTACAATCAAGTTGGTTTTGATTCCATACACAAAGCTTCATAGGAAGCTCCTACACAACGATTTTAAGCTTTTGTGTTAGAAAGGTAGATCCAAACCTTATAGCCAAAAATAAAATAAACCTGACACCATTCCTATTTTCATAGGACTAGACTGAAGTTTCTAGGTATTTCACATGACAAAAAAAAGTTCAAATGTCAATCCGATCCAAACGAGTTGCATTTGAGGGCTCGGATTGCACTTGAGGGGTGTGTTGGGATAAAATATATAAAATATTAAGAAGGGGAAGCTCCTACACAATCACTTGTGCTTTTGTGTTATAAGGTGGATCCCGACCTTATGACGACAAACAAAATAAATCTGACACCACTCCTGATGGATGGGAAATATTTTCACACATATCCAATCTAAGAGAGTGTAGATAAATTGACGGAGTAATCAATTTGTTATGTTTCGCATATCCATAGTTAGTAGACCTGTCAAAATATGACCCAACCCGAAAAACCCGATATGTACGTCTGGTAATTTAAGAGGTTTGAACCCGATATTTTAGACCCGGGACCCGAAATCGACGCGAACCCAAATTACTTGCGACTTTTAGGGTCAAGACCTGGTGACCCGTGGGGTCAAAATCGATCCAGTGAGTCAGCATAATGTAGACGCCATACAAGCATCAAATTGACCCATACAAATTCGTCATGTAATTGTATTCGTTAAAGCTAAATAACTTATATATTTTATAATTATAGTAGTTTTAGAACATTTATTTGTATAAATATAATTTTTTTATGTTTAAAATATTAATATAATAATATTATTATAATATTACTGTTTAGTTTAATTTGACATATTTATATTATAATTTAATTTTGATAGTATTTTAACATTTTTAAAAAGTCTTCAAAAAGTTCGAGTTTTTTGATCCAGTGGGTCGATCCGAATCCGGAACAAATCCAGTTTGGCTCGATCCAGAATGATCAATAACTCGATTGATTTGAAACTCAATTTACTCGGGATCCAATTGACTCGAATCCAAATCCGATCCGAATGATCTGATTTACAGATCTAATAGTTAGTCATGTAGGTTGATTATAAAATTTTAAAGATAAATGGATGGAAGGAGCAATGAAGCATGAGTTCCAATAGTTTATGGCGTAGTTTAGAATTAAATGAAATGTTAAGCATGATGATTTGCTTCGTTTCCACACACCCATCGGGCCCATATGGGTCCATGAGCTTAGAATTAAATGATGCTGTCTCCACCCTTCTTCCTACTTGATTCGCCACCGCCAATCAAAACAATTAAACATAACTAAAAAGAAATCAAATACAATCATCAAGAAAATCACGACTACCAGAGTACCAGTGCCACCGCCCTCGCCCTCTGATCAAGTTCCCCCCCTTCTTCATGCTTCCGATTTCCGATGCCTCCTCCTCCGACCGCCACCCTCTTTTCAAGCCCAAGGCCTCCCCTCCAACCAAATCAATTTCTCCTTCTTCTTCCCTCCCCTCGTTCACTTCCCTCTTCGTCCACCCTCGCTCCTGCTTCTTCCTCTCCATCCTTGTTCTCCAAACCCTCATCGTCCTCATCTCCCAGTTCTCCCCCTTCCCCTACTTCTATACTCGCCTAAAGCACCAATCTTTGCCCGCTCCTGCCGCCGCCGCCGCCTCCGCCGCTTCCCAATTTCGGACTCCTAATTCCACAATCGCACCGACAGTAAACCCTAATATCTGCGAATTAGGGAAATTCTTTGTCTACGATCTTCCCCCTTCTTTCAACACCGACATCTATGAGAACTGCGACCAGCTCAGCCCTTGGGGCTCCCTCTGCGACAAGCTTTCCAACGGCGGCTACGGCCGCCCGGCCTCCTCCGTCGTCGCGTCGATCATCCCGCCTAGCCTCGCCGATGCCTGGTTCTGGACAGACCAATTCACCTCCGAGATTATCTTCCATAACCGCCTCCTCCGCCACGAATGTCGCACCACGGATCCCGGATCCGCTACGGCGTTCTACATCCCGTTCTACGCTGGACTGTCGGTGGGGAAGCATCTCTGGTCGTCCAATTCCACCGCCAAGGATCGCGACCGTCCCTGCGATTTGATGCTCGATTGGGTCCAATCGCAGCCGTGGTTCCGCCCGTCCCTCGGCTGGAATCACTTCACCACAATGGGGCGGATCACGTGGGACTTCCGCCGGTCGAAGGCCGACGACTGGGGGTCCCACTGCATTTACGCGCCGGCGATGCGGAACATCACCCGCCTCCTTATCGAGCGTAACCCCTGGGACTACTTCGACGTCGGCATCCCCTATCCCACCGGATTCCACCCCTCCAAATCCGCCCAAATCGCCGAGTGGCAGGCGTTCGTACGGTCGCGCGCGCGCAGCACCCTCTTCTGCTTCGTCGGCGCGACGCGCGGGTTCATTAAGAACGACTTCCGCAGCCTACTCCTCGACCAGTGCCGGTCCGAACCCGGCCTATGCCGAGTTGTGGACTGCTCCGGTTCGACCCGGTGCAGCAACGGCACGTCGGAGATCCTCGAAACGTTTCTCGACTCGACTTTCTGCCTACAGCCGAGGGGAGACAGCTTCACCCGCCGGTCCATTTTCGACTGCATGATCGCCGGTTCAATCCCGGTTTTCTTCTGGAGGCGAACCGCTTACTTCCAGTACGAGTGGTTTCTACCGGGCGAACCGGCGAGCTACTCGGTTTTCATCCACCGAGACGCCGTGAAGAACGGGACCACGTCGATCAAGAAGGTCCTCGAGAGCTACAACAGAGAGGAAGTAAACCGGATGAGGCAGAAGGTAATTGAATATCTACCCCGGTTGGTTTATTCTAAACCGGAAGGTGAACCCGGTTCAGAAAGTGTGAAAGACGCAGTGGACGTGGCAGTGGAGGCCGTGCTAACTAGGATCCGCCAACAAAAAGAGAATGGGTTCTGGTGGTAAAAAGACAAAAGGGAAAGTATATTTTTTTTCTCTTGTTTTTACCTCTTTAAAACGTTTTATTTTAGTTGTGCTTTGCTGTTACTTTGTTTCTAAATTTTGAGAATATATTGAATATGGTGTAAACTAGTGGCGGAATTAGACGCGACATTAGTTTAGTTTTGTATAGGAAGGCAATTGATATATCGATGATCTTGTTGTCACCTACACTTACAGATGAATGAATAATACGGGTTTCTCTTAAAGTTTCTTGATAAGAATAATGCAAATATTTTTATGTGTTGCAAAATACAATATTGTCATTGTTCGTATTAGCTGTTGTGTGGGTGTAGCTATCACTAGTGTTTTTTCTTGCTGTCAAGTTATGAATGTATTATGTATATATATGTGGATGGTGTTGTGTGACCGTGACCTTCATGCTTTATCCTATAGTGAATAAAGGGTAATATCCCAACAACGTACACTTCATGGTTAATGCCACCGACTCGAATTTTATGTCCCCTGTCTAAATTTTTCTACCTTCACCATCCGACAAGAGTATTCTTTTTTTTTTTTATTAGGTAACAATTCGGATGGGAAGACCCTATCCGAAAGCATCCTGACGGATGAGGTCAAGAAGACCAGTGTCGTTGTATAAATTCGGTCCCCTGGTAGAGTAGCAAAGGTGTGCAACCTTATCCGCCACCCGGTTACCAGCACGGGGAATGTGGGAGACCCCCACAGATCTGACACCTAGGAGAAGTGCTTGAACGTTCGATAAAACGAGCTCCACTTCCACTTCCCAGGGGCAGTTAGTTTGAGCACTTAGAAAATCTGTAATAATCTTAGAGTCTCATTCTATGAGTAGTTCCTGGATTTGTAGTTCTCTTGCCTTTTCTACTCCCATTCGTAGAGCCAGTGCTTCTGCCATGATTGGGGATTGACCACCAATTGTTTTACCCCCAATACTAAGGGGATTACCCGTCCAGTCCCTAATAATGTAGCCTATTGAACTTTGGGAGTCCGAGATAAATGATCCATCAAAATTGAGCTTGTATTTACCCAAGGGGAGTTTTTTCCAATGTTTTGTGTTTTTTGTGTTCTTACCAAGCTTTGTTTCCTTCCTCTGGCTGGGAGAAGCATCGATTTCTTTTTCATTTAAGTTCATGTTACATGCTCTCTTCCAGTTTCCTATATTATCTTTGATTAGTTTGTTGATACCCTCGGCGGTCGGGATATTGGCATTTCTAAAAATAGTTTGGTTCCTGACAGACCAAATTGTCCACCATCTAAATATTGTGCCTTGTTTGTTCTCTGCCGAGAGAGAATTGTCTAGCAGCTGTAAAATTTTCTCCATGTTTCTATTTTGTGCTAGGAGTGTGTTGATTCTTTGTGATAATTCCCTCGGAAATTGTTGTTTGAAGTTATTGAAGGGACATTCTAGAAAGAGGTGGATATCATCTTCAGCGTGGTTATTACAGAAGATACATGTTGTTGGTACGACAATGCCCCTCTGTGATAAGCGAGTCGCTGTGGGTAGGCCGTGATGTCTAATTTTCCATAGGAAGTTTTTGATTTTAGGTGGAGCGTCGATATTCCAGATCCATTTAAATCCGCCAGATGTTGTATGTGTGTTATGAGTAATGAAGCTATACGCGCTTGTTGTTGTAAACCAGCCCTTTTTGGCAGGCCACCAGTACAATCTGTCCGAGAAGGGGTGGATTGGGAGAGGAATTTTGGTGATTTCTTCTATGATGGGTTTTGGGAGGATCCGATCAAGCTTTTCCGTCCACCACTGTCCTCCCATTATGTACTCATTTACAGTGTCGTTTGTGTTTATGTTGTGTTGATGGTCAATCCTATCTATCAGTGGCGTCGATGTGACCCAGTTGTCTTTCCAGAAATTTATTGATTTTCCATCCCCGACCGACCATCTGAGTCCTGCTTTAAATTTTGGGATCAAGGGGCTTAGTTTTGACCATTGCCAAGAGGCATTTCCTCTTTTAACGTAGTTTAGTATGTGTTTTTCTTTCAAATATTTGTACTGTATAATCTTAACCCAGTCATTCTCTGGTTCTGCTAAAATTTTCCACAGGATTTTTAGTTGGAGTGCCTCATTCATATCTCGGGCTTTTCTTAGTTCTAGTCCCCCTGCTGCTTTTGGTTTACAAATTTTGTCCCAACTAATAAGAGGGCTGTGTTGAGCGTCTTTATTCCAGAAGAAGGTTCTGTTGATTTGATCAAGCTGCTTGTGCACCGAACCGGGTAGCATGAAACTTTGCATGGAGTATAGAGGTTTTGCTGATAGGTTTGCAGCGATTACGGTTGCACTACCTTGCTGTGATAGCGCATTAGCACGCCATTTACTCAATTGGTCTTTGGATTTACAAATTATCTCTCCGAAAGTCTCCTTGGAGACCCGTCCATTGATGATCGGACAACCTAAATATTTTTCTAAACTTCGTTCCGGGGGATATGTAGAATGCCTTCAAGGTCTCGTGTTCTAGTCCTAGGAATTCCCGGGGAGGTTCGGAAGGATGATTTATGATAATTGACTTTTTGTCCGGAAAATTTATAGTACTGCTCAATTATGTTTTTAGCCTTTAAGCAGGCAGTGCTACTTCCTTTTGTGAAAATGATTATGTCGTCTGCAAAGGCGAGGAAAGGGATCTGAGGGCCAGCGTGCCCAAATTTGAAGCCTATGTTATTATGGGGAGACTCAGCATCCGCCGAGAGCTGACGGGCAAGGACTTCCGCTCCAAGTAAGAAGAGGAAGGGGGACAGAGGGTCTCCCTGACGTAACCCACGAGTGGGTTGGAAGGGTTCCGTCGGACCATTGTTAATTAGTATGGAGAAGGAAACTGTGGTCACACATTCCATAATGATATCCATAAATCGTTGGTGGAAACCAAATATCTGGAGTACCAATTTTGGAAAATTCCAATCTACCCTATCATACGCCTTTTCCATATCGAGTTTTATTGCAATCCAACCCTTAACACCTTTTCTCGATCGGAAGGAGTGGAAAATTTCGTGTGCAATGAGAATGTTATCTTGAATTGCCCTATCAGAGACAAAGGCACCTTGAAGCGGGTGAATGAGTTTTCCTATGATCTTTTTTAGTCTTTCTATGATAATTTTGGAGATAATTTTGTAGATGGTAGAGCAAAGACTAATTGGTCGATAATGTGTAGTCATGGACGGGTTGTCAATCTTTGGTATTAGTGAAATGAATGTATGGTTGATCTGCTTAAGAATATTCCCGGATTGGAAGAATGCTTTTATTTCTCTTATGACGTCGTTACCCACAATGTCCCAATACTTTTTGTAGAATTCTAAAGTTATTCCATCAGGACCGGGAGATTTATTATTTCCTATTGAGAAGACAGCTTTTTTAATTTCACTGTTTGTTGGTTGCTGAATCAGAGTCCTATTTTCCTCATCTGAGATCACAGGGTTGATAACAGAGAGGTATTCCTCAAGTTGTGGGGTCGGGGGAGACTGTTCCTGACAAAATCTTTTTTCAAAGTCTAGTTGGATTTCCTTCTTGATGTTTTCATCTCCTATAATTTGGGTTCCTTCCGCTGATGTGATTGTTCTAATTACTTTCCGATTTCTTCTTCCCGATGCTACCCTATGGAAGTAGGAAGAGTTGGTATATGCTAGTGTCAGGTGGTTTGCTTTGGCTCTTTGATTCCAGTAATATTTATGGAATATTAGTAAATTTTCTCTTTTAGTCAGTAGATTTTGTTCTTTGGTGAGCGTATTTGGATTTTGTTTTGGATTATTTCCCGATTGTAGTTCAAGTAGAGCCTCATCTACTTCTTTAAGTTGACGGAAGATGTTCCCAAATGTTTTCTTATTCCATGCTTTAGCTTTTTGTTTGAGGATTTTTGTTTTGTACATGAGTCGGAACATGGCCTAGCCTGAGCAGGAGGCTCACCACGATTGTTTAACTATATTGCGAAAGTCTTTCCTTTGGAGCCAGATATTATTGAATTTGAACGGTGGCGGTTTGAAAGAAGTGCTTTTGGAGAGGATAATTGAGATTGGGCAGTGGTCGGAGGTGGAGAATGCGCCATTCTTGGTTATAAGATCAGGGAACATGTCAATTATCTTGTGTTGAACTAGAACTCTATCAAGTTTCTCCCAGATGTTGTCTGGGCCTTTTTGTTTCTTTCTCCATGTGAAGGGGTTGCCATACGAGGGGATTTCCATCAGGGAGCAGGCGTCCTTAAATTCTGTCATTCTCTGAAGTCTGCTAGGATGCGTCTCTGCCCCTCCCCTTTTATCCGAGAGAAAGCTTATTTCGTTGAGGTCCCCCATGACCAAACACGGGATGAGGCTTTGATTGATCACAAGGGAAATATTTTGCCAGAATACCTCTTTCTCGGAGGGGTTTGGGGGGGCATACACAAAGAGTAGTAAGCACTCGAGATTTTCCTTAGTGTTTTCATATTTGACTCCAATTATTCTTGGTAGGTGGATAACCACCGAGACGACTTCATCTATGAATGATTTTTCATTCCAAAGAAGGGCAATGCCATCGGCTCGTCCAGTAGCCAGGGACCAGCAGATGTTTGTAAAGCCGACATTCCTCCATAGCGATTCATCAGGCTCGGTTTCAGTTTTAGTTTCCACTAGGATTAGCATTTGTACATGATCTGTTGTTCTCCATGCATTTATATTTGTCCAGAAGGTTTTCTTTCCAATGCCTCTGCAGTTCCAAAACCGTATTAACATAGCCACTTTAATTTAGTATGGGCAAGCAAATGGTAACTCCCCCCCATACAAACTTTTTTCCTTCCTAGCGATGTCTCCTTGTATTTTTATGTAAATTTCAAGAATAAGTTTTTCCGGTTTAGAATGTTCTTGCAAAGATAACTCCAGAAATTTACAGGGCGTCCTTTGTGAAAAAAGCATTCTAAACGAGGGATCCATAGTTAGCCATGTTATGGCGAGATTAATTATGCTCCAGGCAAAGTAATTCAAGACGTGTGGATGGAGAGGAAGAGTATTCTGAATGGATTTAATTTTGAAAATTGAGATTGGGTGTCTATGAGAATTTTTAGTGAGGGAGGTTCGACTCGGGTCTTGGAGTGAAGGGTTGCTGAATAATGACTCGAGCACCCAAGAAACCCATTGGAAATTTGAGCTGATTTGTGTACTTAGGTGGTGGCTTTCATGTGAATCTGTTGCACCATAAGTAGAAGATGTGGTTGCCACGAACTTAGCATCAATATTCACCACGGAATGGATAGTAGGATACAACGATACCCATATAGAAGGTGCGTATTTATTCAACGGGCACAAGAAAAGTCTGACGTGTCTGAAAGAGGCGTTATAGTAAGCTCTTAGCAAATAAATAGGTCCTCCCTTGGTTTCGAATAAAACAATCCATAGGATGATGCCCTGTCGAAAGAGTTGAAGAAAGGAGTTATGTGTTGTTATTGAATTGTGTGGGATACTTCGGGGGGGGGGGGGGGAATTCCATGCGGGTGTCCAAAATTAAATCGGGGTGAGGGAAGTCCACTTGATAGATACAATAAGAAGCAGATTTCAAGAGTAGCCCATTACCAGCAGACCAACATGAAAGATCCATGTTAATCCAACAACCAGCGATGGAAGCAAGGACGAAAAACATGAGATACACACTAACATAATTTATGATTGCCACAAACTTAGCATTACACACAGCCATCACCAGGCCATTGTTACATCCTACAGACGTCCATTCAATACAGTAACCAATATCACTACTTAAAAAAAAGCAACTAAAAAGTCCCCTAAGCTACCATTGCTAAAACAATTCATAATAAAAGAAATATATATGAAACAAATTTATGTGAATAGCCTATGCGGGATTTGAACCTGCATCTTCGTACTTGAGCACGTCACTCTACCATTTGAACTAATAGGCTTGAAATTAGCAACAAGATAAACCCTTGGGAAAAGAAATGGTTAAAATTTCATGCTCGCTCACTTACCTTCAGTAATCCTAGCTCCAATACATTAAAAAAAACAAGCAGCCCTCACGCCACTCAGGACCCCAACAATTTGATCTTAATTTAGTGGAATGAAAAAATTTTGCCAGCAAAGATCAATTTGAAACAATAAAAAACTATAAACCATGAGCAATTTAAAACATCTTCACTAAAGGATGCTAAACTGGAAAGTGATTGCTGACCAACTAGGAAAACTGTAGATAATTTTGTGTACGAGGACTATTTAAAATTTCCCTTCATCAGCACTTGAGTACTTTTTCATTACTCTAAAATGCAGGACTTGTTGGAGATAATGCATATAGAATGTGGTTTTAAGGTGCCCTTTGAGCTTCTCACATCCCACATGGAAAGTTCAAGGGTATCCTAAAGGGTTTTTAAGGAGACTCTTCCACTACCTACATTGAGAGGTAGAGGAGGAGATGGGGCACCCACACGCGCGCCTGCCGTGCCGTGCCCCGATCGATCTTTCCAAGCTAGAGCCTTTGGATGGCTTGAACTACAAGCGCTGGTCCCAGAAGATGTTGATCTTCTTTGAACAACTGGAGATTGACTATGTGTTGTTCAAAGACCCCCCTGCCGCTACCCGATCGATCTCTCCAAGCTAGAGCCTTTGGATGGCTCGAACTACAAGCGCTGGTCCCAGAAGATGCTGATCTTCTTTGAACAACTGGAGATTGACTATATGTTATTCAAAGACCCCCCTGCCGCTCCGGCGCCTGCTGCTGTTGCTGAGGGCGATGCTCCGCCCAACCCTCCTGCTGCTGCTGATCCAAAAAAGTTGCCTGAGTCTTGGGCACGCTGCCGCAATCACCTCAAACACAAAAAGAAAGATCTTACCCTGGAGGAACTTGTCAGCCCTCTGAAGATTGAGGAAGCCAACCGACTGAAGGAGAAGGAGACCTCCATCACTGCTGCAGAAACGGTAAAAGCTAAGATTGTTGAATCTCCGCAGGTCAACAAGAAAGGCAATAAGCAGTCTTTTAACAAGAAGGGCCCTGAAGGACAAAACAACAAGCCTGCGAAGTTCAAAAAGAACAAAAACGGAGACAAGCAGAACAACACAGGCTGCTATGTGTGTGGCAGACAAGGCCACGGGGCGTTCCAGTGTCGTGAGAGGAAGGATGCTCAGTATGCTGCCCAGAAGAACAATGGAGGGCAGGACAAAGGCATTGTAAACGTCGCTGAAAATGTTTCTCCTGAAATTATTGCTGCGGTGGTCACCGAAGCTAACATCATAGGGAGCATGACTGAATGAATCGTGGACACTGGGGCCACGAAGCACTTCTGCGCCAACAGAGAGCTGTTTGATGAGTTCGAACCTGCTAGCAGAGCTGAGCAAGTCTACATGGGGAGCTCAAGTCAATCGGAGGTGCTGGGCAAAGGGAAGGTCTCGCTGAAGCTCACCTCAGGTAACATCCTGAGCATGCAGAATGTCTTTTATGTGCCTTCCCTGCGTCGGAACCTGATCTCTGGAGGGCTCTTATCTCGAGCCGGGCTAAAGGGGGTCATGGAAGGTGACTCTATAGTCTTGTCCAAGAATGGGAAATTTTTAGGGAAGGCTTATAAGTTGGGTGAACTCTTTATTTTGCAAACTGTTATTGATTCTGCTAATATAGCTTCTACTTCCGCTTATATCGTTGTTGATGTTGATCTTTGGCATGCTAGATTAGGTCATGTTAATGTTGAATCTGTGAACAAATTGCATAAAATGGGCCTAATCACAAACTTGGGTAATAATGATCATAAAAAATGTGAAATTTGTGTGGAAGCTAAGTTCACCAAGAAACCTTTTAAACCTGTAACTAAGAGGTCCACTGACTTGCTAGAATTAGTTCACACCGATCTAGCTGATTTTAGGAACTCTGAGAGCAGAGGTGGCAAAAGGTATTATATCACATTTGTAGATGATTATTCTAGATACACCAAGTTATATTTGCTGAGATCTAAGGATGAGGCAGAGAAAATGTTCTTAATCTACAAAGCTGAGGTAGAAAACCAACTTGACAGAAAAATTAAAAGACTTAGATCCGATAGAGGTGGGGAATATGGGACAACGTTTTTGAAAGAATTCTGTGAGAATAATGGCATAATTCATGAACGTACAACACCCTATAGCCCTCAATCGAATGGAGTAGTAGAGAGAAAGAACAGAACTTTAAAAAACATGATGCTTTCTATGCTTGTGAGTTCTGGGTCACCCGACTCTTTATGGGGTGAAGTTGTTCTTTCTGCAAACTACATTCTTAACAACGTACCCCATAAGAAGTTAGACAAAACCCCTTATGAACTTTGGAAAGGACATCCTCCTGACCTAGGGTTGATGAGAGTGTGGGGGTGTTTGGCTAAGGTTGGGATTCCTGCATTTAAGAGAGATAACCTTGGATCTAAAACTGTCGATGCCATGTTTGTTGGTTATGCTGAGAATAGTGCTGCCTATAGATTTATGTGCTTGCATGATAGATCTATGTGTGAATATCGTGATGCTGAATTTTTTGAGCATATTTTTCCTTTGAAGAAAGATAATGATATTATTCCTACTGTTCCTGAACCTACATCTTTATCTTTACCTACTTCTATTAATGTTGATGAACCTAGTGAAATTAGAAGAAGTAAAAGACGTAGAACTGGAACTAGCTATGGTCCTGACTTTGTGACTGCATTTCTATCTGAACTCCGTGATTTAGATGAAATCAATGAAGCTCTAGTTTATCTTTACATGATAGAGGATGAACCTAAAACATATAGAGAAGCTATGAGTTCTATAGACGCTAGTTTTTGGAAAGATGTTGTAAATAGTGAAATTGAATCTATCACAAGTAATCACACTTGGGAACTAGTTGATTTGCCTAGAGGTTATAAGGCCATTGGTTGTAAATGGATCTTTAAGAGAAAACTTAGAACAGATGGTTCTATAGAAAGATTTAAGGCAAGACTAGTAATCAAAGGATTCACACAGAAACATGGAGTAGATTATTTTGACACCTATTCTCCTGTAACTAAGATTGCGACCATTAGAACTCTATTTGCTTTAGCATCTAGTTATAAGCTTTTGGTACATCAAATGGATGTAAAGATTGCTTTTCTAAATGGTGATCTAGATGAGGAAATATACATGGAACAACCTCCTGGTTTTGTGGTTCCAGGTAAGGAGAATATGGTTTGTAGGTTAAAGAAATCTTTCTATGGCCTAAAGCAAGCACCTAAACAATGGTATGAGAAATTCCATAACACTGTGTTGAGTTTTGGATTTGTGGTTAGTGGGTCTGATGCATGTGTTTATACCAAGATATACAATTCTGGTTGTGTTATTTTATGCCTATATGTTGATGATATGTTGTTATTTGGCACTAACATGCATGTGATAAATGAAACCAAAAAGTTTCTTTCCTCTCGCTTTGAAATGAAGGATCTAGGTGAAGCAGATGTGATTCTAGGTGTTAAAGTAACTAGAACTAAAAATGGCTTTACTTTGTCACAATCCCATTATGTAGAGAAGGTATTGAAGAAGTTTAAAAACTATGATGTGACGCCAGTTAGGACCCCATATGATGCTACCATAGAGTTAGTGAAGAACTCAGGTATAGGTGTTTCCCAAGAGGAATACGCTAAAGTTATTGGGAGTCTAATGTTTTTAATGAATTACACTCAGCCTGACATAGCTTATGCAGTAAGTAGACTCAGTAGATATACACATAATCCTAGAAAAGAACATTGGAATGCACTTAGAAGGTTAATGAGATACCTTAGAGACACTCTTGATTGGGGATTACATTTTGAGGGTTTTCCCTGCGTTCTAGAAGGATATTGTGATGCAAACTGGGTAAGTGGGACTGATGAAATTTGCTCCACTAGTGGATATGTTTTTACATTGTGTGGTGCAGCTGTCTCATGGAAGTCTGCAAAGCAGAGTTGCATAGCCCGATCGACGATGGAGTCAGAGTTCATAGCTCTAGACCTAGCAGGGCAAGAAGCTGAGTGGCTAAGAAGCCTACTAGCAGATATACCAATGTGGGGGCATCCAGCTCCTGCGATTTCTCTACACTGTGACTCACAAGCTCCCATTGGAGTAGCAAACAACGGAATGTATAATGGCAAGAAGAGGCATATACGCATCCGACATGAGGCTGTCAGGCAGTTGATAAGAAATGGGGTACTCTCCTTAGAGTATGTGCGGTCAGAGAGGAACATTGTGGATCAATTGACCAAAGGACTTTGCAGAAGGCTGGTCCTTGACACGTCGAGGGGAATGGGGCTAAAGCCCGTGAGATGAGGAATCTGTGGCGGAAACCATTAATTTGGTCGAACGCAAGCCATGGAAAGACTAATAAGAGATACACATCTCCCATTCCTATGGCAAGTGTATAGTGAGGTTGAGCTAACGCTCTTAATGATTCTATAGCCTAGTCATTGGGTGGTCCTTTGAGACGGACTTGATAGATCATCGAAAGGCAAATGAGAGGGTGAGCCTTAAAGCTCTTAATGACTTCATAACCCATTGTGAGGGGGTATTCTGTATTGAGACATATATGTTGAAGTTACCTACGTGAGTGTGAGGGATTGGCAACCCTCCAAGGTGAGACTTAGGGCAGTCTTCACTAGAACACTCATGAGCACCCAAGGTGTGCCATAACTTGGATGTCTTATGTGATAAGACTTAGCGGAACGTTACAGGACCCCGTGGAAGGTGTGTGTTGCTGGTTTACCCCTAAGTGGAGGAATTCAAGGCCTCTTGCCATTCGCTCTATCGAAGGGATCGCTAGTTTCACTATGTGCTGATTCAAGTCGCAAGACATCAACATTTAAGCACTAACCTCGACACACTCAGAACTTGTTTTCAAAACCTCAGTTTTTAAACCCTTCTCTCTGCATTTGTGGGGGATTGTTGGAGATAATGCATATAGAAGGTGGTTTTAAGGTGCCCTTTAAGCTTCCCACATCCCACATGGAAAGTTCAAGGGTATCCTAAAGGGTTTTTAAGGAGACTCTTCCACTACCTACATTGAGAGGTAGAGGAGGAGATGGGGCACCCACACGCGCACCCGCCGCCGCCGCCGTCCGGCCCGGCCCGGCCCGGCCCGTGCTCCGAGATTGGAGTTGGAGTTAAATTTTTGCGGAAAATCTTAACTTAAGGCCGAAGATATTACGGATAGAATCGCTAGTGTCTATCCCTGGATTTATTTTCGAGAAAATTATCCTTTCAATCAGTTTTGATAAGCCCGTATCTTCTGAAGAGAGTCTCAAATCTTCCCTTTGCTTACGACTTAAGGAAGATTTCGCAGCCTATATAAGGAGGTCGAGGGCTTCGCTTTCAAGACACAGCGAACACAATCACCTCTTCTCCCTCTCCTGTTTTCTCCTACCCTTTTCCCGTTATGAGCACCTGTTCCAGTTCCATCTTCTCTCCCTCGAGTGCACCTATGAGAGAAGCCGGTGAAATCCTTGGGGGACGTTGCCTCGCATACGATCTGCACCTCTATCGGGGGCAAATACGTTTCTCATTCAGTGGCTCCCATACCACGCTTCACCGCAGCCCTAGCCCCTTCACAGAAACACAGTTCGGCCTACATCCCTAACGCTCTTTAGAGCAAGTTGCTGTTTTCGCAGGTTCCAGCAGGGTCATTGTCCAACAGGACTAACATCATCATCAGTCATCACTGCCAACTGAAGATTTCACTCTCAAGTCAAAGCATTCAACATCTCCACCTTCCCCACCACAGGCAACCAACCCATGAAGCTTGCTGGAACTAAGATTGTTTTTAATCAACTTAGTTTAACAGTACAAGACAAGAGACAAGAAATACCAAGAGTGAATTCATTTACCTCCGAGATACAACATTCAGTGCTGGAGAATGGATGCTCAGGGGAGAAAGAAAACGTCCCTAAAAAGCAAAAACAAGATTGTCAACCAAAGAAACAGTACCACTCATAAAGGAGTAAAGGAAAGAAAAAACTTCCTTAGAGTAAACTTGCTGCGGATTTATTCTGTAAAGATCTGGTGAAGAAGCAGCACATAGAAGATCATAAGACCAGCATCCATTTTTCAGCAGGCAATGGCATAGTGTAGGCTCAGCAAGGCCAGTGCAATTGTGGAGGTTGCCAAGTGATGGCCACAGTGCAGCCATGAACCTTTTCAGTATGTATGCCACCAATCACATAGGTGAATAACTACCAATATAATCACTCAGTAAGCCCTTCTTAACCTGTTTAATATGCCAAAGCCACATAAGTGAATACCTAACATATATTATCCACTCCAGACACATTGAATCACATGTTAAACTATCAAAGACTCAAGCATATTAGAGTTATGGTGATTCTTGTTCCTGTCAAAATTTAGTCAAACCTATAGATGCACGTGAATCCAACACAGCCATAGAGCTATATATACTAAAGCATGTCATCAGCCTACAAAAGTACTTGGTAAGAAAAGTAAGCTTAAAAAGAAAGCAGGCAGATGACACAGCACATACATACACTCATTTATTAGAAAATCTTCAAGCTCCCAAACATTTGTCACATCCATCTCTTGCGTCAGTTAATCATAAAGCAACACTTGGCGAAGTTTACATGAGTATGAATATGATTCTATCAATATGAAGGGAAAGAGCAACCCAGTATAACAGCAGATCCAATTGCAACACCGAAGAGAAGGAAATACGTGCCTTCAAGGAAGGAGTGCAATTATTTTATAATTAAAAAATGGATATAATTTGTGTCAGCTATCTTAAAGTATACTATAATAAAATAATTGATTAAAAAAGGGGTATAATATATAATTTTTTTATTCGAAGTATAATATATAAATTTAAATAGTGAAAAATGTGGTTTTGGGATATGCTATTGATAAAATGAAAAAATAGTAATGGGATACTATGCTGACATGGCAGGGAAAAAGTGGCGATTCCCAACTTCCACGAATTCATATCATAGAAGAAGTGCAACTAGCCACAAAAATGCAACAAAACAAGATGATCTTTGACAGAGGAATGGAAACAATTTAGTTTCTACTGAACCAAACTATATCTTGCAGTGACATATAGAAAGATCTTCCTAAAGCTTGTTACACTATCTTTTCCTTACCCTGAAATTAGTACTATATTTACTTACCCCCAAACTAGTACTTTATTTCTTACAGTAGAAACTATAAGCTTCATGTTAAAGAAACTCCAGTTTTAAGTTCCTTATCTTTGCTAATTAATTGCAAGTAAAAAGTAATGTGTGTGTAAATTTCAGTTGTTCCGCCACATTTGTATTGAAATTGCACAGGAAAAATGTTAATCTAATCAAATACAAAAGAGGGGCTCAATTTTATTTTCACTTCTTACCCATCTGAGGTGTTCAATTCTCATCAACATCCAACTCTAACAAATAAAAATAAGGAAACAGTTTTAGCCCATAAAACGAAGCATATAGTCCAAAATCTATTATTATAAGAGCCAAAAAACGAGAATCCGTTCAATCTGCAAATTACCTCAGAAAGGAAGCTTTCAACAATCCAAATTCAAGCACAACTCCTAAATTGAGCTCAAAATTAACACACAAAGAATCCAATCCTCCGAGAAGGACAAAAAAAAGACCCAAAATCAAGATACCCGCATCAGAAAAGATCATAAAACACAAAAATTGACTAAAATCAGACTTCAGAAGGCAGCGAAATTGGAACTTTATTTCAATCCAAAGTCTAAAAAATGTTAAGCTACATCTTCATTTCATCATCATCATAAAAGTGCAGCTCCACAGGAAGAAATTAGATATGTGTTGTATAGGATCATATCTCATGTAACTGATTATCCTCTTTCTTCCTCGTCTATAAATAGCTATAACAGAATCTTACAACTCAAGAAATCAATTGCTCTCTCTATCTCTCCCTCTCTGTCTCAGTTTAATCTCTCTCTGTTTCTGCATTTCAATGGCGATCTTCACTTCTCTGTGCAAAAGCTCCAACTGACATGGTATCAAAGCAAGGAGAAGGTTCTGGTGCTCATCGTCCCGACGAAGGAGGAGTAGATCCGATGAGTGAGCTTTATCTTCATCATTCGGATAATCCTAGTTCTATTCTCTCCACACGAATTCTCGATGGCCGGAATTACAGTCACTAGAGGAGATCTGTGGAGGTTTCGTTGTTAGCAAAGAATAAGTTCGGTTTCGTTACTGGAACTTGTCGTCGTCCAGTTGATGATCCTCTTCTTCAACAGCACTGGGATAGGTGCAACAACATGGTACTTTCGTGGGTCTTTCACTCTGTTAACAAAGACATAGCTGAATCAATAGTTTTCTATCGAACTGCAACTCAGATCTGGAGAAATTTGGAAAGTAGATTTGGTGCTGCAAATCGGACTCTTTTATATCAAATTCAAAAAGATATTATTGCTGTTGAACAAGGAAATCTTACTATTCCGGATTATTTTACCAAATTTAAGAAGCTTTGGGATGAAAAATGCCCACAGAAATCCAAGCAACCACATACAAAAAGAGAGAGATAAAGGGAAAAGAAAGAGGGAGAGAGAACCATTGAAGAGGGTGTGGCTTGGGAATGGCAAAGTTAAGCTCAAGCAGTTGAATTTCATGGCAGAAATCCTGGAAATAGGGATGCAAATGGCCTGCATCTGTGAACATTTCAAACCACGTCCTACTTCCGTATGCATCTTCTCCTCCAAAGGCAAACCATCCTTTGCAGCAGGGCATCTAACTGGTAAATCATCACTGTCTTTCCCCTCACGGTGGCTCACGCTATATTTCTTCGGATCTTTGCCTCCCTGTTCTCTGCAAATCCCCCAAAAAAAACCTCAAAACAAGGTCAGATGCTTGCAAACACGAGGAGAGAGACTAGCCCCAAGTAAAGATTGAAGAGGTCGTTGACAAACCGTAACCAAACCAAACCCCAACCAAACAGTAAAATTTTTCCCCAAAATCAAACCCTAACCACACGATAATCAAGCTTTTGAACTGAAATGAAAGGGATTTTGAGATATTAATAGACAATTGAGATGTCATAGATTTGAGGAAGGTGCCCGAGATCCGTTTTTGTCGAATCCAACGTTGTTAATCCCCATATTAACAACGCTAAACAACGTCGAATCCAACGTTGTAACATTAATTACACTACAACGTCGGATCTCACGTTGTAATATGTAGTATGCAACGTTGTGAATTTGAGGACAGGACGGGGCGGGTCAAACACTTAACAACGTCACATTGGGCGTTGTAAAGCGGGCCTGCTCGGGCCACATAGAAACATCTAATCTGACATTGTAAAAAAGTCGGATCCAACGTTGTTACAACGTCGGATCCAACATTGTGATATGGATATATAACGCCCAATCTGATGTTATGTGACATTACTTGTTTTCATACACACGAAATGTTTTTTTAGTACAATAATTCGTATAATTGAACTATAGCACATGTAGAAGTGTGAAAAAAAAGAATAATAAAGAGGCGTATGTAATTGTGGAATTAAACGTATGAAACATAAGACGTGGAATAACATGGATGTTTTTACAATAGATGTTACAATTTGATTTCACAACGTCTAACTTAATATGGCTACGATAACTAATCATAGTGTTATGACGGCTAAACATGGTGTAGGGAACGACCTTCTGGAACCCGCAATGCTCTAAATCTACCAAATTGGTCTTGGAAGCGAGTATCTCATCCGTTGACGCTCGGGTGATGGTATGTCGTCCATTCATGCGTTGGAGGAGGTAAAGGAGCATTGGGATGTAACCATATCTGCAATAAGTATAGTACGTAGAATGTTAATTTGGGTAATTTATGGATGAAATGCAATTGAAGCGAAAGTAACACATATCATACTCACCGCCACAAAATGATCTTGGTTCCTGATGCAGGCCAACCCTAGTATGGCCTCATGAGGGGCGTTATTTGGTTGTTCGGTGTACATAGGGAGGCATGTAAAAGGTAGGTGCCGAGATAAAACAACGAGGGACACTTGGTAGATGGTTGCAAACACAAGACCCATGATCGGCAACTCGATCCAGTATCTTCGGTAAGCTCCCACTATGCCAGAGTAACTCTGCAGGTCGACAAACTCTCACAAGGAATACCCTATCATGTAACAACCAGTGTAAAGTAGATGATTCTATTCCAAATAGTTGCACAATAACCCTTTCATATCTATAAATCGTGCCTTCCCTAGACGTAACATCAGTTGTGTCAAAGCCCGATATCCACAATGACCATCTCCTATCGTGTTCACAGCTGCTGCAATGTGCTTGAACATAAAAGGGTCCACATTGTTTTCACCCAAATTAAAACCCCAGTACTGTGCGTCAGATGGAGGTCTGGACTGTCGGGATCTACCTCGGCGACCTGCTCTGGCTTCCTCCCTTTCAAAATTCGCCTGAAATTCCTCATATCGCAATTTGCAAGGGATTCGTTCTGCACAAGTTCCTCCTCCCTCTAGGTTTCCCCTTTGAACTTATGCTACCACGAGTGGATGGGTGTAGATCCGAGTCACATGCTTAATTGGAGGCATTGTACGAAGATGACATTGAAGCGTATCTAGAATTTCACCTATACTTATTACCTCAAGGTGACGAAAGATTTCCTTGATTACCTGCGAAACCAACTAAAGAGGGTGCTTAAACGAGTTCTTTATTAGTTGGTGCTTTGAGAGCAGAGTGATCTTCAGGATTGCGTTTGTTCGCATTCAAGAGTCACTGTTCAATCGTCGTCTTTAGAGGAAGTTGGTCAGTTGATACTCTGTTCTAGAGACGTTCTTCTCCGATCGAGGACTTTGAGAACTCAACTCTGAGGATTTTATCTCATGGAGGGTTGCAAAGCTCTTTCTTCTCCTTCCAAAATCGGATTCCTGTGATGTGGGAGGATGAGGGGTATTTATAGAGTGATTAAGCAAGTGGCTGGTTAGCGACCTCGTGGGTCACTTGAGGACACGTGTAGTTCATGCCCTCTTGCCTCAGGTTTAGGCTTTGGAGAGGATGCCATCGAGGCAAACATTACCAGCGAGTTGTTTGGTGACATATTCTAATATGGCGATCGCGATGTATATTGGGAATACATCGCGATGTCTCTGGGGTTTGGTTTGTGCTACTTGTCTTTTTTATTTAGATGGGGGTCAAATAATGACGTTATAAATGGCATCAGTTAAGAAAAGGAGGATTTTCAGTAACATCTTCATATCTCCTCGGGATTAAATCGCAAGTCATAAAATGACAGCGGGTGAGTCTCGATAAAAAAAAAAACGATGGTTTTATTTAGATTTTTTTCTTGCCTTATTGGGCCGGTGATTTTGGGTTCAACTCAGGCCCAAAGTCTTTCGGCCCAAAAAATGATCGGAATGGCCCTACATAGTCTATAAAAGGTTTTTAGGACTTGATTTCTTCATTCCTATCTACTTCTAAAAGAAATTTATCTGAAGTGGGTGTTTTTAAAAGGGCGGAAGAAATTGAAGAATCATTTTCCTCCGGTGGTTTTTCTTGGTTTCTGGTGCTTTTCTGATCATTTTCCAAGTAAATCTGCATGGTTTCTTTTGGTTTTTAGAGGTTCTTTTTCGTTTAAAAGTCTATTGGGAGTTGAAACTGAAAGGTTTTTCTGTAAAGAGGTTGAGATGAATTTTTCGGTGGTCTTCTCTTTCCTCTTTTTCCTTTCTACTGGTTGTTTGGGATGGGTTTCTGTCTTTTTTTAGCTGAGATGTAGTGGTTTTTTAACATTATTTCGTCTTCTAAGAGTGTTGGGAAACTTGTGGTGGACGGTTTTTTGTTGGAAAACCGTCCATCGCCGCTCGTGAGAGGGGCGATCCCGTGCAGGGGGAGGTGAAAAGTCACTGCCTTTTCATCTTCTGGGGGGGTATTTTTTCACTTTTCAATACCACTTTTCAGACCTTGGGATGTGTGACATCCCAATGAAGGTCTTTTCGGGAGATTTTACTTTTGGCGCCATTTGTGTCATGGCTTCACGATAAATAGTAATCATCCCTCCCCCCTGCTAATTCAAAGTTCACGAATTTTCAGGATTTTCTTAGGAATCTCGTTAGCGATGAGTTCGGTCAGCGATAGTCAAAATGTTGAGGTCATGATCATGAAAATTGACTATGAGTCTTTGAAAACATCTGATCACGGTGTTGAAGGGGACACTGAAGATACAACTTCATCTCCGATCCCTATAAGGGCGGCTATTGCCAAGAAAGGTTTGCATGATGAGCTTAGTTTACATCCTTTGTCAGGACAAGTGAAGAAACCCTTGGCAAGGGGTCATCCGGACTATTGTTCGTGGTCAACTTCATCTGAGGGAAAAAAACGTGAGGGAGAAATATATAACCCCGAGAAAAGAAAACGAAAAGCGCGTCGGGTAAAAAACTCAGATCCTGCTGGTAAGAACAAGAAAGCTCACGTGGCGAAGGGTGATTTTTGGGTGCCTCCGTATGATCTAAAGGAGATCGCGGAATGCATTTTTCCTGAAAATTATGAGCCATCTGCACCTCCTCCTGTCCCCGCGGTATTTTCAGAGCGAGTTTCCCCAGTTAAGAGGGTTAAGACGGATGCAGGGGAACAATCTGTGATGACCCTGGAGGATGTGCGGATAGTTTCGAGGCTTTTCCCTTGGCCTGAGGGTGTTGAGTTGGGTTTGCCAATCAGTGAAGGGGGATGCCTAGATATTTATTCTGGCTATATGGTATTGCATTTGGAGAGTGTAGTGCAAGGGTTTCGCCTTCCTCTTCATCCTTTCTATCGTCAGTTCTTGGAGAGGGTGAATTTATGCCCTGCTCAATTGTCTTTTAATACTTGGATGTTCTTGGCGGTGTACATGATGAGATGTGTGACTATTCGTCAGGAGCCATCCTTAGCTCATTTGTCAAACTTCGCATCTGTGCGAAAAGGCGTACACGGGTTGCATATAGTAACTCTCGGGGGAAAGTTGTCAGATAGGTTATCTAGTAGTACAGACTGGAGGAAAAAGTGGTTTTTAGTGAGAGATCGCATTGGTGCTTTTTTGAATTTTCGTACTGAACCTGGGATTTACAATAAGTTCCTTAAGGTTGAATCGCATTCTTCCAAGATATGCGAGAAAGACTTTAAATGTCCCGAGGGTTTAAGGGATTATAGAAAGATCGTCACTCCTTTGCGGATGGAGATGGCGGGTTTGAGTCTTCCCCACTCTCCCGGTGGGTATTTTTGTTTTATTCGTGGGCTTTAGTATGCTTTCAAAATATTCTTGACCCTTTTCTTCCCTTTTTTGTAGATATGTCGAACTTAGCTCTGATTTCTCAAAAAGTTTTCGAGTCAGAGGTAGATGAGACGGAAACGTTGGTGCAGAGAGCTTCACCAATCCCCTGGGTTCTATCTGGGTTGACCAAGGGAAAAACAGTGGTTGATCCCTCCGATGATTCTGTTCGTGAATCAGGCCACCCTGAGGCTGAGGTATTCCCTCTGACTCGGAGGATTGGCAAATGGCTCGAACAAAGCCCCCTTTATCTGGAGGTCAAGACTCTTGGAAGAAGAGGAGGAGGGAAGAGGCGCTGATTATCACTGCTGCGATCGGTACCAGTAATCGTGTGGTTAATGTTTTACCAAGTGGAACCGCGATTACTACTCACCGTCAACCGGGATTTCCCTTTTTGGAGTCGAACAAACTTAATATTCCCCGCGATTGTTTTTTGGCTGAGAAAGGGTACTTGGAAGGTTTGAGCACTGATGTTTTGATTGCTGATGGTAGAAAAAACTGCTGACTGGGTGAGAAAGGGATTTTCTCTGGTGTTTTCTTCCATCGCTCCATATTTTCTCCTTTCCCTCTTTATTTTTACAAAAGGATCTTTCAGTTTGAGTTTCTTTTCCTTTGAATATTTAGGAGAGATTCTATTGGGACGAGATTAAAAAACACTCTGACTCTTTCGTGAAAGATTTGAAAACCGAGAAAGAGAAAAGTAGGCAGAGTGGCAAGGAGAGGACCGTGGCGAATAGAAAACTTGCCAAGTTGTAAGAAGAGTTGGTTAAGTTGAGAAACACCGAAAATAACCTTGCGATGATCGAGAGTTTGCGAAATCAGGTTGATGATCTGGAAAAGGAATTGGGTGAAACGCGGAGTGTTTGGGAGAAAGCTCATTTAGAAGGTGGAGGGAAAATACACTGCTGAGATTGCGGAGCTAAATAAGCTTTTGGATGAGAAAACAAAAGAGGCATAGAAGTTCGCGAATCAGGCACATGATCTTTCTCTTGATTTGGACCTACTAAAGGATAAGTTGTCGACTGTAGAAAAAGAGCTCACGACTCTTAAAGATCCGGATGCCGATGTTTAGTTGACCAAGGCCACCTTAGGTGAGTATTTATCGACCGATGGTGGTCGAAAATGGGTGAAAACATGGCTGGGGTCCAAGGCGGGCGAGGATGTTTTGGCCGAGCATTTGATGCCTACTTTTGTTTAAGGGATAAAGGCTGGTATTAACCAGAGTGTAGCTCGCTTTTCTCAGTCCGGGGCTCCATTAGAAGTTTTTAAACCTAGCTTGAGGCATGAAGACTGGGGTTTGGGAGATCATGTCTAGGAGTTTGAAGTCGTTTTATGTAATATTTTTGGGCGCGAAAACTTGTTGGTTATCACCGTTTTGGGTTGTATTTCGGTGAAAAACTTGATATTTTGCTTCATCGTTTCACTTGAATGGTTTGAACATTAGATCGCGGTATATATTATTATTCACATTTTCTCTATCCTTTCTTTTGCTTTAAGATCAATCCTTGTCAAATCTCCTATTGAGGAGCATTTAATTTATTTAATCGCGAATTAATATAAAAAGGTTTGATCGTTTAAAAGAAATTTACAGGCCGTCGTTTATTCATAGTAATGGTTTTTTACATCGTTTGAAGATCGGCCTATGCTGGAGGTGAAATCCTCTTTTGTATAGTCGTCCGTCTTTGACTCGAAAATGGGATGCCCATTTCCTGATATCCGGTTCACCTTGTAAAGTTATCTCTGCTATCCCATTGTTGATGTATTGTAGAAAAGGGTCTCGCCAGTCTCCCATGAATATTTTGAAGATTGCCTGATGGATTCCCCTAGCATGCTTTCGCTCGATAATAACGCGATCATCTAGATCGAGTGGTAGGGTGGCTCATATCCTAGTCAGGATGTTAGCACGCTCATTTTGCTCATGAGGAATAGAGGAAATAGAGCAACGACCGAAGGCGGCTGTTAATGTTTGTACACGAGCCAAATATTCGGGCAACATTCTTGTCTTTGTGTCATATTCTCCTTTGATTTGTTGTGCAATTACTTCTGAATCTGTAAAGATTTGGACCAGTCTAGCTCCGCTAATATGTGCTTTTTCAATTTCCGCAATTAATGCTTTGTATTCCGCTTCATTGTTGGTGGCTTTAAGTAGTAGTTGGAAAGATAGGTCAGTGATTTCGCCGTTTGGACTTGAGATCGTCACTTCGGCCCCGCAGCCGCCTATAGATACTGATCCGTCAACATGGATGACCCAATCTTCTCCTTCGCAATCTTGAGATTCTGTAAAGGTCCTTCAACAACGAAATCGGCCAGGGCTTGGGCTAAGTGAGCCCTTCGAGGTTTGAAATGGATATCAAACTCTGAGAGTTCTACCGCCCATTTCACCATCCTCCTAGAGAGTGATGGTGAATGAAGAATTTGATGTAGAGGATCGAAGGTCAGAAAGTACTTCAATGGTGTGGGCTTGAAAGTAGGGTCTCAATTGTCTTACCACGAAGATGACTGTTAAGGCAATCTTTTCAATGGGGGATCTGGACTCGGCGGGTTGTAGTACTCTACTGGCGAAGTAGATATGGAATTCGGATTTTCTTGTAAGCACAGTGCTAATGGTGGTTTAGCCAACAACGAGGTAGAGTTGGAGAATCTCATGTTCGCGAGGATATTGGAGGGTAGGAACTACCGTGGGGTATTCATTCATGCATGCTCTTGAAAGCTTTGTCTAGAAGTAAGCTCCATTCCACAAGTCTTTTCTTCTTCAGTTGTTCGAAGAAAGGTAAAGAGTAATCCGTCAGTCGCGATCAAAATCTGCTTAAGTAATTCACATACCCATTGAGCTTCTGGATGTCCTTTAGTGTTTGGGGGGGGGGGGGGTCATATCGAGTATCGTTTGCACTTTGAAAGGGTTGACGTCAATGCCACGACGGCTAATCATGAATCCCAAAAATTTTCCTGAGTCGATTCCGAACACACATTTCTCTGGGTTTAAACAGACGCGATTTAATCTAAGTGCGTCGATGGTTTCCTGGAGGTTCGTGGGATGATCTTCTTTCTTTAAGCTCTTGATCACAATATCATCGATATACACCGCGATGTTTCTCCCGAGTTAGGGACAAAAACTCTTTTAATCATTCATTGGAAAGTGGCACCAACGTTCTTGAGTCTGAAAGGCATAACCTTGTAACAAAAGGTTCTTTGGTTGGTGATGAAGGCAGTACTCTTTTCATCGCGAGGATTCATCTTGATCTGATTGTAACCTGAGTAGGCATTGAGGAAGCTTAGCTTAGCATGACCCGTGGTGGTATCTACCAACTCGTCAATGGAGGGTAGGGGGTAGCTGTCTTTCGAGCATGCTTTGTTTAAATCTTTGAAATCCACGCACATCCTCCATTTACCATTGCTTTTCTTAACAAGGACCACGTTTGATAGCCAGGTTGAGTCGTTGATTTCGCGAATAAATCCATCTTGTAGAAGTTTGTCGACCTCTTGCTTGGCTGCTTCGACTTTTTCTGCTGCCATCTTTCTTTTCTTTTGGCATATAGGCTTCGCGTCGTGAGTGAGTCTGAGGGAGTGCTCTGAGATTTTGCGGGGAAGACCTTTTAAGTCTTAGGGTGACCATGCGAAGACATCTCGTGATTCTTTCATAATTGCTTTAATGCGGTCTAGTAGGGGTGGACGCGGGACGGGATGGGGGTCGTCCCACGTCCCGTCCCGCGTAATTTTTGCCGGACGAGACCGGGACGGGATTCACTACTTTTTTTTCAATCATGCGCGGGTCTTGTCCCTCGCGGGATGGGACGGGACCGGAACGGGCCTTGTCCCTCAAATAAAAAATATTATAAAAAAATCTAAAGTTCCTATATATTTTACGGTTTTCAAATACGTGACATATATATATATAATATTTTTATATTTTACGATTTTCTTATATATACACAATAGACATATTATACATATAGTTACACATAACATAAAAATATATACACAGTGTATATACACACACTGTACGTATATAGTGTATGCATACAAGGGTATATACAATAGCATGTAAGTGTATTTATAGTATATATACAAGTGTATATAAGTATACAAAGTATACACTGGATATATATATACACACACAATGTATATAATAATAATAATAATAATAATAATAATAATAATAATAATAATAATAATAATAATAATAATAATAATAATAATAATAATAATAAATCATGACATTTGTAGATAGTTGCGCTTAATATCCCGACCTTGTAAGATTTCGCAAAATATCCTGAACTTTGGTGTTAGTTGTGCTCTCTAACCTGGTTGAGTTTCTTAAATTAATAAAATCACCGTCATAATATAAAAATTACATAAAATCATCCATATTTACAAAAAAAAAATTCAATAATCCCCCATTTTAATCAAAATAAAAAAAAAAAGAATTTTATGCCAAACATATAAAAATGCATGCTCTAAAAAAGAATTTTATTCATATCTTATTCCTTAAAAATCTATTTTATAAAGTCATAGTAAAAATTACGTAAGATTAATATGTAAGTATCATATTATATACCTAATTAATCAAGTTTCCATGAGTATATACCCGATTTTGACTATTTTTAATATATGATTATCATATCTTTATTAATTACAAATAGCTATCATATATTTTACTATTTCTTTTTTAAAAATATTTTTTATTTCATTTTTGTAAAAGTATTATATTTCATCTATGTATAGCTAGCATTTCTTATATATAGAATCATCTTATAATGCTATGGAATTCAAATGAGAAATATTTGCTTAAGATTCCATCGCAAGATACCACATAAGATTTTATGTATTAATTTTAGTGTATATAAAATAATATGGACCAAAAAAATAGAGAGAGAATAATATACAGAGAATAGATGTACAAATCTACATTTATAGATAGGTATATGTAAATTTAGATTTTTTAAACATATGTTATTAAGAAAAATAATTAAAATTAATTATTTTGAGTAATTATAATAATTATTTAAAGGAGTAGATGTTATCTATTACAAATGATTTTTTTAGGGGGGGTAGTGTTCAATTTTTCCAGTTTTAAATATATTAGGGGTTTATTGAAAATATTTTATAAATATGGGTGATTTTGTGTAATTTTTCCATTATTTGTGTAATTTTTTTAATTCAAGAAACTTATTTAGGGTAGAGAGTGCAACTAACACTAAAGTTTGAGATATTTTGTGAAATCTTACAAGGTCGAGATATTAAGCGCAACTATGCATAAAGGTCAGGATATTTAGCGCAATTAACCCTAATAATAATAATAATAATAATAATAATAATAATAATAATAATAATAATAATAATAATAATAATATGCGGGACGGGACGGGACGGGATTTGCGGGATAAGGAATCCTCGTCCCGCGTCCCGTCCCGCATAATTTTTACGAGACGGGACCGGATTCATTATTTTTTTTTCAAATCCCACCGGGATCGGGAAGGGCCCGAAATTTGCGGGATTTGTGCCCACCCCCTAGTCTAGAGTGTGTTTCTCTAAGCCGTGACCATGATACAATGCCTCTGCTTTATTTGTGAATGGAAAAAAGGCTATCTTTTCCTCGTCAACCTTGTCCGCCATATTCCCAGGTCGTACTTCCAAATCGGCTTCAGTTTTCCCCGAAGTGGCTTCTTGGTCGTCATTATCTGCCATTTCTGATTTCAGGGATCCCTGGTTTTGTTCGTTGATCGCAAAGACTCTCCCATTTCCTTTTTTTTTATCGACGCTAAGTAGCAAATCCTGCTTTCTGATTGTTCCCCACGAGCTTCTCCTACTTTTCTATCTGCGCATGCGAACTTAACACCGAAATGGTAGACCGAGCAGGCTATCTGGAATTTGAAAAGGTTGACCTGGCCCATGACAGCATTGTAAATAGATGGTAAGCGTAACACTGTGAATTCTACCATGTGAGTTCTTTGGTTTGGGGATGTCCCCAAAGTCAAGGCTAGCTCAATTGTTCCGGCTACTTCAACTTCGTCTCCTAAAAAAGAGATGAGCTTCCCTGAGTAACTACGCAAAGTGCTCTCTGCTATACCCAATTGTTCGAAGGCGTTCCAATATAAGACATCCACCGAGGAGCCAGTGTCTATTAATACACGCTTGACTTTTTTAGTTCCTAGCTGTACATGGATCACTAAGGGATCCAAGTGTAGCATGCTAAGATCACGAGCATCAGAGAAACAGAAGTTTAACACAACGTGTTTTGTTGAGGCTTGTTTGACACTGGCTTCAAAAGGAGGTTGTATAGCCTCTCTCTCATAATTCTTCCTTTCCTGATTGCTGGTCCCAGAAGATGAAGGTCCACCCGTGATAGTGTTGATACATCCGTCGGGCGGAGGTGGATTCCGATTGTCCCTGCTGAACTATGGGAGTCTATTCGACGAAGATCTTGCTTCGGGGGCATTTCGCATATCTTTGGGATTTCGATTGTCCCTGTTGTCCCTGCTGAACTGTGGGAGTCTATCCACCCCCTCTGTTCCCATTCCGTCCGCCGCGGCCTCGTGGGTATCCACCCCTCCCTCTTCCTCTTGGTGCGTAAGGGGGTTATATGGTCGCGGAAGTACCGTAGGTGGATGAGGAGCCGTGGGAGGAGCACAAATTTACAAAGGCACGTCTTTCTGGGGCAGAGCTGGTGGAATCCCATACACAGAAGGGTGCACCATGTGAGGGTGTGCCATCATCGTGTTTGCTGTAGCAGTAGGCAGATTTGGACCTGCCTGTTGGTTGTATTGTACTTCATTACGAGGAAGGTTTTGTGGGGTTGTGGGGTGCTGCCATCGAGGATTGTTGGGCGGTGGATGGTCTGGTCCTTCTTTTCCGCGAAATTTATTGGTTATTTTGTGAAAAAAATAAGGCTTTATCTCATTTGATCGCGAACTTGATCCTGTGGCCTCCATAGCATGACTTTGCAGTGTTACAAAATGGCACATCTTGTCGTAGTTCTCGGGATCCTTTTTGAACAAGTAGGTTTTAAAATCTCCCTCAGCCGAGTTGCCCATTAAGATGGTACTGGCGGATTCTTGGTTGAACTTCGGGATTTGAACGACCATGGTGCTGAAACAGCTAAAGAAACTTCCCAGGGACTCGGAAGGCTCTTGTTTGATGGAGTTGAGATCCAATATGGTGCGCTTTCGCGTGCAAGCGCTGCCGAAATGGGTGACAATGATGCTAGACAGTTGGGAAAAATTGTTTATGGATGATCGAGTCAAATTGGTGAACCATGTCAGGGCTACTCCACTGAGGGTAGATGGGAATGATCGGCAGAACATGTCGTCATTATTTTCATTCATTCCCACTGAAGTCGTGTATTAGTTCAAGTGATCGTGAGGATCAGAATCCCCTTTCTATTTTACGATAGATACGTATCTCCATCTTTTAAGGACGGGAGCTTCGCGTATTGCTTTGCAGAAGGCAAAGGGGAAAGTAGACTCGTCTTTATGGATCAGATGTGGGACTCCTGAAGAGTTGGATCGTGAAAAAGTATCCATTGCATTGTTGTCGCGGACCCTTTTATCCATATTATCATTATCGCGATTTTGTTAAGGGTTTGGCAAATCGTTAGCGGGGTAGGGGAAGTGGTTAAACGTGGTCGGGATCGAGCCTTGTTGCTGGTAGTAGCTATAAGGATCGTACTGAGGTTGAGCTATGTTTGTGGGTTGTCCGTAGAAAGGATTCTGAGGATAGTTACACGCGAAGTATAAATATGGGGGGTACCCTCCCCAAGTCCCGTACTGACCAAATGGAGGAGGTGGGGCAGCATTCCAAAAGGGTTGTTGGGGAATGTCCTCGCCCTGCTGATAAGGAGTTTCCGTGTTGGGAGGGCCGTTGAGGTTTATTTCCTTGGTCCATCCTTCGTCATGATGTTGATTCCCAAATTCTTCACCGAACAATGTGAAGTTCATAGTTTCTGTGAAAGGTTAGTGCAAAGAGTAAAAATGAGATTATCGCGAGGAGTAGGAAAATCGTAATTTTAGAAAAAATAATAAATAATAATAAAAATTGTATTTCTACTAGGAACCTATCGTCGTGAAAGGTTCCCACAGACGGTGCCAATGAAGCGTTTCTAGAATTTCACCTATACTTATTACCTCAAGGTGACGACAGATTTCCTTGATTACCTGCGAAACCAACTAAAGAGGGTGCTTAAACGAGTTATTTATTAGTTGGTGCTTTGAGAGCAGAGTGATCTTCGCGATTACGTTTGTTCGCGTTCAAGAGTCAATGTTCAATCGTTGTCTTTAGAGGAAATTTGCCAGATGATACTCTGTTCTAGAGACATTCTTCTCCGATCGAGGACTTTGAGAACTCAACTCTGAGGATTTTATCTCAGGGAGGGTTGCAAAGCTATTTCTTCTCCTTCCAAAATCAGATTCCTATAATGTGGGAGGATGAGGGGTATTTATAGGGCGATTAAGCAAGTAGCTGGTTAGCGACCTCGTGGGTCACTTGAGGACACGTGTAGTTCATGCCCTCTTGCCTCAGGTTTAGGCTTTGAAGAGGATGCCAGCGAGGCAAACATTACCAGCGAGCTGTTTGGTGACATATTCTAATATGGCTATCGCGATGTATATTGGGAATACATCGCGATGTCTCTGGGGTTTGGTTTGTTCTACTTGTCTTTTTTATTTAGATGGGGTCAAATTATGACATCATAAATGGAGTCAGTTAAGAAAAGGAGGAATTTCAGTAACATCGTCAGACATGATGTAGGGTAAGGCAACATTTTCTGATTCAATCCACGACATATCTCTCCAAAATGGGTGGATGTCATCTGGTGATATTGGAACTCCTTCAGCAACACAATGTTGAATGTCATGCACACACGGTAACCCATAGCATATTCTCCAATACCGGTCGGTGCACTCTTCGGATACTTTTCCATCAACAACGGTCCTCCAATGATCGTAGAGATATTCGAAACACTTCTTAGAAATCAAGTGCTTAACCTCTTCGAATAAGGGGACGTTACATTGTGTGTTAGTTGGCCATTTGAAACGATCTATCTCCAGGGCAGTCTACAGATCATGCACCTAACATTTATTAACTCGATGAATGGCATCCATCACAACACAAAAATCACCTATGGACGAGTGCAATGCTTCCTTCAACACTTTATACTAGCCTTCAACCCTACACATTGCATCATGTGCTCGCGGTGAACAAATGTCAAAATTTAGGAACGGAGATACATGGGTACAGGCGGAAAGGATATGCGTACCTATTGGTTTTCCTCGTTCCAAAGTTGAGAATGTGGTCGGTGTGACATCTGACAAGGCTTGTCCGGTGGATGAGTCACACTGATTCCAAATACCCCATGAACCCAGGTGCGGTCCGCCATTGGCCATGAAGCCACCACCTGTTGAGCTGTGTGGGATCCCCAGCTCATGTACGTACGGTGTCAGCGATCGGTCCTTGCTCCGGATCTGTGGTGGTTCTGGATCGCCGGCTCTGAACGAGCTTTGGCGTGATGAAGATCTATGATGTTCAGTGTTCGGTCCTTGCTCTCTCGATCAGCAAGACCTGTCTCCGCAGCATCAGGAACCATACTTCGTTTTTACCCGGACGATTTCGCCTCTCCTCTAGTTTCCTCCTTCTCGGATTTGACGCCTCCATCGGCGAGGTCGTTCCTGGAAGGTTGAAGGCGATGAAACCGAGGAGATTCACGACGACTTCCACTTGTACGACGAGGACAACAACGGCCTCATCTCCGCGGCTGAGTTACAAGCCACGATTGCTGAGGAAGATGCAAAAGTTGTTGCAACCATATGGGATGAATCTCAAGCAGTTACAAAGCTGACTGAAACCTTTATGCGGTTGTTGAAAAGGCCTTCTGGCTTTCTAAGTGAAGGCCAATTGAAAATCATGTCTGAAACCTTATACAAGTTGGATCAAATCATTGTTTTAGTTTGATTTTTTCCCCTAGTGATACCTTGTCCTCTGACTCATGTTCCTTTCTAGGAGCTTTTGTTTTCATTAAGAATGAATGCATGAATCTCTAAGTGCATTAATTGTTATGCTTGGTGCCCTATACGTCATAGAAAGTATGGTCACATTTTGTAGCACTTTTGTTTTTGATTGCTCAATGCTATGAATTCAATATTCATAGCATTAGTGATGTATTCAATATACTAATCCGTATTCAATCTTCAATCCAAGCCTTGGTGGTTGTGAATTTTCTTTTTGGTGACAATAGTGGTGACACTGTTTTCTTTTGATGACGTCATTATTTACACTCTAAAAACAAAGTTGTCCTAAAAGAAGTTGTCAGCGATAAAGGCGGTGACAGTGAAAAGGGTGGTGAAATCGATAAGGGTGGTGACAGTGATAAGGGCGGTGACTATGCCTAATGATAAGGATGGTGACAGTGACCCCGTAAAAAAAACTAGAAACTAAGCTATCGCCAAAAGTGGTGACACTAATCTCATAAAAAAATTGTCACCAAAAAATTTGTTTATCACCACACATGTGTCATTAAAGTCATTGACTTTGACCGGTCAATGGTCAAATTAAAAATGTGAAGGAATGAGGTTAAATTAAAAATGGAAAGGAAAGAGAAAAATGTCATAATGGACATTTTGCAAAATGGCTTATAAAAAGGCAACTTTGCATGAATATACCAAAAAGATAGGGGTTTTGCAAAAGTAGCACTGCTACTACATAATTTGCAAGGGGTGGGGTCAATGTCATTTTTGCAATTTTTTTTAACCCAATTAATCGGTTGGCGGTTAACGAGAGAGAGAGAGAGAGAGAGAGAGAGAGAGAGAGAGAGAGATGTGCATAGGAGAGTGGGGGTGCTTTTATGGCATTAAATGCACCCAAATCAACATAAAAAAGGGACAAAAGTAAAGGAAAAGCAGAGGAGAGAGAGGGTGATTTCATGGGCATTAATGCACCCAAAGTTCCCGCCTAAAGTTCCCGCCTTTGAAGGCGAACGTGAAGCAAAGGTGGATCCAGTTACTAGTTATATGTCAGACAATAGGAAACACGGGACAACAACTAATTATTACATGGCATGCAAGGGGTGACACGTGCCAAATCCAAAAAGCATATATTAACGAAAATGGGTAAAAAAGCTTACGGTATTTGTTTTATGTGTCGAATAAAATTTATGTGTCATTTATTATGGTTTACGTGCCACCGACATCTAAACTTGTGCCATAAAAATAAAATTTCATGCCAATGATATTTCGATGCCTACGAATTGCTAACAAATCCATGAAGTCCATGAATCATACGATGAGGAATCTTAAGTTGCTGTCACGGTTTATCGTTCGGTCGACACACAGTATTAAGTTGTTGGTACGTATTTCATATTGGTTGGCATGCAACTGATGACTGGGTTGTCTGTATTCCTATTCTTCTTCAATTACACCACTTCTACTTTCCCTCTCTCCTCTACCTCTCTCCTCTGGGAAAACTGATTTTCCCTCTCTCTCATCTACATTTAATGTTTTTCTCTCTCCCTTTTTTCATGTAATGTTCTCTCTCTCTCTCTCCCCTCCCCCTCTCTCCTCTGCCACCACTTGCACAACCAGTTTAAAACCGGTTATTTTGTGCAATTTGTAAGGGGCATTTGCTACTTTTGTAATTTTTTCAAGGGGGGTTAGTTTTGTAAATAGCTAGGCATTTTGGTATATTGGATGCAATTCTCTCTTATAAAAATGGACATTTTGCAAAATGACATATTAAAAATGGACACTTAGCAAAAATTTCTAAAAATTATTCAATTTAATTTCTTCACAATTAACCTCCTCTGAACCAACAATAATCATGCACAATATTTATTGATATGAATTGATTTTAAATTCAATAACTCGATAAAAACACTAACACAAATTGACAAATTTCATATCCAGTCATATCAACAACAACCACAAATCTGCCTAAAATTTTATTAGTTAAAATTTCATAGATTAACTTACATCAAACAACTTCTAATAAACACTCATTTAAAATTTTAAAAATTAATGTTATTTAAAATCATGCAATGTCCCCATTAATTCAAGATAAATATATTTTATATATACGATAATTCATGTATCTCACTTGTCGTTTAAAAAGAAAACATTGCACGAAATAACATTTAAGTATTACAAATGAAAACTCGCTGGAAAAATACCTCGGATGTCCGATTATTAATGGTAGAGTAAATAAATACACTTTTGAAGACGTCACATGTAAATCTAAAGAACAGTTAAGTAAACAGGGACGTGAAATCCTAATTAATACAAACTTACCGGCCAAACCGTTGTATACAATGCAAAACTTCCTTTTACCCTCATCAATAGATAAAAGAGCTTAACCAGATTAACCGAATGTTCTTTTGGAATAAAGATCTCCAACACCGCCCGCTCATTAGCTGGGATAGGGTTTGTAGACCAAAAAAATGTGGGGGTTAGGGCTTATGAAATCGAAAGAGATGAATGAAGCCCTTCAAATGAAATTACTATGGAAAATATTGGCAGAACCAGAAAATGTCTAGGTTACACTAATTAAACACAAGTATTTACGTTCAGCTAACATCATTGAATACGAGAAAAAGGGAGATTCCTCATGGCAATGGGCCAAACTGACAACTCTCACCAATAAATTTAAAACTGGGCTAATTTGGTCAGTTGGAAATGGTACTTCTATCAAATTTTGGACGGATGATTGGATTGCAACTTCCTCCCTGCAGTCTAGGAAGGATTGTCCCCAAATTAATAACACAGAAAAAACTATTAGTGATTACATTTTGGGGTGGCAGATGATGGATGGAAAAACTTAACAATGTATTACCAAATGTCATAATAAAAAAATCATGTACATTCCACTTCCCGTTTCTCCCTTTGAGGATCGTTTATATTAGTGGTCTGACAAAGCTGGTTGGTTCACCACGTCCAGTGTATACAAGCTAGTCACAACCCAATCCTCTCTAAATTTAGACAATAACACCTGGATATGGAAATTGGATACTCCACCTAAGGTCAAAAATTTTTTGTGGAACGTTTGCCAAAAGGATCTCCCGACTGTCTCTAGGCTTGCCCAACGTGGGACTTCTGTACCTTCCACCTGTAGCTTGTGCAACTGCGTAATAGAAGATGATGTTCACTTCTTGTTAGAATGTCAATATGTGCGCTCTCTTTTGTCTACCTACACACATAAACTCAACAATATCCAGTATCATAAATCATTCACGAGATATAAATTCCTCATAGAGACTATTCTCTACGCATTATTAGAACTCATAAGGAGAATTTGAGTAAAACATTGAGCTTAGAGTTTAGTTTAGATGAGGATCCCTCCTTACACACATGAAACTCCATTCACCCAAGGAAGAAAAATAAGCATGGTAAAATTACATGGTGCAACCCCCCCCCCCCCCCCCCCCTCAAGTTAAATTGTGATGGATCTACAATTGCTAACAATGACAGCTTGGCTAGAGCCATAATCCGGGATTGGGAAGGACGTCCGATACACATGTGTTATAAAAAAATGGGCAAACAAAGTCCTCTGAAAGCATAATCTCTTGCTCTTAAGTTGGGAATACAACATGCTCTATAGCTCCATATCGACAAAATACACATTGAAGGTGATTCCGCTATAATCATAAACTACCTAAACAATATATCTAAATGCCCTTGGGAAATTGAACTGATTTTATCAGATGTTAAACTCTTACTATCGACGATGAAAGAAGTTTCCTTCTTTCATGTTCCCTTGTTAGGCAACAAAGTGGCTAATAAGGTTGCACCCCTTTGTCACTCAGTCTGGAGTGTCGATATCTACAACGATGATTTCAAATGAAACTATTTAATTAATCTATTATCCTTCCAACCAATTACATTAAACTATTTCAAAAGTAAATATAAGAACTCTATTTTTCATGGTATAAAAAAATGATTCAATTGATTAACCAAAGTTAAATTTGAACATTAATATCATAACCACCCTGTTAAAGTGAATTTTTTTTATCAAAAAAATGTTTTTTATTTCAATTTATATATTTAATTACATATGCCTTTAGTTCATATTTTACAAAATTTGATAAGTAAATGAAAATAATTATATAACTTGGATAAAAGGTTGTTGAGATTTAAGAGGGAGAAAACTTAGATATAGGTACGTATGGAAATATAAAATAAAGAGTGTAATTATAGTCATAGAAATGTAAACTATGAATAAAAATTGATATATAGGAATTATATGAATTGCAATTTCCCCTTTACAACTGCTTATTTTAATGTGGGAGATAATAAACTAGAGGGATTTGCATTGTAAGTCATTGATTTATATCATAAACTGGCTAAATGTTACTGCCTAATGCCCAGTGAGTCAGTGACCCAGTTTCCATCTTGTTCTTTGTCTAAGGGCTTGTTTAATTTGGTTTAGCAATCCAAAACCCTATGAAGTAAATAGATTTATGTAAGTTTGATTGTATTTTTTGTCATGAAAACCCAGGAAATTAAAATCACATCTATTTTTGAGAAATTTCCACTTTCCTTGATTAAATTTCTAGAATGTAAAATCCAAGAAAACATATTTTTCAATTCTCCATTCGATCCTTAAGAAGTAACTATCTGAGAATTATACTTATCATAATAAACCAAACAAGCCCTAAAATTATGGTGTCAATGGGAAATCTTAAAAGTGCGACTGTCATTGCACTAGTGAGAATCATATGGTAGGTTCAATGACTTCAATCTATAATTCAATTCCGAATTAGCCTAAAATCCTCAACAAGAGGCTGTTTGTAAATTGTACAGGGAAAGTTCATGACAGAACGTAGTCTTGACTTGAGTTGCTTCCCATTACTCTTCCCTAGTGAATTTAAACATCTTGCCATACTTGCAACATTAAGCATGCCATCAACAGCAAAACAAGCTACAATATAATTCTGGAAAAAAGAGGCTATTATTATTACACAACACAACCAGGGAAATCAAACCAGACAATCAAAATACGCACAAAATAACATCATTCAAACAAATCACAAGCTGATAATCCATACAGCATAGCCATAAATAAGCACAACTACTAAAATAGAGATCCAATGCCCTAGCATACTCCTTTGGTCTTCTTCCTCTCCACGAGCTTCCTCCAATGAGTAGTGATCTCCCTGACCTCAGTCTCGTCGACTGTCTTGTGAGACGCCTCCCCGTCTTCCGCGACCTCCTTCTCGACAGTCACGTGTGCAGCCTTTGTTATTACATGAGCAGGGTGAGCATGATCCAGCTCCTCCAGCACTTTGCTGATGTCGTTGACCAGCCTCTCGGCCAGGCTCCTGCTGAAGTCCTCTCGGATGACCACTCGCAGGACGGCTACCCGCTCTGCGTTTGCTGGCATCGTGTAGGCGGGGACTATCCACGAGAATCGCCTGAGGTGGTCTGCGATGTCGAAGACGCTGTACCTGCTTGAGTTCTTGAGAGCGAACGCCACAAGCGGGACTCCTACTTCCTTGGATAGGATCTCGAAGCGGCCTGTCTTTTCTAGCCCTTCTTTCAGTACCATCGCATTCCCCATGCAGTTTCCCATGATGTTCTTGTATCCCTGGATTCATTAACAATCATAGAAATTAGACGTCATCAAGGAGGGCGGTATAGCGTACCAAAGAAACATTGGTTACCTCAAATCCGAGGCGTATGAACTGGTAATACTGTGCAATGATCTGACTTGAACCTGCAATAAAGAATTTCTAGGTGAAAGTTCACTATAAATTGAATCAGACTAATGTGAAGGCTGCCCCCTGGTTTTGTTTTCCTTGCTATTTCCGAGTGACACGGATCATTTGTTGAATGGAGTAGGTTATGTCGAATCGAAACCTATAGAGAAAGCAACTAACAGCTTGTGGGAGGTCTTCTCTCTCACAAAGTGCTCATACCATTCCCCGAATCTATATACCATGTCTGACTTTCACTTTGCTACTCAAAAAGCTTGAATGGTGTGAGATGGTGAAAAGCACTATGTCAATTATAGGTTTCACATTGTATACCCGACACAGTGCGTTTCACCATTTCAAACCATTCGAGTTTTTTGAGTAGCAAAGCGAAAGATAGACATGGCAGAAGAAACATATTTCCTCCCAGAAGCTATCTGTTGCTTTCTCTATGGGTTTTAATTCAACATCACTTAATTCATTCATCAGCGAGAAGCATATTCCCTAGGTTTCTCTCTCTCTGGTATGACAAACTCAATGTAAAATAGTTTTGAAGGTTTTCCTTTTCAGAGATCAAAAGGAAAACCTTCAATACTATTCGACTTTGAACCGTTTTTTTGCCTTAACTGTATCGAAAAACCAATAATAGATTTGCCAGTAATGCAAAAACAAGAAAACAGATTTCAATTTATTCCCGTTTAAACCTTAAAATCGGTAGAATCAAAAGGAAATTTTCACATAATTGAAAACAAAAAATTGGACTGGATGCATCCGTTCTTGTTTCATTCTAATTGATTTTGATCTGGTTCAGTTGGACATTGATATGAATAACCAGAAAACACATTTTCTACAGTCCATCTTGCAATGTAATCAAAATTGTAATACCACAGCATATAGTGAACAGAAGAAAGTATAAAATAGTTTCTGCAGTGCAAAAAGGAAAAGAAAATGAGCACAAATTGCAAGTGTTGTACCTTTGGAGAAGTTAAGGGTGAAAGTTGGTTGATCAGTGCCGAGATAATTGATGTGGAAAACAAGGTCATCAGGCAAGTCTGCTTTGCTCCTCCAGATAACCCAACCGATTCCAGCGTACACAAGACCATACTTGTGGCCACTAACGTTGATACTCTTCACCAAAGGTAGACGGAAATCCCACACGAGATCAGGGAAAAGGAATGGGGCGATGAAACCCCCGCTGGCTGCATCAACATGGATCGGTGTCTCCCATCCAGTCTCCTTGTTCTTTTCGGTGAGGAGATCGTTCAAGCGCTTAATGTTTTCGAATTCTCCTGTCAAGGTTGAGCCCAAGATCCCGGCAACACAGATGGTGTTCTCATCCACCATCTCAACTGCCTTTTCGGGACTCATCACATAGTATCCTACCTCTAGCTTCACCTCCTTCAGCTCGACCTCAAAGTATCTCGCGAATTTCTCCCAGCAAACCTATGAATATAAGTTTAGTCTCTATGAAGATGTCAAGACAATGGAGAATGTATAAACTAACCTGGACGTTAGCACCGGTAACAATGTTTGGTTTGTCGTATGGTTTGCCTTGTGCCTTTCGGCGCTCTTGCCACTTCCTTTTAAAGGCTAAGCCTGCAAGCATTATTGCTTCTGATGAACCTACAGTTCCCACTCCAACCGCTGTTTCCTCCGCCCCAATTGGAGCATTGAAAAGGTGGGCTATCATGTTAACACAGCGGTTCTGCACATGAATTGACATTTTTGGAAAAAATGTCAGATCAGTTATATACATTTAAGGCAAAACATTGCATGATATTATTATCTTAGATTCTGAGACATGAACATGGTAATCTAAATTCATATCTACAATGAAATCAACCAATTAGGAACCAAACAGCCGAATATTTGTGCAAGTCCATTTCTTGATGAGTTCAAGACGATGATAAATTTTAGATAACCACCTTTGTTTTAGGAGGTTTTTACCTCAACCACCAGATTTAAAGAATTTTCTTTTAAAATCACACCCGATTTCAGTTTTTCATCAAATAGATAAAATGTTCAACTATGTGTGATTTTGATCATATACTTCAAAATCAACCCCTTGAATGGATCTGAGTGAATATGATTTTCAAAATGTCAAGTCATTTTGTCATTACCCTAAAAAGTTACAGTTAAATGGATCTGAGTGAATATGATGATGATCAGGTGAAAAGTCCCACAAAAGTCATTTTTAGAAATAGAGGTACTTTAATTTAATATAATTTTTTAAAAGTAAAACTCTGGTGATTCACGAAGTATGGGTAGTTTTATGAAATCTTCCCTAAAAAGCAAGATTGAACCACATATGATTCAGGATTTTTGTACCCATCAAGAAATATGCTTAAGAAGAGCTAGTAACCTGAAGTTCAGTGGTGACAGGATACTCATCCATGTCAACATAGTTCTTGCTCATGGAAGCCATTATGAGCTTATCGCATTCAGGCTCCATCCATGTCGTAACAAATGAGGCCAGGTTCAGCCTCGGGTTCCCATCCAGCATCAGCTCATCGCTTATTATCTGGTATGCTGCATCTTTTGGGATCGATGTCTCTGGCATCTTAAAGCTAACACCCAAAAAAATTATGTCAACAGATCAGAAATGTCATATTAGTTATGTTAGACAGAAACAAACAAGTCTATATCTGTCGAAATCATAAATGAATGTCACTTCCATTTCACTTCAATCCTTTCTCACAACCATACCCTTTCATGGCTGATCTACATAATTCATAAAGTTAACTGAAAGGCTTATAAAGAGCCTTGAATGTTTGTTAATTAACTTCATTTCTCATACAGAAAGGAATATGAATCAGTAAAAGCAATAAATTTAGTCAACATCAATGAAGCTATAATCTACATATTATACATAGAGTTAGGAAATCTAGAACGCGGTAGTTAGTTATGCACGTCATCATAATATGTTTTACACTTTTATGTGACAATTATAGTGATGAATAAATGTATGATTCTTCAAAACGGGAAATGGACGGACTTCCCTATTTTGGAGAAATTTTTAGAGAAATAGTTGGGGATGCTTTTAAGAAATTACATAAACCACACATGAATTAGATTTTTTCGAAGAACCCAAAATGACTTTTTATGCTCAGAAATGTTTAATAAGAGTTGCGAGTGGTTCTTAGGGGAAAAAAGTAATTAATGGATGATTTTGTGAAATTTCGTAATTTAGGGGTGATTTTGTGAAAAATATCTAAATTTACAAGTGACTATTAGAATAGAATCAATTAGTTATTAGTATTAACTATTGTGATGCCGTTTGGAACATTGGAGAATGTTTAGGAAGATTTGATCTGTCATCTAGTTTACCTTGTAATCTTGCAATTATTGGTGGGGTTGGGGACTGGGGTTATTGAATACGTATTCAGGTCCACCAAAAAACATCTTAACCCCACAAAAGTTGGGGAGAAAGAAATCCATACCCAATTAGGGATGCTGTTGATTCAATATATTGTAAGTTATCACTCTTTTTTCATTCCGACTCACCGAAATTGGGGTAAATTGGTGCCTCGCAAGGTTTAGACTTGGGTAACTCATCTCATCTGACTGACTACTTTGGATTTAGAACCAGATAATTAATAATTAAATCACTGTTATACTAGTTATACCCACTCTCGGATTTAGATCCAATTTCTAGCACACAGTTAACAAGGGCTCCACTCCTAACTTATATGGTGTATTACAAGTTTTGTTGGCAAAATCACACCAGATCTGGGCCAGTTGAGTACAAACAAACTCGAAATCTGGCTTAAACACGACAATTTTTATTTAAAACAAAAAAGGTTTAAAAAAAAGAACCCCATAGTCAAACTAAATAAATAGACATAAATTGATTGATACAGTGATAGTTGATAGTAGTACAGATGAAGAAGAAGAAGATGGAGAAGGAACAATGAATGAATCGACGAAGAAAGAGTACCTGGGAAGAGAATCGCGGACATATCTGGAAGCGAAAGTGCAGGAGAGGACCTTCTCCTCGGAGCCCGAGGCAAAATGGCTCAACACCATCTTTGTTAATCAGAAGAATTCAGAAAGAAGAGACGGAGTGGAGGGAGTATATAACAAGCTTTTTTTTCAACCCCCGGAACCCCCTCAGTGGGATTGACGAAATTGGACTGTCGGTTGAGCCAGAAGTTACAAAACTTAGAATCGCTTTTCGACTTTTTGGAGTAGTGCGAATCAATCTTCGGGGTGAAGTTAATAAATCTGCATTTATGAGTTACGACTAAATTGGTGAACATGGAACAAAAGAAAGATTAAAAGACTCCTTTCGGGGTATCGTTGAAAAATCCTTAAAATTCATATACCTATAAATAAAATTGAAAATAGATTATATTGGACACCTAAAAGAAATGGTTGATTCTTTAACTGTTAGTGAGTTAAACCACATCACGAGAGAAACAGAAGAACAAATGTAGACTCACTCGACTGGATATGAAAAATTGACTGCTCGCCAAAGATAAAAAAACTTTATATGAAAAAACCTACTAAATGGAACTCCGACGAAAGCCAGATTACAAAGTAAAGAAGTGCATATACCATTGGAATGCCCTCTATGTAACTATAATAGAGAAGATGATATATCTTTACAGAATGTCAGGCTACTCTAACCTTTATTAGAAGACTAGACAGACAGATTGAACGTCTAATCCGAAACACTAACAAAGTTACAAACCATGTAAGAATATAATAACGGAGATCTTTACCAATCTATCAACGGAGCAGAAATCGATTCTGATCTTTTCCCTTTGGGAAGTTTGGTCCATGAGAAATAGAATCATTTTCGATAACAATGATATCAGAAAGATGGAAGATTGGATAAAAAAATATAAAACAATACAGGATAAATTGGAGAAAAGCACAACCCGATGAACAAGAAGACGACTTGGAGACTACAAAACCAAATGTCCACCAAAAGATGACGAAAAAGAAGATAGTTGTAAAATGGAAAAAACCTAACGAGGGTTTGTAAAACTCAACTTTGATTGTGCAAAGGTTTGGCTCGGGTCTTGTTGCTTCTGGTTTTGTCATTAGCGATAGCCAGGGGGAGTTCTCTCATGTGGTGCCCGCGGGAAGGTTTCCGTTGTTCAAGCGGAATGTCTTGGTCTTCAGGCTGGGCTCTTGGAAACTAAAAGGAGGGGCTTCTCTCGTCTCGAGGTGGAGGGCGACTGCATGACCATTATCAATGTCGTGAAGGGAATTTGGCATTGCCCGTGGGAGATCGAGATGGCGGTTTCGGATGCCCTCGGCCTTTGTCGCACCTTTGAGAGTATCACCTTCTCGCACACCTTGAGGGAGGAGAACCAAGTTGCTTTTAGGTTGGCGCATCTTGGTCTCTCCTCGTCGTTTACCGAAGAGAGTCGTCCAGCTCAGATCGAGGACGTCGTTCGCTAGGACGCGCTTGGGCGGTGAATCAACTGCGGTTGACCACCCCCAAATCTTTACCTTGTATTTATAAAAAAAATGAGTTACGATTAAATGATTCCACCTAATAAACAAAATTAATATTTAGGCCCCAAAAATAAATTTCAAAATTAATATTTTTACTAGTGTAATTTCCGCGTCATACCATTTTTGCATAAAAAATTTTGCTATCAAAATATTGATTTCATCAAAATATTTTTATTAGTACTGCATATATTAAATGGACTAAAAAAATTGATATCAAAATATTAAGTGATATCGTTATCGAGTTATACTAAAAACTATATGACGATGCCCTGAATTAATAACTCTAAATAAATAGAGGTTTCCCGCTATATAAATTAAACATGTAAGAAAATTATACTAATGGAATATAACTATATTAAATTAGAATACAATACGTATACGAATCAAACTAGATATCGTTTCGGGACTTTATTATATATATAAATACATATTAATTATATATATATACACACATACATACACACGTCAATACATATTATTATCAATGTATCATATATTTGTGTATGTCGACATATTAGTATTAATATATCATATATACGTGTCGGCAAGTCGGCAAAGAATCCAAGATTCCAAGATATATGTGTTTGTATGTACACGTGTGTATGACCAAAAGCCTCCACCAAGGGCCTTGGTCCAAGGCAACAAAAGAAGCCACGAGGGCAGGTTGCAAACCAAGGGAAATTTGCCTATAAATATCAAGAATCACAAAATGAGTAGGGGTCGGTCTTTATATATTGAAATTGGTTTCGACCTTTCCGATTAGTTTTTCGGTCGTCCCTAAAGCAGGATTTGTACCGAATTGTGTGAATCAAATCGTGGAAAGCCAATAATCGATTGAGGGCGGACTGTACGGAAAACCGGAACGCTTCATTGGCGTCGTCCGTGGGAATCCGTTCACCTTAAGAGATGATTTATTAAGGTTAAATATCCGTCTATTTTATCTTAATTGGGGTTCGATAATATATAATTTGGTGTTTAATTTGTTGAAGCTTATTGGAAGGATTTGGGATCTTCAACTAGGCTACTGTCATAGAGGTGGATTAGGAAAAATGGTGATATTAGATATATACTTATGACGTGTATAACTAGATGCGGTCATGAAAATTCATTGGGGTTCAGTTAGTAAAACTGAATTCGGAAGTGACCAAGCTAAACCGCCTTCGTTTCATTCAAAATCATTACACAACCTTAATGAAATTTTGCAGGACATATACACAAATATAAATTGAAAAGGAATTTATAAAACATGAGTAAGCTACTTGCCTGTTTAAGTCGGTGAAGTTGGAATTTTTTTTCAAAATATTCATTAAAAATTAAATAATTAATAAAATATTCAAACTTTCAAAATATTTACAAAAATATTCATTTTTTATAGGGTTATCAGAAAAATGCGGTCTCATACCGCGTTTTATTCAGAAGGTGGAAAATTTGAAATTGAAGTGAAAGGCTAGAAAAAAAATAACAAAAAACGCGGTTTAAAACCGCGTTTCTTTAGGTTAATTTCATTTTGGGTTAAATTATGTAATTAGGTAAAAAATTCGCGTCTCTTGTGTGTATATATATATATATATATATATATATATATATATTAATACAGTATAATTTCTACAAAGTAAGTGCAGGAAATAAAAGGACTCGCTACCAGCGAGTGGAGTCAGAGAGGAGCATGTTCAGGAGCCAACACGACTCGCTGCCAGCGAGTTGAGTCATCCCAAGAGTTAGCGAGCAAGCAACATGAGTCGCTGCCAGCGAATGGTGACTCGCTGCCAGCGAATGGAGTCGCTCCAGCTGAAGGGTGGTCTCGCTGCAGCGGAAGGAGGCTTTCGCGACAGCCGAAATCTTCGCTGGCAGCGGAACCAAAGAGTTTTGGAAAATTTCTAAGGCATGGACATTCTCGCTGCTAGCGAGTCTGGTAGCGATGTGCTAGTGAAAATCCAACAGAAGGTCGACCAAGGCAATTCGCTGCTAGCGGAAATATTTTCGCTGCCAGCGGAATCTGACGCTGAACTATACATGTAAAGTCTATCTTCTATCTAGTTTGTTTAGGAAGTTTCTATCTTACTTGTCTATCTTCTACCTTGTTTATTCAAGACTTTAGTGTTATAAATAGGATGTTTAGGGTTAGTTTTCTCATACATTGAAGAAGAGCAATCACCTTTAAAGAGAAGAAAGTTTAGGTAAGCCATGTTTGGCTAATTTTATAGTTTTCGCCTTCGAGACTTGGTTGGTGGTTTGTGAGTTTCTAATTTAAGTTATTTTTCCTCTATAACTCCTTCAACTTCTTTGTGTGATATTTATTATGTTATTGATGTTATCTTGATTCGCGACCTTGATAATATTGATTTCTCCCTAGGATTTAATACTTTCGTATTTGTATTATTTCCGTAGTAGCACGCATAAGATTGTGGATTCCGTGTTTAAAGCATGATTATGTAGGGAGTTGACATATATCTTAAACATTGATTTACCGTGTTTAATTGGTGTTATTTATATGCTCAAGTTCTTGGGACTATTTGCTATCTCTTTATTAAACCTTGACCGCGTTAGGGTTGCATAGAGGTGTAAGAGATTAATTGGATTCGTAGGACTTTTAATCTATTTAAACCAAGAGGGGAGGAATTCGTAGGAAACGATAATAACTTGAAAATGATTCAATGACCAATAAAACCACACAACGTCGAGAACTTGTAGGTGAAAACGCTTTTCTTCTATCCTTTATTTGCTTTTGTCAATATTATTTTCTTTTATTTTCATTCATAAAAATCTTTTCTTTTTATATTGATAAATACGCAATATTTAGAAATACTTGATTCTCTAGGGTTCGACCCCTTGCTTGCATACTATACTAGTTTGTTTGTTTGGGATTTATTTTTGACGAGTTGATTCAACGACTTTCCCTCCGTCACATCCTCTCCTTGACATTTCCAAGCAATGGCAGCAGCCCCATAAGGACCCCGGAGCCAGCAGCGCCGCCCTCGTCGCTTCCTCCTTTGTTCCCCTCAAATCCAAGCGGTAAGGCTCCTTTCCACCTCTTGTCACTCTCAAACCGTGTAAAGGTATTGCCTTTAAGCTTCCCCTTTCCTTCCTAGGCCATCTCCGGCGATGAACCAGCTTTGACGAGGCCAGAGGAACTCCAACGAGGCCAATCGATCCACTCCAAGCTTTTTCCGGCGAATCGAAGACCCTCGGTGAGGAATCGAACCCCTCCCTTCCTTGCTTCAATTTTGGTTCCTTTCTTTTATTTCTTGTTTATTTGGTCGGGGAGAGGCGAGGATGGGTCAGAGGGAGACAAGCAAGCTCGAGCTCCGGCGAGCACAAGAACGCGAGAGGCGAGCGCAGGTAAGAAAGAGAGAGGGAGAGTGCTCGAGCGAGGACGAGGGAGTAGTGTGCGAGAGCGAGATGGCGACGTTGAAGAAGGAAGGTTGAGCACCGGAGGGGCGGGATCGAGAGCAGCAGAGCAAGGGAAGCACAGAGAACAAGAGGAAGGAGAAGAAGAACTGGAGCCCGCTGGCCACATCAGGATGTGTGGGGCCCGCTTTTTTTTTAAATGGGAAGAAGAAGAATAGGGGTTGGGTTGGGGCTTCCTTGGGCCTGATTTTGGGAAAAATGTGGTAAAATATAAATTAAGCCCTAAGACATATTTTGATATATATATTTTCTCTAGGTAATTAAATATTAAATAAATGAAAATTGTTTTGATAAATGGAATATATTTATATATATAATATAATATTATGGTGGAGATTTATAATATAATACTCGGACTTGAATTTGAAAAAGGAATTTGGAAAATGTTTTCAAATAATGGAATTGGATTTAGTGAGGTTTAAAATGGGAATTTTTGGAAATGACCTAACCTTGTCAGATTTATTATGATAAAATAATAATATAAGTTGATTAAAGAGAAATGTTTTATAAATGGATTTTTGGATGACTTGAGAAAATGTTTTGAATAGAGATTAAGCCTTAAACTTGTATTTTGGAAATGTTCCTCAAAAGAATTTGTGTTTTAAAACCGATATGTCGGGATTATTTTAATAATAATAATAATATAATTTTGGGAAATTGGTTTAAGGACTCAAATGCTTCATGTCGGGATTTGGCTAAGTATGATTTAAAGGAATTGTTTGATTATTGCGTTGACTTATTTTGAGACTTAAGGGTTTGGGGAAACTTGGGAATTGACTTACTCGATTTAACTTAGTAAATTAATTATTGAATATTAAATTGTGAAAATTGTGCGAATTATGTTGTGATATGTTATGATATGGATACATGTTGAAGTATGATTTATGATAATATCTTAAATTGTTAAGTATGAACCTGATGTGAATTATGAGATGAAATATTGATATATGTCCTTAAATATGAGTTTATGATGATGTGTTGTATGTGAATTATGATGTGAGACTATGATGTATTATATTAAAACATGATGTTATATTATATGGTTGATAAGAATGATTATGAATATGTGCTAAAAATGGAAGTATGATATGATGATTAGAGTATGAATATGACTTAGAGTATGAATATGACTTGGAGTATAAATATAACTTGGAGGATGAATATGACTTATATATGAGATAATGATGCATGATTTCTAAATGGTCGATACATGGTATAATAATGAGTTGAAATGATATCTGATGAGTTATGTTGATGTTATGCGACGAGATATTGAGATGAGATGAGATGTGAGATGGTATACGATGAATGACGAGATGAGTTGAGATGATAATGATGAATTAATGTTAAGATGCGATATTCTATGATTTCATGAACTTATGTGTGATAGTTAGGGGAGCCTTGTGTGGTTTAGACATAGACTTATGCATATTCTACTTAATTCCTTCTAGATGAATCTCTTACTTGCCTGAATTTGCTTGCTGTTGGTGTTTATTGCTTGGATTCTGCGCTCCTCCATGTAAGTTCCTTTATGGGCTTACTCAGATTCGAAAAGAAATCTCCTGCTCGTGATCATATGACATACTAGGTGTTGCAAAAGCATATTTAAAGCATGCCATGTAGTATCATACTAGGATTGCACTTGTGAATGAGCATTCGGTTACTTTGTGTGTTTGAGAACAGAACGGCCGTTATTTGTGAGTCCTAGAGTCTTTGCTAGGGTCATAGGGTAGCCCAGCCTCATCGGGTTTGCCTTGAGTCAGTAGTGTCGATATATGAGCATGATGATGAGATAGCCCAACACCTCCGGGTATGAGCATGATATGATGATGATGATATGATACGATGATGAGCATGGTATGAAGATGATATGATACGATGATGAGCATGATATGATGATGATGTGCACAGATGTATGATTGAATGGGTACCGTACTAGTCAGGTCCGCTCATGAAATAGGGGGCGGAGTAGGAGAGGGATATGCCACTTGGCATTCTTTGGGCGCCTTTACAGTTTTATGCATATTATATAAACTGCCAGCATGCTTGTGTGATTTAAATTTTTGTACTGCATTAGAGCATCTTTATTATAGGTATAGCGTATGTGTATGTTTGCTTGCAGGACAGAGTGTGTTGGGGGGTCTCGGTCTGAACCCGCTCGCAATCGTTTTTAGGTATGCTTGCTCCTTGTTTCCATGACGTGGGAGATCCTCCTGGGCGAATGCGAAGAACTGGACTGACCCGCTAATTTGGCTAAAGTACTTTTCGACTTGTGTGAAGCTTTTGTCTTTTGATATTCCCCATGAGGTAGATGTTGTATGCATTTTTAAATCATGAAGTTTCCTAAAAGCTTTGTCTAGAAACTTGAGTTTTCTTTGAATCATCTAATATGCATGGTTGTTTTTGTAGACCTTGTGGCTTCAACTGTCTTTTCTGGTAAATGGAACTTTGAGGGAGTATTAAATTTATGACATCCACTCACCAGAAATTTGAAGGGAGTCCTATATTTTTTTCATGTTGTTGCTGATGACAAATAGGTTGCAAAATAGGTCGGTGGATGATATACTGGTTGAGCAAGGTAACTCTCGTTTTGCCTCAAAATCTCCTTTATATGATTTCTATACAATTCTCTATTTCCTTAATCCTTTGATTGCAGACTGCTTGTAATTTTTTCTGCATAGTGGGTTGGGTGGTGTTAGCATTTCTGTCATCTCATTCTCTGTAGATTTCTGGTCTGGAAGATCTTTTCATTTGTGTCTTAAAGATTAAAACCAAGCTGAAGAGGCATCAGAAAAGGATCACTGGCTTGGCTTTCTCTAATGCTTTGAATGTGCTTGTATCTTCGGGTGCTGATGGCTAGGTAATAACATCCTAATATTGCATTTATTTCCGTTGAAGAAGAAAAATGGCACAGTCAAAAGCTTGTCCTATGATATGGAAATATGATGAGCCATCAATCAATCAGAACTTGGATTAGAAGCCCCTCACTTAGCAATTATTATTCAACCTGAAATATTTCCCTATGATCTCCGGCCTTCACTACCCAACTCTTCTCTCTTTTTTGCCTTCACTACCCAACTCTTCTCTCTTTTTTATATAGCTTCCATCTCATTCATCACGTCTCTGAAATTTGATTATGATTCTTATTTTCTTTTAGCTTATTGTGACTATTGAATTTTTTTGAAGCTGTGTGTTTGCACTTTGGAGCGTGGATGGATGGGAAAAATTGACATCTAAGTTCTTGCAAGTGCTGGGTGGCAACTCATTTTCTGACACAAGAGTTCGATTTCATCAAGATCGAACACATATGTTGGTTGTTCATTCCACTCAAATTGCCATATATGAAGCACCTAAACTTGAATGCTTGAAGCAGGTAAGGAACTAATAATGCAGAAGCATCCCTAATACGTGCAGCTTTTTAACAAGCATAAACAGTTGTTGTATTGAAGGGTTGGGTTTTACTTAATGTTTCACTAATATTTAAATTTATCTTATGCAGTGGGTTCCCCAAGAGAGAGGTCCAATCACATACTACACAGATCTATTATTGGAATTCATGTATCCGTGATTCTTAATATGCCGATCTTGTCTATTACTTGTTGAATGATAGGTGGTTTTTTGTCTCATATGTACGTCCGTGTAGAACTCAATCATATTCCTTGCTACCAATGTGTGTTGACGTTATTCATTGCGATAGGTACATGTTAGTATGTATTGATGCGACTAGTATGCTTCATGATGGATTTATATGTGTTTTGCTTGCCGCAATTATATCCTCATAGAAATCCATAAGGGCACCATTGTCATTCTTGGGTGGGGATCTTACCTTCTCTTGTCATCGTCATTCTTGGTCCATGTTTTATTTTGTAGAGAATCTGAGTTGTCTGCCTTTACCTCCGTTAACTTTGTAACCTTGCGTTATTTTTGACGAGCGACGACATTGAGAAGAGAACGGTTAGTTGGGTAGTACTCGAGCGACGTAGCGGAAGCATGGTGGGCCCATAACCCACTGGTCCGGGGACTTGAGGCAGAGGATTATGTGAGAGGCACACTTCATCGCTATTCAAGAGACTTGGCATGTTTCGAGGCTAGCTGAAGAGTTCATTCGACGGATTTCGAGGCTCTATAGAGTTCATGAGAGGATAGTTCCGGACGGAGATGGAAGGTTCACTCCGAGCTTCTGACATCATGTTCATGAGTTTCAAGGCATTGACAAGGATCGAGATTGTCTTTGATGTGGGAGCACATGTATGGCTGAGAGTATCACCTCCTAAGAGGTCCGACGTTTTGACATCATAGGCGAGTCGAGTCCTAGGTTTGTTGATCCTTTTGAGGTTTTGGAGAGTTAGCTTATCGCTTAGCTTTATCTCCTTCCTTAGTTGGAGTGCACGATGTCTTTCTTGTGTCTCAGCTTTGTTGATATGTTCTCGATCCTAGCCACGTTCTTGACTATTTTGACCTCCATGTTGAGGCCGATCATTCCTTGGTAGAGCGTCCTTAGTAGAGTATTCGATCTAGTTGTAGAGTCACTTCAGATGAGTAAGGAGTAGTGTGGAGGGGATTCAAGTCAGAATCGAGTTCAAAAATGTAACGAACCTTGAACGGAAAAACATGGGACGGAAAGCGGTGGGGGACGGCTCCGATGAGGGCTTTCTCGGGCGTTCGCTTCTTCTTCCACCTTCTGGGAACCGAGGGAGAGAATTGTGTGGTTTCTGGTGGCTTTGAGCTCGACGGAGGAGAATGAAGCTTCTCGTTCTTCAAGCGGCTAAAACAGGGGCTTCATGCTCTTCGGCGGCGTCGGACGGCAACGAGGCATAGTGACGGTGGTGGTGGAGGATGAAAATAGAGCTAGCTGGTCACTGGACGAAATGGAAGGGTGGAAGTGAATGGTTGTGGCTCGGTGGAAGTCTAGAAAACGGAGGGAAGATGGTGGTCTTGGGTGGTGGCTCTCGGCAGACTCAAGAACAAGGGCTCAACAATGGGGTTTTGTGGGCTGTAGAGAGTGAAAGAAGAAAAAGTAAAAGGAAATGGAAGGAGAGATGACGATTTGGATGAGAATCGCCAGGAGGAGGAGGGAGTTATAAGGGAGAGTGTGATGGTGGGCAAATGGGTGCACTACAGTGTGAGCCTGTGAGGTGTGAATGAGGACAAGAAAAGTGGTGAGCTGGGAATGAAATTGGGATTGCAAGGGAGGCCAAGAGAAAAGAAAAGAAAAAGGGAAAAGAATTAAAATATGGAAATGGTCCCCACTAGACAAATTCAAAATACCGGAAAAAACCCAAAATCCGCTCTCCGGAACCAAACCCGACTCAAATAATTTTAAATCGAAATCTCATATCAAAAAAAAAAAGATGCCGGAATTTACTTCGAAAAGATTTAGAATAAAAAATGTTGCTCGAGGACGTAATTTTCAAAAATTTTCCGAATCTCCTAATCCAATCAAATATAATTAATTACTTAAAATAAAATACTAATTTTAAAATTTTTTGGTCTTTACATCGTTAACATTTGGTCCATATTATATATATATAAGATATAATTTGTTTGTACACATGTTTTTTTTTTATTTTAAAAAATATTTCGACGAATTTGAGATCGATTGATCTATAAATGGATAAAAAATTCCCTTATGGAATATATTAGATTGTTGATGTTGTACTTATGAATTGACATATGACTGTTCAAATTAGCTCAAAATGGAAAGATGAGAATTGCAAAAAAAATCTTGCACAAATTCATAATAAGGCCAATGGGCGGCCATGTCGATCAAATCGGGATGTTGTGGTGTTACTGTTGAAGGGCCTGAAAGAGACGATGTCCCAATCGGAAGCAGAACACACAAGCACCAGGAGGATCTTGGTGAAACCTAAGGAGGGCATCTAGACACTCACGTTCAAGCATATGCAAAACCAATAATCTCGGCCAACAATGCTTCCAAACCAACCGATACCAAAACCTGTGACATTCAAGTGTATGCAAAATCAATAATGCTTCTAAACTCAATTCTTCCAAACCACATATTCATCCAGGATTGTTCAAGCATATGCAAACCTTAGGATTATCAAATCCAATTTTAGGCAAAATTTCTACAAAGTCGAAGTAATTTCATACAACAATACTTCCAAACTCATCGAAATTCAACTAACATATACCAAAATCAACTAATTTCAAGCGTAATAGGAAGAACGAAAAATGGCGATTAATTAGTTAACAAGTGACTCACATGGCGAGACTTCAACGTGGGTGGCTACCTCACCACGTTGGGTTCCTTGATATCGGCCGTGGGGGTTTACGAATTCGGGCGGAGCTTATGCTCTTCGTCACCGGTGATTTTGGGGTGTGCGAAGCTCGTCCTCCGTCAAAGAACACAGTGGTCGACTGGTGTTGTGCCAGAGATTGCGATGGATGAGTTTTGACCCGGTCTTTGTAAGCTAAGGGTAAGTTGAAGGACATTTTTGTCTTTTTCAGTAGAAAATGATGGGCATTTCAATCCTTTAACTCAAGAGTCTTACACCACCCATCCCCACTCAATCAAACACACATGAATCTTCATCATCTTCACCCAAAAAATATCTTCATCCCTTCATCCCTAAAAAGTATCTCTACCTCCAAAAAATTAATCCCCTCGCAAACATGCCTTAGTGTGTTTGAGTGCCTCTCATCCAAACGAGTTTGAATTGTTTAATTGTAAGGCATATCCACCTACATAATTTTTCTTAATTGGAACTTAATACAAATAATGTTTTTTAAAAAAAAATCTATTTCATAGCAACTAGCAAACAAAATGATAATATACAAATCTAGCGGATAAGAGATAGATGGTGATTGGTGAAGTCTTTAGCTTTTTGTGAAAAAAATGTGTGATCGATAGGAATTTTTTCATCATGTGCGTTTTGAAATAACTATGAAGTTCATCAAGCTTCATGTATCAACACTACCTTAGTAGTTTTGCTTCTGGCTAATTAGATTAGCTAGACACTCGATTCAATTCATTTGTTCAAAGTATCTTCAACAACAACATCAACATCAACTCACAACATTACCCTATCAAAACTCTTAAACTTTGGAAAAATAAGTTGAATATATTTGTGCAATAATGGAAGACAAAACAGGCAATTAGTAGCTTGGCTACATGTATATACCAATAATGTACATTAGCTAGCACTGAGTTATTAACGGCTCGTACCGGCACAGGTAACCAACATTAAGGAACTGATCAACCTCCAGGGATGGAGGAGGTGGCGACGGTTTTGGAATGGCAGTTATAACCACAAATACTCCAAACAACAGCATTGATAAGGTGGTGAAATGGACGAACAAAGCCTCCGAGCTGAACTCACCAATTCCTCCGGAGCTCTGAAGCCAAGTGAGCTTCTCCACAAACCCTATGGTAGCAGTCCCTACCGCCAAGATGAATATCGACGCTCCAATCCTCACGTGCCACTCAATGAACTCACCTCTAAGCTTAGCTGATCCGCGGGGATAAAGAAACACTATGAATCCATATGCCAACTGCAATACAAGTACAACAAATGATCATTTTTAGCCAAAAAAAAATGTTGGCCTATATAGTTAGGGTTAAAAAGAAGAAAAGGTATTGAAGTTTGTTAGGTCTCCAATTCGCTAGTAGTCTAGCACATACATAAAGACTAGTGAAGTTTCATCTTAAAACCAATTGACAATCAGAGGAGCCCACAAACTTATATACTAGGCTTGGTTATACAATTTGTTATAGATTATAACCTGTAGTGAATAGAGGAAGACCATCATGATGCCGAGCCAAGAATGCAAGGAGTAGAAGTTTGTGAGTTTGCTCTCGATGTGGTACTTGATGGCGGTATAGATGCCAAGTGCTGCGAAGACGAGTGCTAGGATGTGCAACGTAGCATGAACTAGTTTCATAACTTGTTTCTTCTTCGATGCCAAGGATCTATGCACTATGGTTGCTGCATATGAAGTAAGTGTGAGGTAATCTTTCATGTAATTGTTAAAAAATGAAATAATAATGAAATTGAGTGACTGTTGTATTACCTTCGCCTCCTGTGATGATAAATCCTAGCATGAAAACAGGATGGAGCTGCATTGTATATTAAGTTTGAGAACGAATAATCCAAAGTCAACCCAACAAAAAAATATCAATTTCAAAGATTCAATTACTTGGACATTACAGTGGAAACAGGATGGGGCTGCATTGTATATTAAGTTTGGGCCTAGAAGGATCGGGTCACTTTATCCGACATTACAGTGGAAAATCAAATTTTTCATCACAATTTTTCCTTTTTTTTTCACGTATTTTGGCATTTTTCTTGTTTGAAAAATTATGCATTTGAAAGAATTCCTTTGGTAGCCATGATATTTAAAAAAACATAAAATTTTAACTCATTTATAGTTATTTGATTAAATGAAAATAAGCTAACAAAATTATTAGTTCTTTATGATCAAATTTCATTGCTTTTGGACCAAGTTACTTTAACTTCAATTTTTTTTAAAAAAAAAGTTTACACCCATTTATACATATTTATCTCCAATTTACAATTAAAAATTTCAAACTTTGTGATGGTGAAGTATAATGAGCTAAAAAAACTTGGAATAGGCTCCCCTCGAATACTGTACAGTGAAGTTCAGGAAATTCTAGTCATCAAAAGATAATTGAATGATAAAAATTGGCTCTCTCTTATAGAGCCTACATCAACCTAATTAATTATTTTTTCCTAAAATTAAAATTTGTGAGGAGAGCATGCATCAAATCCAAATCCCTAAAAACTTTTTTCAAATATTGTAGATATTTGATGGAGTTTTTTCAAACTTTGTGGCTACTAACCAAAATTTGTAAACAATTGTGTACCAGACAAAAAATATTAGCCAACGGAATTTCTCACGGAAAAATCATAAGCATGCAATTTTATTTCACTTATAATATAAAATGACCTATAACTGATTTTGCGGTTACATCTACCAATCTAAGGTTGACCGGCCAGTCATATACTCTTTTCGATGATGTGGGTTGTCTACCAAACAAAAGATTTTGATCAATTTAAATTTAAAAAATTAAGCTATTTTGAGTAAGAGAAGCAACAAATGAACAACCTTTACAAGAAAAAGGATAGAACCAAAGAAAGGTTTTGAAGAAGTTATGTGCTTACATTGAAGATGAGGCTCTTATCGGACGACGAGAAGGATAATCCACCGCGGAAATAGATGCACCACACTAACACCATGACAGCGCTAGCCAGTGCCATTGCATGAACAATCGCCACCGTTATCAGAGCACCCTTAGTTTGCGTCGACACAGGAATTGACATCTTCACACTCAATTCCTTTGCCAACTGCAATCTTGCGAATTGCCAGTACGGTGTGCTATGTCGATCAACTTATAACCTAATTAGCTTGATAGATTAATACAATATAGTTCTTCTACTGATTAGCATTTAGAAAGTGGTTACTACTTATATATATATATATTGTTCAGCTTTGGACCCAAAAATTAGTCTCAGTGACTTGATGTCAGCAGCCCGCCACTTTGGAATGTGAATTAAGTTACAGTTAGAGAAAAAAAGGAGAGAGTTAGCTGGATAGGGAGAGAGGTAGTTGTGCAATATATTATTGTCAGGACTATAACTGATTAAGCAATAAGCAGTACTGACTACTGAGTTGCATAGTTTAATTTGACTAACAATCATGGGAGTGACATGTGAGAGAGATTAAAACAAAAGTAAAGGTTTGTTAACTATCAAGGTCACATATTTCTTCATTCAAAGACTTTGAAAGTAAATTGGCTGTGCAATCTCACGCAAATCAAACTTACATCATCCGAGTCAACTTTGAACTTGCATATTAATCGGATTACCACATGAACTTTTTTATACCATATGAACAAAATATTGTGTATTGGGGAAACCAATTACTCCCATATATAAATTGAAATGCAGTTAACAACCTGTCAAAAGTAAAAAACTATGGGTCCAAAAGCTAGCACTGATTAATTATTAACTGCTATTCCTAGTAATCTCTAACTTGATTTGTAAAGAGGAAATGCAGACAAGTGTCATAGTTTTACGTAACTGATTCCATTTGCTTCACTAACATAAAGTTTGAGAGCTGATCAGGGAAGAACTGGTCAGAGATGTTAACTGTAACTACATTTGAAGCCTGAGAAAATAACATGAGGTGAGACGAATCGGCGAGTGACTCGCATTTTTCAACCAAGAAATGCTTGGTTTCCAAAGTGGAAATGGAGCATCTAGTACTTTACTCCCTTATTTGGCTTCCCCGACTCATTCAATTTTTCTATATATTATAAAAAATAGGTATATACGGTTTACTTGAATAGAAGAACCATTATAACCGACTCAAGTTCTTCTTTACTGTGCCTACAGCCAGAGTAACCTTGCTGTCGATGTACAGTCAGAAAACGAAGGTAAGCATAGAACATGATCACATTAAGGCACACAAGTGAAGAAAAATAAAAGAATGGAGGCTGATGAACAGCCCATAGAAATGATCTGAGCACATCTACGAGGAATTGACAAGTCAGAAGGCAAGGTGAGAAGTGAACAAGGTGAAAATATGCCATGGGACTCCTGTAGAAAATGCTGTCAGATCTCAGACCTTTCAGGCCAATACTTCCGGGTGTTAAAAGGAGCACAAAAGCAAAGTAATCAGATTGCATAAACTCAGTTCCCCTTTATGCAGAGAAACTACAAACAAACTTTTCTGTTTTATGTTCTATCATGTCTTGACAGCAACGATATTTTACGCTTTTAGTCCATTTTTGCTATGTTAAAGACAACGCTATTTTCACTTAGTAAGCGAGTCACTGAAAAAAATCCTGTCATGAATAGAACTCCAACATGTGCAAGTAACTGATATACAAAATCCTTGAATTAGGTACGAAGTATAAATTTTCAAGTTATGCTACTTTTCTGGCTGAATATACTACTAATAGTACTATATGATGTTGCAGTATTCCATGATGAAGTTTAGATGTCAAGCTAACTTGTTACAAATCAATATCCTACCTGTAACTCGTGATTATCCTTATCCCGAATAATATTGAGCTATAATAGCAAGGTCATCATCCTGACCTGGGAAATCTGTAGTGCTGACTCTCAGAACTTTTATCACTCCAAACTAGCTTGGTTTGCCCACCATTTCCAAATGTTGCAAAAGAAAGAGTCTGCATCTTACAAAATATAGTATTAACAGAAGTGAAGAAGAATCAGCCTGAAAGTTTCGAGTGTGAGATATGCACCTGTGTTGCTCTTTTATCAGTGGGAGTCCATGAACGGGGAAGCACAGATGAATCGTTCTCATTCTTGGATAACGTCGATGGCTGTGTAGACAGTTTCTGCCTCCCTCGCCTTGCCAATTTGCTGGGGGTTCTTCCTGGTTGGTACTTGAAAGACTCGTATATGGAAGGACTTTTTCTCTTTGTGGCTTTTGAGGGAGTACCACGGTAATTAGGACAAGGAGTTGGAGTGCCATTGTTTGGAGACTGCTTATGCAGCCTGATTTTTTCTCTAACTTGGTTCAGGAACTCCTTAGTCCATGGAGATGCTCCTTGCAGATCTTTCGAGTAAATAGCGTTTCTCAATGGTGTTCCTTCATAGCCATATGGAGCTTTCTCTTTGTTTAACAGTCTTTGAAGATATGTTGGCGCCTTCTCAATTTTTCTGCCTCCTAGGTGATCTTTTTGTTGATCCAATCCAAATACGTCAAAGCAATTGTTTGCATCTTGACTTTCCCCATCTTGTCTAGCTCTTCTGTCATTTTCTTTTGCATTCCATAGATTAGAGTCAAAACCGACCTGTGCTAATGTTGAAATGTCAGGATGAGTGCCATGCTCAAATGCGAGTCTTCTTACAGCTCTAGAGGACTTGATCTCAGGAGATTCATCTGCTTCATACTTTGGCAGAGAGAAATTTGCAGATTTTTTTACAGAAGACAGGTTCCCGCCAAATAAGGGTTCATCATGGATGTCAAAAACTTCACCCATAAAGTCATCACGAAGACCCTTGAATATATCAGCATCATGTCCAGGTAGCTTCATTGAGGATGTAAAACCACTGTTTGAAGGTAAACTTATTCCTGCAATATCATTCATCAGATTTGGATCTCTTGACCTCCATGAAATTTGCGGTTCAGACACCATAGTGGAATTAATCTTTTCTGCATCAACACGTAGCTCCTCATAAAACACTTCAACATCCAGAGGTTGTTCAGGTGATTTCGATTTCCTTGATGTATTTAGAAGCCTTGATGTTGATGGTTTGTACAAGTTATCCACATTCACACTGGCAGGGTGATGAATCCTAAAATCATCCGCATCATCAAAAGAACTTTCATTAAATTCTCTCTTCCTCTTTTCAAAACTGAACTTACAATCCATCCTCTCTGAATTAGGAGCAGAGGAAACTGAAGAAGAGCAGTCTGTCATACAGGATATAGATTCATCTCGCTTGCCATATCTGGATAAGATGCTTAACAGAACAACACTTTCGTCAGGAACATGATATTTGCGCAGTGCTTGGATCCTGCAATCTTTAGACCATCCAAAGAACTCTACAAGCATTGCTCCAGTTGACAAGATTGCAAGGGCTGAGAAAGGATTGATAGAAGGAAACTTCGTCAGGAATGATTCTGCAATAGTTTCCGACTCTGATAGCTTGGGAAATAGGCCCTTGCGAAGCTTCATGGCATATTTAATACAGTTCAACACAATCTCTTCTGTCAATTCAGGTGAGTATGAACAGAAAATCTGCAATTCAATACCCAGACTTGCTGCAGCAGCATAGAGTTCATCAGATGACTCTGCTATGGTGGCTATGAAGTTGCTTTCTCCCTCAAAAATCTGACCACAAACGGTAAGAGAAACAACTCCTTTGTAATAATTTCATTTCAGATTAACAACGAAAAAATACAGCATATTTTTGGGTTTAGAAATCCTATGTAAAATTGGTTACAGCTTATAAGTAACAAAATGTATGGAAATGGTGTAATCGCATGATCTTAACTAGGCTTTAAATCACAATATGTCATATCAGATGATCCTTGAGGGCCATATAAAGAAACAATATCATGAAGAATAGCCAATTTTCATCCTATAGGGTTAGTTTTGAGTCTTTTGTCTGTATTAGGTGTATCTTACATTCAAGATCGTTTGGCAGTTTGATTTAAGATCAACTAAAAATAGACTCAGAAGTTCAACAAGGTTAGGCTGTAGCAACTTAACTTCATTAAGGACATTCTGGCCTGCAGAATTTGGGATAACATATCCCACTAGTTGCCAGTTAAAAGGAGAAAAAGAAAGTGGAAAAAAGAAGAAGATGTGATTTACCATGATGCAGCTTCCGAAGGTAAAACTCAATGTTGTCAATACATTTGTTGCTATATTGTCAACACAAAGTGGAACACAAGAAGCTGCCTCATCAGGAGCAGTTGCTTTCTTCCCTATATTTTTGCAGTTGTACCAAGCTAAGCACGTCGCAGCACTAATTATGACATCCACAGGTAGGCAGAAATCTCGTTCTAGGATTTGTGCTCCTCCCTTCTCCATGTCTAGAATTCTTTGATATGTTCTCCTCTGAGATATTATCATCTCTGTATCAAAATTTTGAGTATTGACAATGATTGTTGTATGTGGACAAGATGGGGAATTTGCACTATTTGACTTGGATTCTATTGGCAAGCAATCAACAGGCAGTGGTATGCCACAATCATTTTTCTGGCCCATAGCGTCCATGGACATTGATTTGCAGTTCTCCACCAATGGAATAAAATTCAGCAATTCTTCCAACTTCTGTTCAATTGCAGTGAGAGTTCAGTCTTCTGTACAATTATAGATTCTAGACAATAGTTATTCTTGAGACTACAAGTAACAGTTCAGCCAAATATTTTTATATAAGATGAATAACAGCAAGGAGACATGTCCAATCAGAGTTTCCTAGTGATAAGCAATACACAGCATAAAAGGATAAAACGAACATATTGGGGATGCACATTCATTTGTCTGATTTAATTGAACAATGTTCAATTGACATATGTTGACAAACTGTATCATTCTCAATTCAGCATTAATGCATCTAGGTGGACAAAAGCATTAGCTTTAGCATATATTTCCTACACAAATCTCTCAGGAGGAGTTCCTTGCCATTGGATTTCACTCATTAAAATGGGGATTTATCTCCTTTTTGCTGTGATATCCAGCAGTGAATTACTATTTGCATAATGTGAAAACTATTTCAGCAGCAGTAACAGCAAGTCAGCGACTACTAGCTTAATACATTCTAGCTCAAACCAAATCTATTGTTAATTGACATCAATGTTTCAAGACACTCACTTTCTACAAAAGTAGCGGGTAAAAGCTAGATGAGACCTGCAAGGAATGTATTTCTGCCAATAAGTGATCATAACTGAGCACACAATAACCTATTTTAAAATTAAAGTCTCACTCAGCATAAAATATTGCTGGATCTTATCAGAATAAGATGGGCAATGCAGTTATTAGTTTGTTACTTCATATCAGAGGATGTTATATGCAAGAAAATGTCTCATTACTGTTCCAACTTACCTACACTAATGTCAAGGATTAAAAAAAATGCATTTGAAAAATATAGATGCTGGAAAGAAATATATTTAAACATGGCATGGTGATCCAAAAGGACTAAAAAAACACTAGGAGCTTTCAGCTGAAAGAAAACAAGTTTGCAAGGTTTGTTATTCTTATTATTCCTCGTGATTGGTCAGGGTTTCCAAGGCCTTGAACTTAATAATCAAAGTTTCAAGTCCCTTTCAAAGCTCCTCACTTGAACGCCATCCATAATGATACTAACTCTAATGCTCCTATGAACCCTTTTTTCCATTTACTTTTTCCCATGCCCTTTCTCCAGCTGCACCATCACCCTTTCAACCATGGAATGAATATTACATATGTTTCAGCCTATATTTCCAACTATGTTTTATTGAATATGAATGTAAATGGAAAGTGCTTGAAATATGTGCTCACCATTGAAGATATAGGAAGATTAACACCAGTACAGAGAGCTTTGGCAGCACCATCCAACTCCACCTTCAGAAAGTGAAGATTCAAAGAGCAAAGGGACTTGGGGAGGATTGATGATACTTGAGATGAGCTGTGCAGACCTCCATACTCCAAGATAATATCAAATTGCTTGGATAGAATAGCTGTAGAAATATGCCTTGAAGATAAAGAGAAGCATCATCTACTAGTCAAAACTCCACTGAAGTTATTAATACAGTACTAAAAACTTGAATCCATGTCTCATTACGATTATAAGTTTATACGGTGGACTGATAAGATGGAAAATGAATCATGCAATTCTTATAATCTGATTACAGGAAAAATAAATAAGAAAAAAGATAAGATCAATCTACAAAGTTCTTTAAGAAATCAACTCTTCATGACCTATCAGTAAAGCTAAGTTCCTGAAACCATGTAATGCCACAGTAATATACAATTGCTATCGGTTCTTGTTCATTTTTTTTTTAAAAAATTGTTCAAGAACCACAAAGGATCAGACACCAGCAACACAAATAAAGCACATATTGACATGAAAATATCCAAGGAAAAAAATTATATCAAAACCATGTTGCTTTAAACTACCAAAGAGGCAAAGACATAATATATAGGTCATGCTATCAGGCTGTCAATATATAAAATCAGTGTATGAAGAAGTGCTACATGACTCATTAAAGTGAAAAAGTACTCAGATGGCTTAACTTACTCATGCGTCGTCAATAAGCAATCTGGCTGTACTACATTACTCCTGCTTTGAGAGGTCATATGAACATCCCTTGACTCTGGGAAGCTTCCTTGCATCGATGAAGTTACCTCACTAACAGCCACATTCATGGAAACTAAAAGGGTCTTTAAGGGCGACCAAAGCTTTTGCTCAGCCACAATAAGTATATTGCTTCTCTGACTTGTGTTCATTTTCAAAATTTCCTTAATAAGACCCAGTGATGGGTGAAGTTTGGTTATTTCTTTGTTTCCTAACATATAAGCCTCTTCAATGTAGGGCATAAGGAGACCCAGTCTTGAGCTTAGACACTCGAATTTCTGAAGCACTTCATTGATAAATTCGTATAGAGAGTGGATGCCATAGAAACAAAGGCACCATGTCATACGTTTAATTGCTAGCAGTTCACAAAAGGCAGAAGTGACGGCATTCACATGACCTGAAAAGGTTTTATCTTTGCATAATATCTTCATGCAGTCCATCAGCTTCTCTTCTGGAATGCTCAGCATATCATCCACAATAGGAAAAGAGAACTGTCTGCTGTTGAGGTGTAGATCTTCAGTTACTGCTAAAAAGCATTTTCCAAAGTTTTGAACGAGGGTTAACATATTAGTGGGCAAATTGACCACATGCAACTTGACATCCCTCTTATCCATTTGTTCCCTCAAGCACAAAGATGATCTTTTTCTGCCCTGAGTTGTACCAACAGGACTACTAGATTTAGTATCCAATTTCCCTGGTAGAACATCAGCCCGTGTGCCTGTAATAGCTTTGTTATGATTCAGGAAAAACTCAAGTTCATTGAATTGATGCACAGATTCAGCTCTTAATGAAATCTTCTTAGATTCAACACCAGTTTTATTTTCACCTCCCTCGGCTCCTTGATGATCATCATCCAATATTTCACCTGTTAAAGCTGCAGATAGGGACTTAGTCACAGTAACGTTTCCACCAGACGGCATTTTCATCTTGTTTTCTGCAGTGATCTCATGTAAGATATCATCAGACAATATAAAATCAAGTAACAACCCAGTGCCTTCAGTAGATTGTATGTCATAGTCCACGTTAAGTATTCTAATATCACTGAACATTCTCTGGAGAGTGGCATGGATATCACAATTGCCTTTATCCTTCCCCAGAAGGTCCCAATCTAAATAAATTTCATCTGATGCAGACACAGGAAGTGGTTCCAACCCCTCAAGTAATATAGCAATACTGACATGCAGTGACTGTACCTCCCCATCATCATGAAGAATAGGGACAGGAAATGATTTGAAATTGTGATCAACCATAGATATTTCATGGCAAACAACCAGCTCGTCAAAGTTTTTGAAGTTCATGCCTTTCAGGGATGATTTGTCACAATTCTCTGGAGCAGCACGGATTTGGGGAATACTGAATGCATCAGAAATTTCAAAACATTCTAGATCAAGTATCTCAAATTCCTCAAATGGAACTAATTTGACCAAAAAAACAGAATCTTCAAGAAATATTCCAGAACAGAGCCTTGTTTCTTCCTCTGTGCATGAAGTTTCTGTTATGTACTCATGGACAGTCTTCATGAAGAAATTTGGTTGTGCAATGAGAGGTTCAAGGAATAGCTTTGATGAGATTTGATCAACTTCCGTAGAGCAAAACAGCTCCTGCCAGTTGATTTCATTATCATATTTTTCTGCATTATCAAGTGCTTCCATGTTTCCAAGTAAAGACAGAAGCTCATCCTCCAAAGAAATGCCATTGAAAGTTCCTAAAGTAATTTCCTCCAGTTCAACTTGAGGACACACAGCATCAGATAAAATATCTTTTCTCAGAGAAAAATCAACATCTTCTGAAATATTAATCTCTACATGCATCCTGGAGTTTGGAGGAACATCTTCAACTGAATAAACAGATCTTTGAACCTCGTGAAGATGCAGATCACTTGGTGATAAGTGGATCATCTCCTGACAGAAAAGTCAGAACAGTCATTTTTATATGCTTTGGGGTCAAAGGTCCAAGATTACTCACATAAATATGAACTTACTTGATTTATATCAGTCTATGTTTTTCCAACTGGGAAAATGGAGGAATATTTGCATTCATTCAGCAAAACAAAAAAAGTACCCTAGAATCTTCTACAAAAATGCATGTATTGATTTGAACTAACATACAAATAAAGATAAAAGGAGATGGAATGTTGAAACACCGGAAGACTAAAGCCTAACTATGGCAGGCATTTCAACTTGACAGCCGAATTCCTAGATTGATAACTAGCTAATAGGAACTAGTAAATGAAAAGGTCACAAGAATTTAGGAGCGCTGTCAATCCACAAGTAATGCAACCATACAAATACAATTTTCAAACACCAGATAGATAATTCTTACCAAATGCTGCTCATACTCTGAAACTTTCGAGAGGATCTCCTCTCTTTCTGTCTCTAATTTATAAGCACCATCCTGTGATAAGTAAAATAAATTCTCAAATCAGTGAACTCTTTTGGTGGCTAAATGATATTATGCATCATAGATTCTGGAAGAATCAATGAAAAGTTGTTTTACCAAGGATGGACCTAGCTCTGGGACCTCAAACTGAACTATGTCAATCCAGTTTTCATCTTGAACTGCATTTGCTTTCTTATCTTTCTCCTGCAAGGAAAACCAGCATTCTTATTTTTCTAAATACAAAAAGAAAGCACAGGTACATGCAACTTATTTGATTACATGCTACATATTTCTACAAAAGTAATGCAACTTAGCAAAGCAGTTGCATTGTGAGGGGATCCAATTTCTTCCTTCAAAGGAAACCAAGACAACACTGTAAATGAAGATTGTGTGCACAACCGTCACAATAATTTACTAACGAGCACAATGCCTGATCTACTAATGAATTCCCCAAGAAGGTAGCCTAACTTGAACAAATTTAAGCATTCTAATTTCACATTGACAGTTGACCATTCATTCTAAGATAAAAAACTACAGAAACGCGACTAACTGCATAGACAACTTCCAAGCAACCTACCTCTAATTTTACTGCGCAGCTCAGATGATATTAGAATTCAGGAGAAGATACGGCCATTAAAAACCTAGATGCTTCAACTTCGTCTAATTTCGTTGCTCAAACACTCGCTAATCAATGATAATACTCCCGAAAAACACAAAGAAAAACAGCAGATCACGATCAACATTACCACGGAAATGAATAATTCACCAAATCCAGCTCGAATGACAGGGACAGCTTAAGAAATCGAAAAGCCACTAAAAAGCCGAAGAGAGAGCAACGGGAATCGCGAAATTTCACCTCCGAGACTTGAACTCCGGAGTTTCCAGATCCAGCAGCACGATCAAGTACATCGACAGTAAAATCACCGGTCCGGACGTCAATAGGCTGAGGAAGAACGGAGGAGAGGAAGCTTGAAAGCGCATCGGAGACTGGAAAGGAATCAAGCTGGCAAGGGACGCCGATGGCGAGATCTAAGCCGGAATTGGAAGCGGAACTGGAGGAGAAGCAACGGAGAAGGAGATCGTAGTCAGAGGAAGGGAGGGGAGAGAGAAGGAGAGGGATCGGAAGGAGGGGGAAAGATGGGGTTTGGAGGTGGAGGTTGGGGTGCGTTTGCATTTCTCAGTTTCTTCAGAGAGAGAGAGAGATGGGGATGAGCCGTTGGAAGTAGAAAAGGAGGGTTTTGATTTGAAAGGGCGGTGCTGCTATAAAAAAAGCAGAGTATCATCGCGCATTCGCGCGCGCTCTCACCCTCGTTGGAGTATTAATTACTCCATCATTTCATAATCGCTTTTATAAGATAATTTTTGTTTTAAAAAGATGAGGCAATGGCGGTAGATAGCGAAAAAAAAAAAAAGTTTGCAAATCTAGCACCATTCCTTGAAATTTTGCACAACTAACACGTTTTACCCATAATTTGTACAAGAGTGCAGGTTAAAAACTCCCCCTTAATCTGATTTTGCCCTTATTTACAAAAAAAAAAAAGGAAAATAAGAAGAGGGAGCGGAGGCATCATTGCAACCGCAGGCGGGAAGGAGAGAAAAAAGGGGAGGTTATTAAATGTCCATCCCATCACACTTCACCTCTCCATTTTGGTGGTTTCAAAATCTGAAAAGCAAAGAGAGAGAGAGCAGTTACAGAGCGAGCGAGAGAGACGTTTGCACTCGGAGAGAGAGCACCCACTCCACCATCGCCGGATTTGGAAGAGGAGACGCCGGAGATTACACAGCACCCACGAACGCCGACGAACGTGTACACAGGTACGCCCCTCGGTCTTCCTCTTCTCCCTTTGCTGGTACTGTGCGCGGGTGTGGGTCGGGGAAGCAGTTGGTAAAGGGGTTAGGGTAATGTTGTCAATGGTGGCCTGAATGGTGGGTCGTGGTGGCATGGGTGGTGCGCGGGTGTTGGTCGGGGAAGTAGTGAGTAAACGGGTTAGGGCAATGTTGTCAATGATGGCCTGAATGGTGGGTCGTGGTGGCATGGGCGGTTTTCGGGTATGGAGAATGGTGGGTCGTGGTGGCATGGGTGGTTTTCGGGTATAGAAAGGGGAAATCGGTGGTTAGGGTTTCCAATTGGGTGACAGGGGTTTCGAATTGGGTGACAGAGGTTTCCAATTAGGAGAGATGGGGTTAGGGCAATGGACGGGGAACTATGGGAAGGGGAAATCGGTGGTTAGAGTTTCGAATTGGGTGATAAGGGTTTCGAATTAGGTGACAGGGGTTTCGAATTTGGTGACAGAGGTTTCCAATTAGGAGAGAAGGGGTTAGGGCAATGGACGAGGAACTATGGGAAAGGGAAATCGGTGGTTAGAGTTTCGAATTGGGTGACAGGGGTTTCGAATTGGGTGACAGGGGTATCCAATTAGGAGAGAAGGGGTTAGGGCAATGGACGGGGAACTATGGGAAGGGGAAATCGGTGGTTAGAGTTTCGAATTGGGTGACAGGGGTTTCGAATTGGGTGACAGGGGTATCCAATTGAATGAGAAGGGATTAAATATTTGTTTTTGTACTTCGATAAGGGGAAGTTTTTGGTGGTCGATTTAAGAAGGATAGGGGAAATTGACATGGGATTTGAATTAAGGTATTGTTTGTGTTTGATTTGGAAATTGTTTAGTGACAGGGGTGTAGTGACATGAGTTTGTCTGTCTGTTGACTGATGATCTAGCATTATGTGACAAGGGGAGATGAATATAAGTGGAAAACGGATTTTGTTCGTCTGACCGAAATTACAGGAAACAAATGATGACGACAAGGAATCCGAGGCCCAATAAGTGGGAGCCCCAATACTTAGTCCCGGAAGATAAGCACTTCGGGGCACGGGTGAACCAGGGATCAAGATTGTCGATGCTAACCAACATCGATGACTTTGTCGACCCAATTGAATGGGAGAAGCTCCTTGACATCCAGCTGAGTGAGGTTGAATAGTTGGCGCACCGCATCAAATTCTCGTCACAACTGGTGCATTATGTACTCCAGCGCCAGGTTAAGACTGAGAAGAAATGGGAGACCTGGTACATGATAAAGGGGAAGCTCTGAAGGTTCTCGATCAAGGAGTTCGCCGTAGTTACCGGTCTGCGGTTCAGTCGACCAAGAGGGGCTGAGATGGTGGACGAAAACAAAGAGATAAATGACTTTTTCTGAAACGAGAGGATGATGGTGGGGGAGCTGGAGAACGAACTGAAGAACTCCCTGTTGGGGCAGCGGAGCCCGTGAAGAAGATTTAAGCTCCTGCTTCTCTTCATTGTGGAAGGATTGTTGCTGGGGGAGAACCCAAGAAGCCGTTGCGGAGCTGGATCGTGAGGTTGGTGCAGAATGTCGATCTGTTCTTGGAATTCCCATGGGGGAGGGTCATTTATGAGGCTATACACGCATCGCTGAACGGCGCCGTAAAGCGTCGGGAGGTTGACTTGAAGCCGGAAGATCGCAAGAAGCGCAACGACTATGGGCTCATGAGTTATCTGCTTTCCTTTCAGGTAACCTTCTCGACCACACCCATATTAATGTACAATGATAAGTTAATCTGTAATTCATATGCTGAAAAGTTTCTAATTTGAGTGCGGATACCTTGTAGATTTGGTTGTTTGAATCGATGCCGAGCTGGGGGCTCCAGTTTGCGTCGAAGGTGTCGCACAAGACTTACCCTCGTTGCCTGAGATGGAGCCTCAAAGATGACAACCTCTCTTACGAGGAGATATACGGTCGCAATGCAGCCGAGGGAGAGGAGGCCATTGAGATTGAGGAGAACCCAGTACTCATACTAGAGGAGGCTGAGCTGGAGTTGATGGATGGATGTGTCTACCGGGATGAGGAGTCCAACCCCCTGTTCAACGACATAGTGGCACCCTTGCTGTGCCATTTTCAAGCCCCTGGTGGGAGCTCTTGAACTACGTGAAGAGGAGGTGATGAGAAGGACGACTCGGTGGACCACGTGGCTAAGACACTTGAAGCGGTTATAGAGAGGTTGGGGACAATGTCAAGCTGGATGGAGAAGATGGAGGGGAAGGTACGTAATTGAATCCCATATATTCGTTTTGTGGAGAGTCTGAAGAACTGTGGTGACAATGGTAAATGGACTCCTGACATGTGAAATTTGACAGGTGACACGTAGTTTTTGATATTGAACGAATCTGCTATGAATTTGAGTAGGGCCTAGTCTGATATGAATTAAATGTGTTGGTTGTGAAGTGAATTTGGTGACCTTAGTCTGATATGAAGTTGTTGGAGTTGAACTTAATTTGAAAGAATCGTATATGCATATGTTGGGTATTGATTACATTTGAAAGGTGTCACGTAATAAAATGCTATTGTTGACCTGCAGCTGAAATTGTTGGAGGTGGGCGTGACTGAACTACGGGTTGGTAAAGGGAAGGGGATGGCCTGGCAAGAAACAACCCAGGGTGTGAGCACTTCATTTAAAATTCCTGCAGATAAGGAACGGGATGGGACAGGTGAAAAGGACGACGGACAGAAAGAACACGCTGACGATCAGAATGAACGAGATGAGTTGGATGAAAGCTTTGACAATTTGGTTAAGTCAATTGCACCTGAAGGCGGTGAGAAGACCCTTGGTGGACAAGGTAGTAAGGTAAGTTGCTGGTAACCGTCACATGAATTTATCAATTCATGGTGACAGGAAGAATTTAGTTGCGTGACATGATTTATTATGTTGAGTGACACATGATAGTTTCAGCCCAATTTGAAGTTTGATTTGATTTGCAGTTGGGAGATGCTGTTGGGAAAGGGTCTGGTGCTGATTATGGGGACAAGGAAGTTGAAGGTCACTGTCAAGGCAGGGGATGGAGGGGCAGGAAAGAGTAAGGAGGTAAGTTTTTTTATCAATTCATGGTGACAGGGAGAATTTAGTTGTATGACATGAATTTTTATGTTAAGTGACACATGATAGTTTTAGCCCAATTTGAAGTTTGATTTGATTTGCAGTTGGGAGATGCTGTTGGGAAGGGGTCTGGTGCTGATGACGGGGACAAGGAAGCTGAAGGTGAATCTGTGAAGACATGGGATGGGGGGGCAGGAAAGAGCAAGGAGGTAAGTTTTTTTTATCAATTCATGGTGACATGGAGAATTTAGTTGTATGACATGAATTTTTATGTTAAGTGACACGGGATAGTTTCAGCCCAATTTGAAGTTTGATTTGATTTACAGTCGGGATATGCTGTTGGGAAGGGTTCTGGTGCTGATGACGGGGACAAGGAAGTTGAAGGTGAATCTGTCAAGGCAGGGGATGGGGGCAGAACAGAGCAATGAGGTAAGTCTTTTTTTGGGGTGACATACTTATTGGTGATGAGTGACACGAAAAATTGGGGATCCACTCTCAATCTTCATCATGTGTTTCAAGTCGTTACATCGAATGTATCTGAAGCGGGGAGAAGCCCCTAGAAGGACAAGTTGGTCAGGTAAGTTGTGGTTATCCCTGTGGATTATGTGAACATTTGCAGTAATGACTTCATGATGACAGGGTGAACTTAGTTGGCTGACACGGGACATTTGTGTTTACATCCCACATTTGCCTTTATTTCCCAGGTAGGGCTGTTATCTGAGCCGAACAGCTCGAGCTCGGCTCGGGCTCGGCTCGAAAAAGCTCGACTTGAGCTCGTTCGAAGAGGTGAAACAAGCCGAGCTTGAACATTATTTTAGGCTCGAACCGAGCCCGAGCCGAGCTCGAAAGCTTGATATAATTACAAAAATACCCCTAGGGTTAGGGCCTTAAGCGTAGAAAGCGTTATTCGGCTTGTTCACCCCTTCAGTCGGCTGCTTCTCTTCTTTCTCCTCATCTCCTGTTACTTGTGCTTCTGGTTCGTTCAAGGATTCTCTCGCTCGTCCTCTCCCCTCAGGGCTCAGGCGGCGTTGTTCGTTCAAGGAGGCTCTCGCTCAGGCGGCGCTGTTCATTCAAGGCTCTCGCTCGTCCTCCCATCACTCGATTTGAGAAGGGGCGCCGTCTCCTTCGTCTTCCCGGCGCTGTCCGCTTTCCCCTTTCTCTCGCAGATCCGAGGAGGGGCCAAGGGTCGCTGCCTGTTGGCTTGTACTCAATCTTTGCCTGGCTCTTCCACAATCATTCCACAAAGATCTCTCTCGAGTCTCGATTAGGTAAGTACTTTCACTCTCTCTCCTATATCTCTCTCTCGAGCCTCGATTGAGTCTAGCCTCTCTCTCTTGCAGATCTGAGAAGGGTCGCATGTCTTGCCCTTAACCCTCGTCATCGCGTCCATCCAACCATCCAGGTACCTTCGCTTTTGAGCTTGGTTAGGGTATGCAACGCATCTTCGATTCTTCGATTGTTAGGCTTAGAAAGATTTCTCCTGCTTGGTTTTTCTCTTGATGCAAAAACTCGGGCTGTCTTCATTCCCTCTTCATTGCCTTTGTTCCCTGTTCGAATTTTCTTTTATTGAAATCTGAATTTCATTGGCTGTCTTCGTTCCCTCTTCATTTGGGTTTTACTAAATTAAGGTTGTATCATGCGCGGTATGTTGAAGACACCTTCCTATTACACTCTTTATTCTTTCACAGTTTTGAGTTTTAGATCCAGTACTGCCCTTTTAAAAATTGGTACATTCAAACACATTTGTCCCTAATTTTGCCATACCGATCCAAATTGTATGTTCTTGTTAGTGAACTGATTGATTTGAGAGCTTCGGACCTTGGGATTGCAAGCTTAGAATGATTAGCAAATAGTTATGCATAATGACTCCCGCTTTCTCAGACGAGTTTCTTCTTCCAAATCATGCACAACTTATATTGATGTTCTAGTGATATTATTTGGTTGTTGATGTCTTTCTATACAGTATGTGACTTCCAAGTCACTGGGAGGCGACATGCTTAATCTTTCCTTCGTATTAGAGTTCAATGAATTTAACTGCATATTCCTTTCCTGTAGGTTGTACAAATATAAATGTATCTTGTTTAATTTAATAGATAGATAGATTATGCTTTTGAAAGATGGTGTACTTGTTAAATGTATTCAAGTGAAATGTTAAATGTATTTTTCCTGTAGGTTGTATATGTATACAAGTGAATTTGACTGCATATTCCTGTAGGTTGTATATATATTTAGATATCTTTCCTGTAGGTTGTATATATATTCAAGTGAATTTAACTACACCTTTCCTGTAGGTTGTAAATGTTAAATGTATTTTTTCCTGTAGGTTGTATATGTACTTGTTAAATGTTTAATTTAATAGATAGATTATGCTTTTGAATTTAACTCTAGTTTCTATAGATATGTTGTTAAATGTATCTTGTTAATTTAATAGATCGATTATACTAGAGGAGGATGGGTTTCATGCGATGTTTCAATGCAGGGTATCGAGTTTGTTTTAGATCGATTATATACTAGAGGAGGGGAGCGCTGGGGCTGATTCTGCAAGAAGCGTCGAGGGATGCAGCGAGGGAGTTCGAGTCCTGCAAGTGGCTCCATGTTCGACGGGAAGGAAATGCGGAAGCACATCATTTAGCACGCTGGAGACCAAGTTCTACCATAATTTTTTATTCAAACAATATTTGGCCTTCTAGCCTTGATGCAATTTCGTATGACGATTTGAAGTAATTTAATTTCTTGGTTTACAGTCAAAAAAAAAATTCAAGTGAAATGTTAAATTTAATAGACCGAGCTTGTTAAATTTAATAGACTGAGCTTGAACGAGCCGAACGAGCCCAGATGACGAGCTCGAACGAGCCTAGGCTCGTTCGTTCGGCTTGGTCGAACCTTAACAAGCCGAGCTCGAGCTTTCCCCTAGGCTCGCGAGCTGAGCTTGAGCGCCAAAAAAAGCTCGAATAATTTTTGGGCTCGAGCTCGGCTCGGCTCGTTTTCTGTTCGAGCCAAGCTTGAACATGTCAAGCTCAGCTCGTTTGGCTCGAATATCACCCCTATTCCCAGGTGGCAGTTGGTGATGATACGGGGAAGCCCCCGGTATCCTAGGTGTATGCATCTAAGGGGGCGAAGAAGACGAGGACGGGTGATGGAGAGGAGCTGGCTCCCCCGGCCAAGAAACCGCGTGCCCAGAAGGTAGCCGCAGTTCCCGCTGATGCTGTTGCGCTAGGAATTGTGTCCATGACGGACAACGACGGCCTGACAAGTTGGTTCGCAAGGTACCTAACTTGTGTGTCTTACTCTTCAATAGACGACAATGGTAGAGAGGTGAACGTCCACTAACCTTGACATAAATTTACCGTGCAGTAGGGACGTGGAGCTGCGCAAGTCAGCCTGCGGTGCGGACGTGACGAAGGACTTGCTCACCTCCCTGAAGACACCCCGAGCTTGGTTTGGCACAGTTGTATGAATACGTGTCACCTTTATAATTTCACGTGTCAGGAGTCTGGATTGTCATTGCATTTCACTTCATGCAGGAGATGGAGGAGTGTTGCTACCTTCTACGTAAAGCGGTCTCGGACAACGCAGATGACATTGGCAGTCGAGCCATCGTTGTTGATACGTGCTTGACGGGACTGTATCTACCGCGGGAATGGAAGGAGTACAGTGCCAGCCCCGAAGCATACGAGCCAACTAATGTTGTGCTGGCGTACTTAGACGGTCGGTCCCCGAAAACGATGGGGCGTCCGTGGTTAGGTATGGACCTCATCCTCCTTCCCTTCAACGTGAAGAACAAACATTGGGTTGCGCTTGCTATTGATCTGAAGGAGTCGGAGGCGAGGGTGTATGACTGCGATGTGCACTTCGTGATGGCCCGCCAGCTCCAGGCCCTCCTAATGCCCGTGACCCACCTAATCCCTGTCGTCATGCGTGCACACCCCGAGTTGAAGGTCAAGTATGCGCATAAGCTCCCCACGTCATTTGCCATTCGCCGGGACAAGGGCCTTCCACAGAACAAGCTAAGGTAAGTTGGGTCCCATGCTTCAATTTCGTTTCATTTCATGTGGTATCGGCGTCCGAGTTCTGACAAATTGTTCCCCATTGTAGCGGTGATTGTGGGCCATACACCATTAGATTCATGCAGCTCCTGCTGGAGACTGACCCCACCTTCGATGGAATGGACGACAGTTTTATTGGGGCATACCGGCAGATGCTAGCTGTTGGCGTCTTCCACGGTCGACTCGGATGCTAGCCTTTGGAGTGGCGATTGAATGTTTTTTTGTGAACACTTGATTCCAATCGAAACACGCAGTTGTAATAGTTGCAGTAGGACTTTGGATATTTTGCTAAACTTGATAGTTGTTGAATGTGTACATGAACATGTATTGCGCTTACATGTTCATGTCCAATCAATCCTAATGCGGTGCTTTAGGTATGTGGACATGAACATGTATTTTGTGAAACTTGGTAGTGCAGGTATGAACATGGTTGTACTTGGTACATACAAATTATCGATCCAAATTGGTGACAAGTTAGATAATGTAGGATGACACGGGGATTCAAAGGGGTGACATGGGTGATTTCGACTATACGTAGAAATTTCAGAGAGTTAATATTGACACGAAATTACCTGAAAAGTGACACGTGCATGCAATCACGTGACCTGATACTGGGAAAAACGACAAAACGAAAATCTGAAAAGGAATCTTTCCAAGTGGGAGTTGGTTGCACAGTTACTTTGACCTAATTGAAAAAATAGAAAAAAAAGGAAATATTCTCCCTGAAAAAAAAAGGTAAACAAAAGAAAACAAAGTAACTTTCACCAACTTACATTCATTGCAGTTGGGGAAAAAAACCACCACCACAAGGGAAATGGAGTGCCTTTTAATAGTTGGAGAGAAAGGGAAAGATAGAAGTTAATTGACATTGGACAAAGCCGGCCGCTGTGAACAGAGTGCATAGGAGAAGGGAGGAACACGCCGGAGAAGAGCCTACCAGAGACGAGCGCGCCGGAAAAGAGGTACAACGCATAAATTCTTCTTCAAATCCCTCTCCCTTCTCTGCTACTCTGAATCTCGACTTATTTTGCAATGTTCAATTGTTTCCTTCAAAGTCATGCATTGGGGGAAAGGAGAAATTTGGGAAATTGGGGATTTCGGTATACGGAGATCTGGGAAATAGGGATATGGGGAAAAAGGGATATGGGGATATGGGGAATTGAGATTGAACAGTGAGGGAGGTTGAAGAAGGGCAAGGGAGGGTTGCGGGTCATTTCACGTAGAATGCCGGCGTTGAGAAGAACACCTGTCAGAAACGGGTATTCTATGAGTATTCGGAGAAGCCAACTGACATGCATGAAATGGGTTTTGTTGTTAGGTGACACGGGTTTTCACTAAGGTGACATGGGCAGTTGGTCGTAAAATTAGGAGAAACTCGCAGACAGATTTAATAATTAGGGGATGATTTTGTCTGGATATTTAATTACGTTCATGTCCACCTAATTGCAGGAAGGAGATGGTTCGGTCCCAAAACTTGAGGAGGAAGGGTGTCCCGCCACCGAAGAAGGTGGAGCCACGACTCGCAGTCTCAGAGGAGAAGCATTTCCGGGGGCGAGTGAACCATTGTTCGAGAGTGTCGCTGCTCGTGAACTTGGACGACTGGGTCGACCCCGTCGATTGGGAGAAGCTGCAACGAAGTCAGTTTGGGGGGGTTGTGCAATTGGCAAACCGGGTACAATTTTCATCGCAACTGTTGCATTACATTTTACAACGAAATCTTGTGACGGAGAATAAGTGGGAGACTTGGTACATGCTACAAGGAAAGCTCCGGCGATTCTCGATCAAGGAGTTTGCGCTCGTTACTGGGATGCGGTGTGGTCGAGGCCGGGGGGAAGAGATGGAGGATGAAAAGAAGACAAAGAAGGCTCTCAAGGACTTATTTAGAACGGACAGTATGACGGTGGGTGAGCTAGAGAACGCGTTCAAGAACTCCATCTTGAAGGAGCCGAGTGCGAGAAGGCGTTTTAAGATCGCTCTCCTCCTCATCTTCGAAGGAGTTCTGCTGGGGGGAGAACCCAGGAAACCCATACGAGGGTGGATTGTTAAGCTTGTGGAGAACGTGGATCGATTCCTGGAATACCCATAGGGCTGGATTGTGTACGAGGCCACCCATGCGTCCCTGTCGGGTGTCATAGAACGACGTGTCGCTGACTTGAATCCGAAGGCGGAGGACGAAAAACATGGTTATGGCCTAATGAGTTATCCGTTTGCGTTCCAGGTTACCTGTTCGACCAAGTTATATTTTCATTATTAAGTGCAATTGATGAACTAGAGTGTCATGTGTGTGTGTGTGTTGTAGATTTGGCTGTACGAAGCGGTACCGGACATTAGGGAGGAGTTTGCGAACAGGGTGTCGAAGACGGTGTTGCCTCACATGTTGAGGTGGACAACCGATGATGACAATCTAAGCTATGAGACGATCCAAACCCGCATGGACCCGGAGGAGTCGGAGAGCATACAGGTTGAAGACAACCCCATACTAGTCCCGAAGGACGGCGAGTTTCAATTGATGCTCGGGTGCTTCTACAAGCATGAGGAGCCTGACCTCTACTACGATGACATTGTGGCTGCATTGGCACCTTATTATTACGGTGATGGCTCCGGCAAAGCCGGGCTGAGTTCGGAGCAACGAGATGGGACCAGGGAATCCTGGGAAGATAAGGTGGGGAAGACACTTGAACTGATGTTGGAGAGGATGGGAACTATGTCAACATGGATGCGGACAATGGATGACAAGGTACGTGTAACGTTTCCCCCATTGTTGAACACCATTGATGACATGAGGAAATATACCGGCGACACGGTGTATTCAAAGAGTGACACGGGTAACTTTTCCTATAATTACGAATAACATTTGTGCACCACCCCTCATTTATGTACTGTGTGGTTCAGATGAAGGTCTTCGAAGTTGTTGTGAATGGGATGCGAGATGCCCATTCGAAATCAGGAGGTGTGCAGAAATCAATGAGTGATATCCGTGGATAGGATAGCCACCAAAATGTCGGGGGAACAGAGGGACCAACTAAGGTGGATGACCAGCCACCAGAAGGACAAGAGGAGATAAATTAGTTGTTAGTTCACCTGGTATTTTCTCCCAATGGGTCAAAGGTTAATAAAATCAAGATTTTCATATTTCAATATATTGTAGTCAACTGACACAATTATTTACTTCAAGCGACATGTATAAATATTCCGGGTGACAAGGGAACACCAAAAAATATCTGAATGACACTTGAAATAACCATAACCAATTGCCAGATCTCAGAGGATGCAAAACCGGAGCCCGTTCGAGGCAAGAAGAGTAAGAGAGGTCCAGGAGGTGAAGGAGAAGTGGAGTCCTCCCCTTCTAAGAAACCGCGGGGCAGAAAAGGGAAGAACGTTGCCGAAGGCGCGGATGCGATTAACCTGGGACTTGTATTCGTCTCAGACAACGATGGCTTCCTCCGCTGGATGGATAGGTAACCCTCATTAGTAAACGTACCCAACTGATTGCAGACATGACTCCATTCTCCTAACATTATGGTTGTGGTTGTGCAACGGGGATGGGGATAGGTGGAAGACTGCATACGACATAGCACTTACGAAGGAGTTCTTCACCGCACTACAAACGCTCACAGTTTGGTTAAACTCTGAGGTACAAAATCCGCCTAACTAATTACCTTTGTTTAGTGAATGACACGGTATTTAGTGTAATAGGTACTGCAATAGTATTGTATTTTCACTAGGTTTGTAATCGATGCAGCACATGGAACAAGCATGCTATCTTCTGCGTAAAGGGGTAACGAAGAGGGGCGGTGACGTTGGCGGTCGAATTGTGGTTGTGGACATATATTTTGGCTGCTATTTGCAGACTGAGTGGGTTAAATACAAGCGCGACGCGAATAGCTACGAAGCGGACCAGAAGTTGCTTGGCTACTTCGACGGGCGGTCCCCAGCGACGATAGGCCGTTCGTGGGAAGGGGCGGAACTCATCCTTCTACCTTTGAATGTGAAGAGTATTCATTGGATCGCCGTAGCGATTGATCTGATCGGGTGGCAGGTAAGGGTTTATGATTCGGATGTTTACATCATGAGGGACCGCCATCTGCCGGCACACTTAAGCTGCGTTAACCACCTTATCCCGGTACTGATGAATGCCCACCCCACGTTGAAGGCCACCTACGCCGACAAGTTGCCAAAGTCATTCGCCCTTAGTCGCGAGAAAAGGATGTCGCAGAACAAGCAAAGGTAATTTATGTGGAACCCTTAAATATCTCTTCGTCTCATAGTGGTATCCGACTGTTATGAATCTGACTTAAGCATCCCTATTGCAGTGGAGACTGCGGATCATACACGATGAGGTTCATGCAACTCCTCACGAAGGACGCCCACACCTTCGACGGTCTTGACGACGCATTCATCGGGGCGTACAGGCACATGCTTGTTGTTGGCATCTTCCATGGTAGACGGTTATGATCGCCGTTGTGATCATCATTGCCCAGTGTTATGAACTTTGTTGTTATTGTAGAAGGTAGTTATTAACGTCGTTGTTATTGTTGTGGATTGTTATGAACATGATTGTTGCTCAAAACATATAGTTGTCGACGGTAGTTGACTAGGTTGGTATTGTAGTACGTTGCTATGAACTTTGTTGCTTTCTTTATCTTCTGTCGCTAGTTCTAAGTTGTAGACTGTTATGATATTTTTATGATATTTGTTGGGCAGTGGTTGACTATGTTGTTATGCTCGAAACTATGGCTATAAGTTGTAAGGAAATCACCCTTGTCACCTTATTGGAATCCCGTGTCACCTGAAATAATTATCGTATCCTTTACACGACTAGCACAAACACTCAGAAAAGTAAACATCAATTGAAACAAGTGCTAATCCAAGGGTGATTTCCTTATCAAAGTGCCAACCACCGAAATGTCAAATATCAAATTCAAACCAGTGACATGCTACCCCTTTCACCTGACACGGTATTACAAAAGGGTGACAGGGGTTATTTCCTGAAGCCATCACCAAAAGTACTACGAAGTTCTTAACCACTTACGTATAGTTTGTCGTAAAGTTTGCCAAGTATATAACTCGTTCCCAAAAGTAAAGAGAATTTCTTAACCACTTACCTATAGTATGCCATATGTGCATGCACCCTAAATAGACTACCAAGTACTTAAACCGTTGAAAAAATAACCTAGACGGAGAATGGTCCAACGACTAACCCCAAACTGCAAATGCAAAAGAAGACCCAGCTTGTGAGGTAAGGCGTTGGACCACCAATGGAGGAACACATCTACGAACGACGACGCTTGACATGGGGAAATTCTCTCCGAGATGGGTATCGACAAGTCTTAGGGCGACCAGGGCGCCGCTTCACGTCCGGGGGGAGGCACACCGCACTGGACATGGCTGGGGGGATTCGCCAATCTGCTCTTGGAGGAAGCGGATATAGCACATTCTCGTAACACGCCTTCCATGCTGCGACTTTGTAGAAGTCATTCACGAGAGAGAAGAAATTGGTACCTCGAAACTTGGCAGCGGCTATGGCATGTGGGCACGGAAACTGGTCAATGTCGAACCGCTTGCATGTGCTGGTACGGGCACTCAGGTTCATAACCCAGAAGGAGGACCCTTTGCGGACTGTGTACTCGTATGAACTAAGCGGTCTGACATCCATGCATATTGACAACGCGAAGTTCGTTTTCAGAGCATCGTCAACGTAATCGCTCACCAACTTACCCGATTTGGTGCTGGTTTCCCGTCGCTCGTAAAACCACTTGGCTACAGTTTCGATGATAGCATCAATTAGGGCAGTGATGGGTAGGTCGCGGGGCTCCTTGAACACGGAGTTCAGACACTCGGAGTTGTTCATTGTCAATATGTTGTAGCGCATCCCCAAGAAGTATGACCGGGCCCAGTTCTGGAAACCAGCCTCTTTCAGGTATTGGCCCACAGGGGCGGACTGTGCGCAGAAATCAGCGAAGAGCTTCTCGAAGTCTGCCCTCGTGTACGCCCTCGCCACCTTGAAGAACAACATCTGCAGGCCCGTGACACCCTTGTACTTGCACCTCGCATTCTGAAAGAGATGCCATTGGCAGGCCCCTTGCTTGGAAAACACATAGTTGTCCCTCAAACCTTTGACGATACTAAGATGCCAATCAGAGACAAACATTACATCTGGTGCATCCTCGACAACATGTAGCATGTTCTTGAAGAAGAAGCCCTATGACCCGTGATTCTCACCATCGACAATCGCAAACGCGATCGGGTATACTTTGTAGTCTGCATCTTGGGCTGTGGCAAAGAGAAGCGTGCCCCTAAACTTCCCTTTGAGGAAAGTCCCATCCACTGAAATCACCTGTACATGGAAACTTCCCTTAGGTGACATGGTCTTTTATGGTAGGTGACATGCAATATCATAGTACCGACATGGAGTTTTACCTTTCGAAGGTAGGGGATCACCTTGCGCCATACCCCGAAGCTAACAAAGGCGTACTTGAATCTTTGGGATGAGTCCAGCTCTAGCCTAGTATATGTCTCGGGGTTCGTCTGCTCCAACATGTGCAAGTATGGAATAATATCTCGGTAACTGTCTTCGTCGGTCCCATGCTTCACCTCCCTCGCCGCCAGTCGTGCCCTTCGTGCCTTCAAGTAGCTACACGTGATGCCGTAGTGGGACTTCGTCATTGCCTGCACTTGCTCGGGAACGAGGTTCTTTCGAGTCCCGGTGTACCTACATATAATTGTGACAGTTTGAGTTACATCATGTGACATGTGGAATATAATGTTGTGACATAAATAACAGTGTTCGCAACTAAAGTAATACTTACGTGGTCATGAGGTTCCGTCCAATCATGTTCGACGTAGCATGTCGGTTATGGTTGTGCTTCATGTTCATGTCACATGTATGCTCCTCGATATACTTTCGGATGGACCACATAGTGGTGCGCCGGTAAGTCGACGCCCTTAACATCCACGTGCACTTGTTGTCCACACACCCAACGCTATACACCGATTTTGTCGACCTCTTCACAACAAACTCGAAGCACTTCCCCACCGCATTCCAGTTAAGGCGAGTCTGCACATCAGCCTTCGATGCGAATAATTGTCCCTCCGAAAGTTCTGTCAGTTTGCGTCGTGGATCCTGGGTGCGAGGCGTTGCTCTGTCCACCATAGCTTCAACGTTCTCCATCGTAGGTGGGGATATGCTGGAACTCGGAACCCAATCTTCAAGTTCCCTCATCACCTCATCCTCAACTTCGTCACCCTCCATCGACACCATTATACCCGGGTCGTCCTCGACACCCTGCCAGTCAAAATCATCCCAGACTTCTTCCCGCTTCACTCCGACGTCGAAGTCCCCATCCTCCTCCTGACTGCTTATGAATATGACCTCCAGCCCCTGATACATGTCACCTTGACAGTTTGCCATGTCATCTGAAGAGAAGTCCGTGTCACTCAATTGGATCACATCCAGACCCTTACCCTTGTCACCTTAATAAATATGCCTGACACCAGTTCCAAACCCCTTGTCAGTAGTGTGCTCCTAGCTCTTCCCTATCACCTCACTCAAGTGGATCACCTCCGGACCCTTACCCTTTTCACCTTCATACATATGTCTGTCACCAGTTCCAAACCCCTTGTCAGTAGTGTGCTCCTGGCTCTTCCCTATCACCTCACCCAAGTGGATCACCTCTGGACCCTTACCCTTGTCACTTGCATACATATGCATGTCACCAGTTCCAAACCCCTTGTCAGTAGTGAGCTCCTGGCTCTTCCCTATCAACTCACCCAAGTGGATCACCTCCGGACCCTTACACTTGTCACCTAAGTAAATATGTGTGTCACCGCTTTGACATCCCTTGTCTGTAATGTCTATCACACCCACCTCCGGACCCTTCCCCTTGTCACCTAAACATATATCTGTGTCACCCCTTTGAAACCCCGTGTCAACCATGTCTATCACCCCTATATCCTTGCTCTTCCCTATTGACTCGCTAACCTCTCCTCCCCCATATAACCCAACATCTACAAACACAGGGTTTAGTTGTACCTTACCTTCTGCCTCTCTAGTGACAATCTCATCCAGGTCGTCCACTTTTTGGGAGGTACGTGGCCCACTCAAGCATTCTACCCCGAAACCGGGTTGTTGTACTTCAATGCTCTCCTTCATCAATGGAGCAACATATATCGCCATGGGCCATGGAAGTTCCCCACACTTCGAGTTCAGAAACTTAAAAGCCTCAAGGTCGTCATCATCAGCTATCGTGATCGGATGACCTGCTTCTTCCGCCTTTGGCATGTAAGACAACCGCAAATCTTCATATGAAGAATCATGGCTAACCTTCAGCCTGATCAGTTTTTTCAGAGAGGTGAAGTCGATGCCCTCTTAAATGATCACATTCTTGCGTGCGGTCTCACCAGAAAACACCCATCTGACACCCTCCAACAACCAATGACCGTTGAAGAGGAGAGTGACGCATACTTTGGCGTTTTCCCCTGCAAATGAAAAGTGGGATCAGCACCATTGTTAATGGGTATCTACTTTTCCCAAAACATGAGGAGAAACAGGAGAGACGCCTACCCATTGCAACTGAGAATTAGGGTTTCTCAGAAACCGCGGTGACACGGAAGTTTATGAACACTTACACGAACAAAGAATGAGGCCGACAAGTGCTCTGCAACTGGACCTTGAGGCCGATGGATTTTCTTCAATGGTGGCCTTCTTCTCCACCCCTTTTGTCCAGGAGAGGAAGAAACTGAGTGTCCTCTCCCCTCCTCTCTTTTTATACTTTGCAAATTGTAGGGAAAGCCCCTATCACATCACCCTTTTCCCTTGTAATCATTAGAGTCATATCACCCCTCTCTCTCCTAGTTTTGGCGCCAAATTTCCCCACCAAAACATCCTCTCTCTCTCTTGGTCAGTCCTCTCTCTCCTTTTAGATTACCTTCAACCGGCTATCCCCTTCCAAAATTTTTTTGCACAAAATGACACCTATGCTAGTTTTGCAAATCCCCCAAAAAAGTGACATTTTTGCAAAGTCACAAAAAACATGCTAGTTTTGCAAATCACCCTAAAAAGATTGTCTTTTATATTTTTTAGTTAGTGAATTATAAGGTTTTGGAAAGACGAATGGATGGAAGAAGGAAAACTCATAGGTCTTCAAGACCCAAATGGTGCAATCAATGAGGAAGAAAAGGTTGAACACTATATAGGACCAAACAAATGCCGGAGAATTGATCAATTACAAATGGTGCTACCGAATAACATTGTACAAAAGATATTAAAAATCAAAATCCCAACTGCGGATTTTGACGATCGACTATATTGGAAAACAAGTCGTCATGGATGGTTCTCTACCTCCCCAGCACTAGCAAAAATTACGGGACATTATAGAGCACAAGAAAGCGACATATTATGGATATGGCGATTGGATTGCTTCCCAAAAGTCAAAAATTTCATTTGGAAACTTGTAATGAATGGTACTCCTACAAAAACTAGACTAGCAAACAAAGGTGTAGCGGTCCCACTCTCCTGCATCTTTTGTAATAATGCGGATGAAAGCTCGGAACACTTGTTCAGAAGTTGCTACAATTCACTCCATATGATTTCGAAAATTGACCATGGGATTGGACAAATCATTCGAGGTGCAACTATAACGGGTCAAACAATCAGACAAAGCACAAATGAGATCTTCTCGAAACTCAACACAACACAGAAGACAAAATTAGCTACCATCTGGTGGAGCTTATGGACCATCCGAAATAAGATCATATTCAATGACGACAATTACACAGATCAACGAAAACAAGAGTTATATTTACGAAAACAACTGCAACAACTAAAAGATTATAAAACATTGTATTGGGAAGAGATGGAATCAAACGAAATGCAATCACAACCACCACCAAGACGTAGGAGACATCTTAGATGAGCAAAACCGGCAATTGGAGCTTTCAAGATCAACTTCGACAGCTCTAAGTTGCCTTCGAGTGAAGCTACTGGTGGTTTTGTCATACGCGATCACCTCAGCGTTGTCAAAGCGTCTGGTGCCTCCGCTTGTGGATCAGTTTTAGCCTTGATGGCAGAAGCCCTTGCACTCCACTCTGGCTTCATTGCTGCTAGAGATTTGGGCAACCGACGGATTGAGATTGAAGGTGATAGTCTCGTGGTGATCAATTCAGTATCTGGTGTGTGGCACTGTCCCTGGGAGATTGAGATGATCGTCTCGGATGCCCAGCACCTTCTGCAATGCTTCGAGGTAGCCACCTGCCGGCATGTTTTCCGTGAAGTGAATCGAGTTGCGGATTTGGTGGCTAGGCTCAGGCATACGATGGACCTTTGAGCTCTTTCTTCACATAAGGAGTTTCTTGTCCTCGTCTGAAAGGACGCGATTCAGTGGTGGGTCAGCAGGGTTTGACGCCACCCAAAATCTTAACCTGTATCGAAAAAAAAAAGTTAGTGAATTATAATAATTTATATTGATTTGTGTGTTATTAACTTTTTAAGAGATTTTGATTGTTTAAAATGTGTAATGAGTATTAAAAAATAATAAAATTTGTGAAAAAATTAGTGAAATGATGATATTTTTTTAAAAAGTGAAGTGTTTTATGAAAAGTTGTACCGATATCTAAAAGCTCATATATTATGAAACGGATGGAGTAATAACTAGCCTAGAACCTGTGCGTTATGTACGGGATTTTTAAAATTAATATAAGTACATTTGTCTTATTTTTCGGATATTATCATATTAATCAATGCATTTTAAATGATGTTTTATGTTTATCGGACAAGTATTCAATTTCCTTTACTTTTCCTTCATTTTATGTTCGTTACCTACCGTAAATAAAAATGTGTTTTCGACTCTTGGCCGAGAGGTTATTGGATGGGACAACCGTATGCGTTGTCACGCCCTATTTGTTGTATCTATTGATTTTTTTATACTAATGTCATATCTCAATACATTTGCTTTTGTATGGTGTCTCAAGTATAAATGATAAGTCTAGGGTCATCTTAATCAGCATCAAGATCACCCTATATCACTACATAATCCAAGGCAAAATTGGCAACAAATTTGCATAAGAACAAATGTCACCCTATATGACTACATAACAACAAATTATTATACCAAAGTAGCAACCAACTATTATATATTGTTATACCAATCTGCATATTTTTTTCTGAAACAAAATAGAGCGAGCTATTATATATTGGTGATGATGCACTGAGGACATCAAGTTCCACTTTTGTATATAAACAAAATAGAGGGAGTTAGTATATTGTGTGTGTATAGCCATAGCCCTTATGTATATGATCCACAACTATTGTACTATATATTAGCAATGCACTGAGGACATCAAGTTTCTCTTTTCCATAATTAGAGCTATTAGATATATAATAAATCGGATACAGATTAAAAACTCATCACGATCCACAATTTTTGGTCACTTATAATCCGAAGAAGAAAGTGAAAACCACACTTGACACACACACACACACATATATAGGAGGTGGTTCCAGAGTGCACACCCCTTATAGTGTACCTTGTGTACAAATCTTGGTCTTTGATTGAAAGAAATGGAAGGTCATGATTAAATGAGTGTTTCATTTTTTTAAATAGAAAAACTGGTGGGACCCACCTAAAAAGGTCTGACACGCTTTTTTTTTTTCCGAATCTGATTTCGTTGTGTTGAAAAATCTGCCCATTCCACTGAATAATGTTTCATATTCTACCGAATAATGTTATATTTCATTTTTCCATCCATTTCAGATCAAATTTTACCAATTCTACTGAATAATTTGTCACATACTACCGAATAATGTTTAATTTTATTTTCAATCAATTTTAGTTTTGACTTCGAGTTAATTTTTATGCATTCAGTTTTGAAATATTATTCGGTAGAATAGTTATTTTTTTGGGAAATAGAAACAACATTATTCAATAGAATGTATGAGTATGTGGTGGTATAGGAATGATTATTCGGTCGTATTTGAGAGGTTTTATGTTATTTGTCAATCCGAAAACTCCATATACCGACGAATAAAGATCTAAATTTCACCGAATAATTAACAACTCATTAACACTAACAACCAAAATTCGACATATTCATCTGAAAAATTAACGAATATTGAATCGAATGCATTCGAACTACACTGCATTCGAACGGACCACCCCCGCCACCCACTCCACCAACTACCCACCACCCAACCACCCAGCCCCCTAGCCCAGACCACCCCCACCACCCACCCCACACCATAAAAAAAAAAAAGAAAAAAAACAAGCAGATTAATGGAAGGAGGACGTAACTACGAGAGAGACGAATCGGTATGGAGCACCGGAGAACGGAGGCTGTTGAAGGAGCCCGACCACCGGCCATAGCCCGGAACAGCCCGGATCTGAGCGAGAGGGGAGGAGTAGTCCACCTAGCGTTGCCCGAACTTGAGCGAGAGGGGATGAGTCGACCCTAGCGCCGCCCGGATCTGAGCGAGAGGGGAAGAGTCGACCCTAGCACCGCCCAAATCCGGTCGCTCTCGGCGCCGCCAGCACCGATCTGAGCGAGAGGGGAGGTGAAACCTTTGCCTCCTTCCCCTAGCACCGATCTGAGCGCCGCCAATCCCGCACCCCCGTCTCCTCCTTCCCCTAGCACCGCCAGATCTGAGCGAGAGGGGAGGCGAAACCTTCGCCAGATCACATGGCTTCCCCTCCGTCGCCGACTCCGTCCCCACTCTCATCCACCACGGCCGCCGCCAAACCCGCACCCCCGTCTCCTCCTTCCCCGTCTACGCTGCAACCACTGCCTCCGAAGGCTCCGTCTTCCTCGGCATCAATCTTGAGTTCCTCGGCCTCCCCCTCAACCACTCCGTCCACTCAGATCCCCACGATATCGCTCTCGCCCCTCAACCTCTTCGGACATCACAATGTTGAAGAAGATGTATGAAGCGGCTTTATGGTTTTATTTTTACTTCCCACGCGCCTCACACATCACACAGGTGAGATTTGGATTGATTTTCCCTATTTTTTTAACCCACCCAAGACATGTGTCAGCATCACGACCATTCCTTTGCAATAAATCAACGATCTATATTTGTGCACAAGGTAAACCCTAACCCTTGTGCACAATAGATCCATTCTCTCTCTCTCTATATATATATATATATCGAGAGAGAGAGAGAGAGTAATCAGGTTATAAAAGATATTGAAGACCATACAGAGGATATTGTGTAAAAGTTATTTAATTGTCAAGAGCACCTCTCCTAATCTCACCCCTAAGCTCCCTGCCGAAATTAACTCACTGTTATTAAACTTCTCGATCACCCCACCATGAACAAAATAAACTACCACATAGGGCTTAGTATCCCACGACAAAGTTAAGCGTGCTAAAAGGCAACTACGAATGACCTACATCACCCACCAACAAAGGAGCCTAAATCATCCAAATAAAAGTCACTAGTCCATTCAATCTACAATCATCATTTGCCTTTTTCTTCCATTGTGATTCCTCATTGCCTCATTGACAAGCTGTTCAAGAGGGTGTTGTACACCTTTCCTTTGCCTTGTGTTGCTCGTGTACCCTCTATCAAATATATCATAATGATAAACGATACTTGTAGAAATTGTCATTAGCAGTGAAACAGGCTGCAAGAAAACAGATGAAAATCTGAAAGCACATGAAAACATAAGAACTTGAAAAAAAATAAAATTTATGCAATTAAAAGTAAACAACAACAATCCATACTTATCGCACACATTAAAAAATAAATAATATCGACAAAAGACAAAAAAAAAAGTGATAAACAATACCTGTATAAATTTTCATTAGTGGTGAAAGATGCTGAGAAAAACATATACAAATTTGGTGCAAATGTGAATAAATAGGTTTCACTCGCAAAACACACACCGTACCCATGCGCACACAAAAGGCAAGCTTAGGAAGTTTATAGAAGCAAAATTACTTAGGCATGTCCCCAGAACAAAATCATGAAATGAACCAGCATTTCTATTCTAAATTGAAACACTATCATTTTCCAATTTAGCTAATGTACATACTTAGTACTAATGGGTAAAAAGAGGGTTTAAAGTAATTAAGAAAGTGAAACACTGATATGTTGAAGGCATTAACCTTAATAGATTTCATACATATCTACTCAATTAAGCTCAATGTGTAGGGTTTTGCCTTGAAATAATCAATATAATCGCCACAGATACCCAAAACTTTCACGATTGCCATAGATACCTTAACTATTGTGGAGTTTGGATAAGCACCGTTACCAATCAATATTCTGCACTTGTAAGAAATAAATATAAAAACCCTACAATTATTTAACTTGATCAAATTGAACATGGATTAAACAAAAACCATAAGATTAAATAAACTGAACTTAAATAACCTTATCAATGTATAAACTAAAATCATGAGGGAGATGAAGAGAATGCTCTTGCTTGCTTCTCGACTTTGTAGTCTGTTGTTGTAAAGCTAATTTTCTCTCTTTGGGGGAGTTGTCTTGTAGAAATTGGCTTATCCAATTCCATAATCTTATTATGTTGCACAGGCTAACGAACTTATAATGTTGATGAAAATAGGATAGTCACAAAATCTATCATAACTGTGGATGTAATTGATAGATTCATTAAACTAAAAACCGTGATATCAAAGTAAACTTGGGAACGTTAATCATGACATCACGCAAGACTCATGTTGCCATATTTTCAAACTCAACCAAGCCAATCATTTTAAGAATATAAAAGAGGAAAGAGAATATAACTTGAAAACCTATTAGTTATTATATGTGAGCTAATTGATCTAGTAAGACTTGTGACAATGGGTTCATGGTGTAGTACTCTAATCCTTTGCAAACCTAATTCTGAATTAGGATTGATGACCTTGCTAGTGTTATGCATCTCTGTTTTCTTTCCAACGTAGAGTGCTACCACTTATTGAGATGTTGATCCACTTGAAAAGCGATCATGGTTAAACTTTAAAAATTCATAATTTTGGATCGATTATGACAACAATTTAGTGCGAGGAGGGTGTTGGAGGAAGGGGACTATTGAAATATGGGAAATGAGGAAAATCTCTATGTGTGGGGGGATATGTGGTTGCCATCATTTGGCTCGGTGGCAAACCCGAGTGGTAGCGGCAAGTTCACGAGATTTATTGACTTTATAGACTGGGAGGCAGGAAGATGGGATAAGGATGTGGTTCGAGAAGCCTTCTTGTCATGTAATGTTGAAATCATCCTCGATATTCACATAGTAGACCTGCTTACGGAGGACTTCTTGGGCTAGTATTACACTCGAGATGGTAACTTTACCGTGCTCTTGGCCTATCATCTCATGGTGGAGAAGCAACAATTGTTGGAGGGAGGAGGGGAGTCTTCAGAAGGTGGCAAGGGGAGAGAGTTGTGTGGGAAACTGTCGAGGATGCCTGCAGTGTTGCGAGTTTGGAAATTTATGTTGAGGGCTTGTAGGGGAATATTGCCATGCCAAGGTGCACTGGTCATAAATGGAGTTTCATTGTAGCCTTAGTGTGAGGCTTGTGGAAGGGATAAAGGAATCCACCTAACATGTTCTATGGGAGTGCAAGCGGGCTCGAGAGGTTTGGAACCTCCTGTCGAACATCGAGCGGAAGGGCAAACAAGCAGTTGATTTTGGCGTGTGGGCAAAGATTATGTTGCAGGAGAAGGAGTGGGAGGGGATCTGTCCTTGGGCCTATGTTGCGGCCGGGGCATGCACTGAATTAGTAGAGTTTCGAGAGTGTATGTACACTGGTGGAGCTAATTGTTGAGAGTGTCGTGGAGAGATTGGCCCAACACAAAGGGGGTGGAAATGGGTGGAGCTACAATCACAACTATCGGAGAGACGGAGGGAGTATGTAAGATGGTACCTCCCAGAGGACGGCTTCATGAAGATTAATTGTGACGCATCGTCAGAGGCTACGAGAGGATGCGGTGAGGGTGTGATTGCCCGGGATGCCCATGGGACTATTTGTTAGGCTGTATCGGAGAGGATACAGGGTGGGACAGAGCCTTTAGCTGCTGAGCTCGAGGCGATTGTGACAGCTTTGCAACTGGAAAGGGAGAAGGGTGACACAACTATTGTCATAGAAATAGATTGCGCCCAAGCAGTTCAACTGGTGTAGGGGAAACTCTCTTTTAGAGGAGCGGTGGGTAGGATAGGACACAAGGTGGAGTATCTAGCTCGACGTTTCCAAGGATGCAGGTGGATCTTAATTAATTAGGCGGGAGGGCAACCAGGTGGCGCATTACCTTGCTTATTTGCGTCCAGTCTCACCACTTGTATTTTTTTCGAAATTTGTTTTTCCTTCGAACCTTTTTGACATTGTATTTGGTGACTTGGAAAGGTAGAATAAAAGTATATTTTCATATAAAAAAATGTTAAATCAATTTAATATAAAAAAATGGGACCAATTTTTGAACCTCAGCTCCAAGTAGATAAAAGGGGGTGTTTATCCCTAAAAACTATCAAAATATAACTATTTGTCCCTATTACTTTTTAATACACCAACTTGCCATCGGAGGTCACTAAATATACTGATTTGTATTTTTAGTTGTTTAATTCTATTAACTCAATGAATATTGCTTATTCTAGTGTTTAATACCGTTGACCCAAAGATATATGTAGTCTAGGCATCATACTAGGTAGTAAGACCAAGATGATATGCATCTTTAAAAGGGTGGTGAGACTTGAGAGTCCCACCATTCAGGTCGAAATTATAGTTAAGACAAATAATCAGCATATAAATGAAGCCCTTGCTCCTGACCCGATTGATGTGGCTCATCGGATTTCTTAACAAATATTCAATCCAACCAGACATTAAGAGTGCAAACATTAGTGATCATCATTGACTTTTTTTTTATTCGAGTGTTTTGCGTATTAGTGTTTGAGTTTACAGATAATTAGTCAATAAAGTCGAAACCTCTATGATCAATTATTTGTAGCTTTATTTATCATTAAGTAGTAATTGTCAAGAAGGGAATGAAAAGGCGTTGAAAGACACCGATAATCATAATATATAATCAAAAGTAAAAAATTACAGTAAACAAAGCACTCATTTGGTGTCTTCCTTCTTCTGATCAGCAGCAGCTGCAGGTGCAGCGGCCGGTGGCGGTGCTTCCTTCTTCTCCTCTTTCTTCTGATCGGGTGCGGGCGCAGCGGCGGCGGCGGCGGCAGCAGCTGGTGGAGCTGCACCTTCCTTCTTCTCCTCTTTCTTCTCCTCCTTCTTCTCTTCCTTGGCGGGCCCCACCGAGAGGAGGTCGACCTTGCCGACCTTCTTCAGCTTCTTCACCACCGCCACCGCGTCCATCTCCCCTATCACCGTCAGCTTCTGCTCCTTGAGATCCGCCGCTATCGAATCCACCCCTGCAGTTTCAATTTCATTAATCAATTGAGGGGTTTTCAATCTACCTACCTTGGTGGATAAAATAAAATTAAAGTTGCATACCGTAAATATCGGCAGCTGCTTCGATTGCTTTCTGCTTGGTTTTCTCGTCTGTCATGGTCAGCAGCTTGAGCACCACCTTCTGAACAAATTAAGAAGACAAACAAATGATTAATTTGCTATATAAATAGATAGATTCATCGAATGATCAAATTAAAGATTGGGGGGGAGGGGGAATTGAATGGAGAGGAATTAGGGTTTGAGGGATGAGGACTCACCTGCGCCATTGGATTTACTTGTTGGGCAGCTGCGGTATGAAGTGGGAAAAAGGGGTTTTTTTTCTAGTGAAAATGGGGGGTGGTGGAGGTGGACTGATGGTTGAACAAAATTGAATTCATAAAAAGGGAGAGGTAGGAGATGATGATGATGTGATGTGGGGCCCGCTCGTTGCTGACTCTCTCTCTCTCTCACTCTCTGAGGTCGGGACCCCTTTCCCTTCCCTCCCATGGCTGTCATTTCTTCCTTTCTGGTAAATTTTCCATACGTCACCCATTCTCGCCCACATTTCTGCTCGTGCCGAGATCCTTACCAAAATTGAAAATGTGAGGTGTTCGAAATCAATTTTTTTTTTGATAAGAGTAAAAAATTCGGCTAGGCTTCTAGGTGTTCGAAATCAATTTTTTTTTATAAGAGTAAAAAATTCGGTTGGTTGAAGACTAGTCGATAGTATCCTTTTAGACGAGATCAATAAGATATTTATGTAATACAAGTGCAAACCCAGAAGAAGAGTGATTAAAGTATACCACCTTATTTGCCGCTCTTTTCTCTTCCCGGGGCACATGAGAAATTTTTATTCTCAAGAAAATATCCCCATTAAAAGCTCTATTTCCCAGGGACATTTGCTTTGTTGTTTTAAGTTTTGGGTTATTGTACGGGAGTCACCTTCAATGACTAGGTTGTTGATATTTAGTTGTCCTTCCCTTAACGCAAGAGCCTCCTTCATGATAGGAGTTTGATTTTCAAATATTTTGTTTCCAATATTGATTGGGTTACCGCTCTAGTCTCGAATAATGTATCCTCTACAACTCATCCCCTCCGGAGATACTGCTCCATCGAAGTTTAGTTTCATGAATCCGTTTACTGGTTTCCTCCATCTAATATTCTTCCTACTTATTTCTGTGCCTTTGTCTTGTTTAACCGATCATAATTGTTATCATCTTCATTTTGTTTTGCTTTTTGCCAATTTTTCCGAATAGCTTTTACTCTTCCCTCAACTTCCCAGGGCAAAGGAATTCGATTGTTCCTGAATGTTACTTGATTTCTGAAAGACCATATAAGTCACCGATTTACAGCTAGTTGTTCCTTTTCTTCTTTGCTAAGTTGCTCCCCTAACTCCTTCATGATCACTTTAATGTCTCTTGTTGACTCTATAATGGGATTCGTTATATCTTCCACATTCTGAGAGTGGAGGCAAGACCTTTTAATGAATTCGCACTCGATGAATAGATGTGCCTCAACTTCTGCTCGAGCATCACGAAAGGGACAACCATCCGGAATAGGAACCCCTATGTTATTTAGCCTTTCCTTTGTAGGAAGTCCATTTTCACAGAGTTTCCACATAAAGTTTTTAACTCTTTGTAAAGTATTTAGTTTCCAAATCCAGAAGTTTGGGTCATCTGCTTCTCTGTCTTGATTTGTTATGATTTTCATGGCGCATGCCATTGTAAACCATCCATTATTGTCGGGCCACCAGTATAGTCGGTCCGAAATTGGATTGACTGGAAGTGGTATATCCATTATTTTCTTTACAATGTCCGTATCCAGGTCTTGTTCTAATTTTTTCTTCCACCATCGCCCCCATTATATACTCACTGACTAGGGTATTGGGATGGATTTGCTGATTTGATTTGATTCTACTTGATAGAGGTTCTAGCGAGACCCATTTGTCTTCCCAGAAACTAACCGATTTTTCTGTCTCCTATAGTCCAAATGAGTCATGTTTTGAATTTATCTATTAGAAAACTAGCTTTTCGCCACTGCTAAGAGGCATTGCCTTTTCGCTTATAATTTAGGATGTCGGTTTACTTCATGTATTTGTACTTTATAATCTTTACTCGGTAATTATTCGGTTCTGCTAGCGTTTTCCACAAAGACTTCATTTGGAGAGCTTCATTCGTTTCTTTAGATTTCCTAAATCCCAATCCACCTTTTCTTTTTGTTTTACATATTCTATCACAGCTGATGAGTGGTCTATGTTGGACATCTTTGTTCTAGAAAAAGATTTTGCTTACTTGATCCAGTTCTTTATGGATGCTGATAGGAAGCATAAAACTTTGCATTGTGTATAGTGCTTTAGCAACCAGATTCGAGGTTATAAGAATTGATTATCCTTGTTGTGAGAGAGCATTAGCTCTCCATTTTGTCAGTTATTCCTTTGATTTACACACAATGTTCTCAAAGGTCTCTTTATTTACTTTGCCATTGATTACAGGACATCCAAGATAGCTTTCTAATGCTCTGGTATGCGGGGTTGAAGGTTTTGTATCAAGGCATTGATCCTTGATTTTGGTACCCCTGATGTGGTTTGGAAGTTGGACTTGTGAAAATTAACTTTTTGTCCTGACAAGGAACAATAAATGTCAATAATTTCCCTTACTTTTGCGCTTGCCTCAGCTATTGCTTTTGAAAAGATTATTATGTCATCCACAAATGCTAAGAATGGTATGCATGGCCCATGACGACCATATTTGAAGCCTATTATCCTTTTGGGCAATAATGATTCCTTGTGTAGTTCTCGGGCTAAAAGTTCTGCCCCAAGGATGAATAGGAAAGGCGATAGCGAGTCACCCTGACGGATGCCTCTGGAAGGCAAGAATACATCCGTGGGGCCATTGTTAACTAGCACAGAAAATGAAACTGTTGTTATACACTTCTTGATCCATTCTATAGAAGTGGGGTGGAACCCGAATTTCCTTAGTAATTCCAACAAGAAGTCCCATTATATTCTATCGTAAGCTTTTTCTATATCCAGTTTTATGGCCATCCATCCCTCCGCACCCTTCCTAGACTTGAAGGAATGAAAAATTTCGTGTGCTATTAGGACATTATCCTGAATAGCCCTATCTAACACAAAAGCTCCTTGGAGTGGGTGGATGAGTTTGCCTATTACACCTTTCAGTCTTTCAGTAATTATTTTCGATATAATCTTATAGATTGTAGAGCATAGGCTTATAGGTCAATAATCATTTGTTGTAGCTGGATTGTCAATTTTGGGTAGAAGGGTTATGAAAGTATGATTTACTTGTTTAAGCATATGTTGTGATATGAAAAAACTCTTGACTGCTCTTATGACCGAAGGTCCTACTATTTCCCAAAAAGCTTTATAAAATTCGATGGTCATTCCATCGGGCCCTGGCGATTTATTTTTGCCCATGCTGAAAACCGTGTGTTTTATTCCACCGTTTGTGATGGGTTTAATCAACTCCACATTCTCCTCTTCTGAGACTGAGTTGTTAATTAATTCTAATTGGTTAAGTCCCTTCCTCTAGGTCATGCAGTTTTAAATCTATTTTTGAAGTCCCTTTGAATTTCTTGTCTTATATTTTTTTCTCCTGTACTTACTGTTCCTTCTATAGAGATAATTTCTCTAATAATTTTTCTATTTCTTCTTCCAGAAGCTATTTTGTAGAAATAACCAGAATTGATATCTATTAGTTTTATATGTTTTGTCTTCGCACGTTGATTCAAGTATATTTTGTGATAATTTAGTAGCGCCTCCTTTTTTCTTTAATAAGTTTGACTATTTATCTAATATATTTTGTCCTTGCCTTTGTATGTCTAAGCTCTGGGTTATTATCAGTTCCTCCTCTAGTAACTTTAGTTGCCTAAAAATGTTTCCAAAGGTTTTCTTGTTCCATTCTTTAGCCTTATCCTTGAGTAATTTTGTTTTGAAAATAAGCTGAAACATGGCAGAGCCATTACAGGTGGCCCGCCACGCTTGTTTCACTATGTTTCTAAAGTCTTTCCTTTGTAGCCATATATTTTCAAATTTGAATGGTTCCACCCTGAAAGGTTCGCCATTATGTATTTCAAGAGAGATTGGGTAGTGGTCCGAAGTTGAGATAGCATGATGAGTTATTTGTAAGTTTGGGTATTCATTTATAATCTGACTCTGAACTAGTGCCCTATCAATTCTTTCATATATGTATTCTTCGTTTAATAGTTTCTTTCTCCAAGTAAATCAGTTCCCATTAAATGGTAGATCTATTAAGTCATGCATGTTCTTAAGTTCTAGTAGTCTTTTGAAACGATTTGGGTTGATTTCTGCTCCTCCTAGTTTACCTTCACTAGATGCTATATCATTCATATCACCAAAAATGATACATGTGATATATTCTTCCATTATAGCTTCAACTTCAAGCCAAAAGTCATCCTTCTCCCACTCCATTGGGGGGCGTAGATAAAAATTATTTTACACTTAAAATTCGAGTTTGTGTTTTTATAAGTTAGTGTAATGTGTCTTGCTCTTTGTTTGTCAAGAGTGATGATTTCATATGTTAGAAGTTGTGATTTTCGTAGTACACCAATGCCCCTTAATCGACCAATTGTCGGTGACCAAATAGCATGATCAAAACTAGCAGTTTTCCATTTTTTCTCCTTCGATATTTTGTCTGTTTTTATTTCTGTTAGAGCAATGATTTGTATGTGTTTGTTTTTGCAAAAAGTGCTCATTTTTGTCCAAAAGTTAGGCTTACCACTGCCTTTACAGTTTCAAGGGAAGATTCTCATTTATACCTGTATCTGGAGCTTCCCTATTGTTAGTTTTCACCTTTCTACCCCGATAATGGATAGAGTTTATTATTAAATATTTCCTTAAGAACACACGAACACCAATACCGACATCCGCGACTACGTTCATACTCCTAACAAATTATTTTAGTGGGTTTTGAAAATACGTTATGTGTAGCATGGTTATTCTTTGTGAGTGGAAGCAAATTTTACTCTTATGGTAATGGCTAGTCTTGATATAGCGTCTATTAAGCCGATCGGCAACATGTTCAAAACCACGTAGGATGGGCATCAATATAAACATGGTAAGGTGATTGAACAGAGGGAAACTCAACCAGACTGACTATGGTATACACCATCAATGAAAAAAATATAGAATAGGCAAATATATACACAACCATGAGCACCTCATTATCATAAGTCTTATAGACAATACTCTTATATATATAAAAACTTGGCCAGTCAAAATAAGTCTGAACTAAAACCCAATTACATACTTTAGCAAACCACCTATCAGTCAGACTAAATATCATGACAAAATACATAATATGATTTTGCAAAGAAGGATTCCAATTAAGGATGACTTTAGAAGTGGCCATGAGACGAAAGAGGCAAACAAGCAGCATGATTTTACAGCAGTAACTTCTCAAGTAGTGGATCCTAAACAACAAACCTGATTCAAAGATATTAACCATATATAGTTTGGCGGGCCACCCTTCGTAACAAGTCAGAACAAACACCCAAGAATACATATTATCGACCACAAAAGTGGACATATAAATACACAAGATACATTTACCTCGCCACGAGGGTAGTTTGTGATTAATTCTACTGAAAGCCAATGCACCATGTGGGCAAAAACAACAATTAGTTAGACAGTAGATAATAAGCCACTCCTGCCCAACACAAATTTGAATCACAAATTCATACACACCACAATAGCTGCAAATAGAGCTACCTAAACCATTACCCTTAAGCAAATAATTCAGGGATAGACGCGAGCAGCAGGTGTTGCTAGAGATCCAGAGAATGCACGTAGACATCCCTCGGCGTAGAAAATATATTGAACAGGAGTAAACATTGTTGGCAATCGAATAAACCCCAAAGGCTTCCAATATAAGGTAAAAAAATCTAAAACGAGCAAACTTACACCAACCCTTCCAAAGAGTGTAGACAAAGAAAGTATAATTAAACACCCATATAAAAAAAGGCAATCACGCCATTCTTCCCCGTGTGTTTCCTACACAGCGTTCCTCCAATTAAAAAATTTAGGAAAGTATAACATCACAAGAATGTTTTAGCTATCAATAAAATCTAGATTTTTTTTTGAAGCAAGATAAAGATTAAAAAAGCCGTCGACGGCTCGGCTTCTTTCCTAGAGCGTCCGAACAGACGAGAACACGAAGTTCTGGATCATCTTTGATGCTATCATCGGCAGGGATGCAGTAAGCCAGACGCGCAATCTTGTCTGCAACCGCATTAGAGTCCCTGAAAATATGACGAATAGCAACATTAGGAATAGAATTAACAGTAATAGAGATATCGGCTGAAATTAGCTCGATATTCCAAGGGCAAGCCCAGTCTCCCAACAGAGATTTTATGACGACCAAACAGTCTCCTTCGATAAGAAGTTTTTGAATTCCGAGGGCCGAAGCCTTTTGTACTCCCCTTTGTAGTGCTAAAGCCTCGGCAAACAAAGCTGAGCTATTGTCACAATTTTCCGATCCTATCGAGACGATTGTACCTTGGTGATCCCTAATAACAAAATCAAAAGTAACCTTATTAGTTTGACAGTACGAGCCATCAAAATTTAGTTTGAAATAGCCAATCAGCAGTTTTTCCCAACCAACTGTTTTCTTATTTCTGTTACTAGTTCCAATAGTTATAATTTTGTTATTACAGTCTGTATTATTGTGGTTTATTACCCCAGACGCTATTAACATCCAAACGATTCTTCCACGTGTATTTTTGCTGACGAGCAGAACAAGTCAATTGTTTTTGTAGTGGCATCGTTTCTGTTGTTGAAAACTTTTTGGTTTCGAAAAAACCACAACCCCCACCATACGAAGGCCATGTTGCTCAGTTTACTTTTACCTACCCGAGTATAAACTTTATTGAGGATAGTATTAGGTTTGGCTCTATAGTCAATTCCATCGATAATGGATTGAAACGGTATTTTATTACGAAGGTCATCTAGAATGATTCTAGTGATAGGGCACTCTAAGAGTAGGTGAAATGTTGTTTCGGAAGTGCTGCTGCAGAAGTTGCATCCTAGAGGAATTGTTATGTGTGATCTTTGTAAATGTTCTGATGTCGGCAGTCCATCCCGTGAAATTTTCCATAAGAAGTGTTTAATCTTATGCGGTAGGTCAAGCTTCCACAACCATTTACAGTCATAGTTTGGATCTCCATCACGAAGATGGATGATATCCGTAGCGGATTTAGTCGAGAACCAGCCGTTTCGACTCGGTCCCCAGTAAATTCTGTCAGGAAAGGTATGAGCAGGTAGCTGGATGTCTGTAATTCTCTTAATTAAGGTATCACTAAGTAGACTTTCCAAGTCATTCTTAAGTTTGTCGACATTCCAAGTCCTATCAGTTGTGATGAATCTGTCAACTGTCCAGCTAGAAAAATTATCATCAACGGTTGACCTAGCTGAGGTAGCCAGAGGGGTGTCGGTAACCCAATTATCCTTTCAAAATTTAGCCGACTGACCATCTCCAATAACCCATCTAAGGCCCGATTTGAATAAGTTTCTAATGGCCGTTAACTTTGACCATTACCAAGATGTATTGCCCTTTTTGATATAATCCATTATCGGAACTTGTTTTAGGTAGTTTGCAGAAATAACTCTAACCCAGATGTTGTGTGGTTCAGCAATAATTTTCCACAACAATTTCATTTGTAATGCAATGTTCATAGTTTCGGCTTTGTAGATTCCCAATCCCCCAGCAAATGTATCTGAATAGATCTTGTCCCAACTAATGAGCGGTGTGTGTCTGTGTTCCTTATTCCAAAAAAACTGTCTGTAAACTTTGTCAAGTTCATGTAGAATCGAGGTGGGTAGCATGAATGCCTACATAATGAAAAGAGGCTGGGCGCTTAGGTTGGATTTGATGAGCACCTTTATGCCCTCTACTGAAAAAGTAGAAGCTTTCCATTTGGTCAGTTGCTGTTTAGCTTTCAGCACGGCATCTGTGAACGTATTTCGATTAACCCGGCCGTTAATGATCGAACAACCAAGATATTTTTCTAGATTATTTGTCAAAGGAATTCCCAGTGTAGCGGAGATTGTTTGAATTGTCGAACTTGTCGTCCCGGCAGAAACTTGGGAACTAGACTTATGGAGGTTAACCTTTTGACCCGAGATGAGACAAAAACGTTGAACTGTATTTGATAAGGCAAGACACGCCGTTTGGTTAGATTTTCCAAATAGATGGATGTCATCTGCAAAGGCAAGAAAAGGAATCTTGATCCCCCCCCCGAACCCATGGAGAATCCGAGGTCTTTTGAAACAGCTGATTGTCTCTGAAGAGTTCTGACTAGTACCTCTGCTGTGAGGATAAAAAGAAATGGGGACAACGGATCTCCCTGCCTGAGACCCCTAGTCGGAACGAATGGAACAGATAGTTCGTCGTTAATTAGGATGGAATAAGAGACTGTTTGTACACATTCAGTGATCCAAGTAATGAATTTACTGTCGAAACCAAACTTATGTAGCACTGCAAAAAGAAAGGGCCATTAAACCCTATCGTAAGCCTTTTCCATGTCAAGTTTGACTGCCATATATCCACATCTGGCCTTATTTATTCTGTAAGAATGAAAGATTTCATGGGCGATCAGGATGTTATCCTGGATGGACCTTCCTTTGGTGAAGGCACTTTGTAATGGATGTATGAGCTTATCAAATACTTTGGAAAGTCTATTCGTTAGAATTTTCGAAATGATTTTATATACCGTAGAGCATAGACTAATTGGACGATAGTGGTTCACAGTATCCGGGTTGTCTCTTTTTTGGATTAAAGTAATGAACGTGTGATTAATCTGACGAAACATTTTTCCAGATAAAAAGAATGACTTAACGACTTTTATTACCGAGGGACCCACAATATCCCAGTAGGATTAATAGAATCCCGCCGGAAAGCCATCAGGACTTGGAGTTTTATCTGCTTTAATAGAGAAAATCAATGTTTTAATTTCAGCGTTAGTAACAGGTGAGGTTAGGGTGATATTGTCGATATCAGAGATTTCATTCCGAATAACGTCGAGATCGTTTGTAAAGGACATGTAGTGGTTGTAATTTGTTTTGAAACGGCCAGTGAATGTCGAAACGAACTCATCTCTAATCAAGAAGTTATCTGTTATATGATCACCAGACTCTGATCTAATATATTTAATTATTTTTTTCCTCGTCTAGCCGAGGCTATCCGGTGGAAGTAAGCAGAGTTTGAGTCATTTAGTTTTACATGTATTAATTTGGCTCTTAGGCTCCAGTATTGTCTTTGAAAATCAAGCATTCTTTCTCTTTTGTTAAGTAGTCTTCTATGATGATCGAAATCGGTTCCTGTTATGATTAGCAATTAAATTCTGTTTTAATCGTAGAATCTCTTCATCTATCTGAAAGATCTGTTTGTGAATATTGTTGAAAGTTCTTTTGTGCGATTTTTTAGCCAAGGTTTTGAGAATCTTAGTTTTGTTAACTAGTTTATACATATTGGAGCCTAAGGGGTTGTTTCACCATGCTTGTTTAACAATATTCTTAAATTCTGGTTTAGTTATCCAAGCTAACTCAAAACGGAAAGGCCTCTTATGTTGAGATCGGGGCATGATCGGAGTTTGTGAACGGGTGAATCCTCACTCGAATCCCATCATAAGATGAGATTACCTCATTTTGGGCGAGAAGGCGGTCAAGTTTTATGTAGCTATTATCTGGAGTTCCCGTTTTTTTCCTTTGCCCGGTATAGGTTCCTCTATGTGTCAGAACATCATGTAGAAGAAGATCATTCTTTATTTGTTGGAGTCTAATATATCGTCTTGCATTCGGAAGGCACCCACCCAGTTTGTCATTCGGAATAGCGATTTCATTTAGGTCTCCCAGAATGCAGAATGGTATAGAAAGATTTGAAGCGTAATGCTTTACAGAGTCCCATAATTGGTCCTTTGAATTGTAATCTGGCGGAGCATAAGTTAATAGTAAGGCAAATTTATTGTTCAAATTGCAGTCATAGTAGTCAATATAAATGAGTCTTGGTTGAAATGAAACTAGTGTAATTTCTCCCTCAAAGGGAGACAGATCTTTCCATAAAAGACATATCCCTCCCGAAAACCCAATGGCAGGGTCGAAGGCGATGTTGGTGAAACCACACTTTTTCCACGCGTAATCAGGTGGAGGTTTATTTGATTTAGTTTCAAGGAGGACAAGAGTATTAATTTGGTTATTCCTACAGAATAATTCAGTCCTCGTCCAAAAGTTTCATTTCTTTAGACCGCGACAATTCCAAGAACAGATATTCATGGAAACTTATTTTTGTTAAGTGATTGTTTGAAATAAACCATAAAACAGGTTTTTGTTTTCTTTTCTTGTATAGATATATAGGTAGTATTTGTAATTTTAGTATTAATGGGGGAGTAGTAACTTGTTATGACTAGATCAGTGAACTTATTAGTATTAGGCAAAGTTGAAGTAATGCATATAACCCATTGGAAAAGACCACAATAAGATCGGCATTTCCAATAGGAGTTAGGATCGGACATTCTATGTTTTTTATGGTTATTTTGATAATGAGTAATAATTTGATATATATTATTACCAGAGAGTGTGAACTGAGAATAATAGTTGTTAAGAACCCAGGAGAAGGTATAATACAACCACCGAGCATATAAGTAGTTGATGTCATTCATAATAATAATAATACAATCCTTGTGAGGTAGTACAATTGTATTAAGATAATGTACCTGGGCTTGTGAGCCTATATTTTGTGAGGTTGTTGTTGTAAAAGATAGTGCACCTCTAAGGGTGAAGATTGGAACAGTCCCCAAGCTATTTGGACTAAAACCATGACAGAGGCAGCATCTGGTGGCGACAGCAGAGATTAGCAGCAGCAGCACCCACACAGAAGCAGCAGCAATGTAGTCACCCACAGAAGCAGCATCGAGAAGACCTCCTAAAGAGGTAAGCCTGCAAAGACAAAGAAATAAGAGAGGAGGAGAGAAGTAGCTGGAATAGAAATAATGCAGGTAATTAAAAAATATAAAGAAGCAATATAATACTAAAGAGCAGGTAAAGAAGAAAAGGCAATCATAAGATAAAACATATAAGATTAAGCAACAAATGGGAATATAGGCCCATAAGACAGCAAGATACCATACAAGGGGACCACTAGCATCTAGGATCACACTAATGATCTTGAACATGAGGGAGATCAAAAGGGAATTAAACTTCCAGGCTATGACAGTGAGCAACAGAAAATCAAAGGAGAATACGCAAAAACTGACAGAGAAGCAAAAGCTATTGGCCAGGCCCAAGTAATAAAACTGAAAGCAACTAAGAACCACAAAATTAGTATGATGTGTAAACATGGAAAACTAAGTCTTGTGCTTCTTCAGATGGGAGGAGGCAGAGTCTTCCCCTTGGATGTCCCCTTCATGAACCTGTAGAGAGGTTGCACTCCCAATTGACCTTATGTCCAGACGTGCTAGCCGACGAGAGACTGACCTCGAAGTCGAGGATGACAGAGGAGACTGAATAGAATCCTCAGAGGAAGCTTTGGTTGGCTGAGCAGTTGTCTTATCCACAGGAGTTGCTTCAGAGATAGCATCAACCATCATCAAATTAGCATCAGTAGCAGGGAGTACCCTCACACCCTGGGCAGCAATGAAAGGGGGCTCCAAAGGGGATTTACCACTCGTCCAGCCCAGTGACTCATCATCAGAAGATGAGAGGACAACCACAGGTTTGTTAAAAACATTAGCAGCAGCAGGAGTGTTTAAAACAGAAGGAGTACAAGCAGAAGATTGGACAAACTCCACAACAACAGATTCCAGTCTGGTCATGTAAGGTTTGAGGCTCTTTTTAAAATGGGAAGGGTCAAGCTTAGAGCCTTTGGGGCCAACTTTCACCCAATCAGCTTCATCAGAGGAGTCCATACCCTCTTGAGGAGGTAGGATATTAATTTTTGTGACAGTAAGCTTTGTGACCTTAGAATCACAATCATCAAACCCATGGGAAAAACTACAACAGAATCCACAACCTTTAGGAAAATCTTCATACCATAATCTGAGACTAAGAGGATTAGCAGCTTCGTTAGGGACAATAATGCCCCCAACCAGCCTATCCAAATTAACATTTGCAGCAAAACAGGTGTAATTCACCCTAGTTTTCTGATGAGAAAGTTTATCCATTTTAATAAAAGAACCAACATTGAACCTATGCAGAATGTCAATGAGTGCTTCACAGCACATGAATTCAACAGGAAGATTAGGAATACGAATCCAAATATCGACATGGGTAATGTTGGTAGTCATAGGGCTGAAGGAAGGGAACCATTTAAGGAGGACAAGAATGAACCCAAAAAAATGATAAGGGTGCCCATACCAGACTCTGTTAAGGTCGATCAGGTTATTAAACCTAATCTCAAACCAGACAGCAGTTCTGTCAACAATGACAGATGTTTTAGAACAAAAGCATCATTCACTTCTTAGTTTAAGGAGAAGCTCTTGAAAATGAGCAGTACCCCCAAAAAGAGTACCCAACAGAATGTGTTGGTTAGCTAGGAGTGACGGATCTCCGCCAATCTAGCAAAGTAATCAGATAGGTCAGTTGCATTCGGGGTCGACCCAGGTGGGGGAGAGGAGGACTCTACCCCAACCTTAGTCTGGCCCTTATCTTCCGAGGAAAGCCGAGTAGGAGGGACCTCTTTCATAGAGATATCAGCAACAGAGGAGGGATGGATGACAGGATGTGGATTTAAATTATCAGGATGAGGGTGGATGGTACGAGGAGGGCCTTGAGTATCTTGTAGGGCATCAAGAAAGGTTTTAGATGGCTCCATAGAGAAGCACCGAGAACTTGTGATAGAGAGAGGAAGATTAATGAGGGAGAGAGAAGGTTGTGAGCCGAAGAAGGGAGGTTGATCCCTAAAATTGCCTGTGAGGGCGTATAAATAGAGAAATTACTGGTTAGCAGTCAAGTTAGAGGTTGGTGAGATGATGAGAGGAGAGATACTTACAGAGGTTGCAGACGAAGCACAAAGCGGAAAGGTGAACGGTGGATAAGACATCCGAGAGAACCTCCAAGCACACCAGAGCACGAAGCGACCCGCATCGTCCGGCCACCACACTAACCCCTCAAATCTCATTAATGTCCAGTATAAGGTCTCAAGTACTCTACAGATGGAAACCCAAGTGGCCCGTCGAATCCAAACGTAGGGCTTAGCCTCCCGATTGTAGGCCCTGCTAGGGATCTCTCCAGTAGGAGGCGGTTGGTGATTTGAGACAAAGGCACTCATGGAAGCCATGAGCAGAGAGCAAACAAGACCCAGGGCTTGGCTGGTAATAGATAAGGGGGTAGGGGGCGGGTGCAGATTAGCACAGACAGAGGGCAGAAGGAGGCCATGGTGGCGGCTGAAGCTCTCAGACGGGAGGAAATGGGGGCGCGTTAAAGCGCGTTGTTTTAACGTTTTAGGGTTTTTCATTTTGGAGGCCGTGGTTAATAACTTAATATCAATAAAATCTAGATACTCTTAATAATGATATAGGATTGTTTAGTTGTTTTAATTTTTTTGCACTTTCCCTTCAGCTGGGACGATGTTATCCATTCAAGAGAATCAATAAAGTAATACCCGGGAGTAGAAGGATGAAGGTCATATACACCTAACTGCTCAAACCCATGTAACTTAGCAAAAGAAACATGATGAGTAATAATAGGTCCATAAGACAAATCAACTAAACAAGATTGAACACAACTACTTAATTCCCCATAGAAAGTTTTACCGCATAGTTTACCAAAGCTAATCTGTTCAACATTATATTCAGACCTATATCCATCCACCCCGAAATCGCAAAAATTGATGATCAAGAATCTAAGCAACGTAGAACCCAAATTAGCATCATTAGGAAATAATCCTGACTCATCGGTGTTCTAGTCAAGAACCTGTAACACGAAAGGCAACCAATCAAAGCCCCAATTTTCCTAGAAAATATTTATTCATCATAATTGAAGAAAGGGACAATCAAAGTCTCACTGTTCAAAGCCCTTTCGGGGGGTAAAAGGCGAAGATGAATACACCTCTAACACAGTTTTTTCAAAACCCTTTCGGGGGGTAGGGGTGAAGAGGCATACACCTCTAACACCAGGTTTTCCAAGCACCAGTAGAAGGTACGGCTGGGCTTTTGGTCTAGACTGAATCGGACTGGACCAGAATTTTCGGTCCGGTCCAAAACCGGTGGACCGGAATTTTTTAGAACATGGACCGCGGATCGGACCGGGACCGATTAATTTGGTCTCGGCTTTTTCGGTTTGTAGACCGGAAATACCGTTTGGACCAGATTATCCCTGCAGCACTCCATTTTTTTTTTTTGGGGGGGGGGGGGGGTTACAATGCATTGTCACTGTTTAAGATCTACAAATTAAAACTCCTCCAAGATCTCAAATTGAAATTCCTCCAAATTTGAAAATTGAAATTTCTTCTCCAACACATACATAAAGCTAGATCTAAAAATTTTAAAGTACAAATTGAAATTTCTATAAACTTAGATCTGAAAAGAGAGTGAAGAGAGAGAGGTCTAGTGTTAGTCGGTGGTGATGGACGGTGGCGGATGACGGTTGGCCGGCCGGTGGAGATGGCATTAGCGACTGACGAGGGCGAGACCAAGGGTTGGCTCTGTGTGAGAGTGTGAGGCTGTGAGCCGAGCGTCAACTGTGTGCGAGAGTGTGAACCGTGAAGGCAGTGCAAACTGAAGAGAGAGGGGGGAGAGATGCCTACACACAAAAGGGTGATGATTGATGAGTGGTGGCGAAGGGCGAGGGCGGTGGCGATGGACGGCAGTGACTAAGCGAGAGAGTATAAGAGAGTGATAGAGTGCCTAGTGAGAGAGACAGAGAGAGAGATCGAGAGAGAGATAAATTAGGGGATTTAGCCTAGGGCCGGCTGTGCTTCACGCCTATGAGCTTTTAAAAAAAAAGTTTAAAAAGAAAAGGCTGACACTACAAAAGCTTTGAAGCCTACGAGGCACACTATTGGGAGTTACTACACATCTTTTTTTTAATAAAAAAATATGTTCCTATTCCGGTCCGACCCGAAAATTCCGGTCTGGTCCGGGTTTGGACCGAAAACCAGAATCTGAAATTCATTGAACTGCGGACCAGACCGTAATACTTTCGGTCCGATCCAAGACTGTAATTTTCGGTCTGATCTCGGTCCGATTCCGGTCCGATCCAATTTCTGCCCAGCCCTAGTAGAAGGTGATTTTCTGTGCTAGAAGTAGCAATTTAGTTAGATCAAAGGTAAGCCCAGGAGATTTCATGAAGATTGTAGGCCAAACAGATAAAATCAAATAATAGGATATGTAGATCATGAAGATCATAGGCCATATAAATAAACTCAAATAAAAGGGTATGTAAATGAACCTGAACATGAGAAAAGTAGCCTCAGTTGTAGACATGTGGGAAGAACACCCAATTTGCATAGAGCTTGAGAGGCCAGGTTTGTAGTCTTCCGACTACACACGACCAACCACCAGACCAAGTCGGACATCCCACGGAACACTCTTCAAGGAACAAGCAGGGCAGCCCCAAGTTCCCCATATGCGAGATTTCTTCCACCCCTTTAAGGGATTTACCCAAATTAGGTCTAATCCCGACCAAACATTCATCGCCTCACTTGATATTCGATCGATAAGCCTCTTCTTCCTCAAACCTTTCTTCTTTTTGACTTTCTTTTTCGGAAATTTGAAGCTACTCTGGCCAAAGAAGATGCAATCGAAAATGATTTCTTCATGAATGAAAGGGTTGAGATTCGGATAGGAGGCAACACTACCGCCACTCGATTCACTGACCTAGGTAAGAAACCAGCACCAAAGTGCCCGGATCTTGCCGGGAGATAGGTTTGGATGAAGTTTTGGCCAAGAAATTTGAAGATTTCGGGTTTTGGAACAAGGGTTTGAGAGGGCGTTTTGGGGTCGCGTGGAGTGCGTTCTTCACAAGTCATTCTCTTATGAGGCAAATTTCTTTTTGTGTTCAAAATCAATTTAGATGTTGTTTATTTTATTTTCATTTATTGTATTTGTACCCTTTCTTGTTTTAAAGTATTAATTAGTAAAATTCTCACGTCAATTAGCGAGTAATATAATGCTAAAACAATGAATATCAAACAATACAAAAAATGTGTCGCTAAAAATACACACCTAAACTGAAAAAATGAAAAATTGTTGTTTCCAAATCATAATAAAAAGTGTATAAGACGTAAAGAATAAATAAGTACAAAATAACATGGAATTGTGTTTTGTTCTTAATAAGAGCAAAGTTGGACATAATGATGGTGGCAAACTCTTTCAAATGACTTGTATAGTTGTATACCTCCAAATAAATTTAGACTTAACATTTGCCTCAATTCTAGTTCCCTGGAAGAAAGAAAATGATCGATAAGTGATATTGAAACTAAGGTTAATAATGATAAGGTAAAAGGGAAAAAACAATGCACAAGATTTACTGCAGATGCATACCCTCTAGTCTATTAGAACTAACCTAGTGGAGGCTTAGCCTTGGATTCATGATATGGTGGCTTCGAAAATAGTCTCATAACGAGCATTTTGATTGTAGATGTTTTAGTAATCTCATCAATGCCTGCAAATTGTTCGGACAGTGCAACTACTCCTGCCATTTCAACCTTGCAAATGATGGTAATAAAAAATCTTTAGGATGAAGGACAGGGGAAATTGACGGGTGTAATATTTATAAGATATGAGGTTAAAATGAATATAAATATTTTGGGAAATGAGATATTACATATTATAAAAAAATATCAAAATATGGACGAATCATTATATGATTGAAAAGTAGATAATAAAAAAAAATCTTATAGATATAATCAAATTACCATATTTTACCTAAGTATATCCATTCAAATTCAAATTAACCATTTAAATATAATATAAATTTATATATAATTAGATGGGTGCAAAAGAAATCAAATGAATATATTATTGGATATTGGGTATAATAGGTGCCTTAATATATTATTAGATATTGAATATTGGATAGAAACCTTAATACCATATTCCACATGATTTTCTTGGACAGTCCACGGAGCCTTAATATCTCTTCACGACTGTTTGGTTACTTTGCTCACTCTTTGACACAGAGATATTATCTCTATTCTTATCTATCTCTTCTAATTTCTTTCTCTTTTCATGCCAAAAGTCCTTTCTTCCGTATCCGAATTGGCCTTATATACTATTTAACTTGTATCGACACCTCTTGACAAATGTCATGTGTGAGATTAGCCATGTGGCTGACTCGTATCTTCACATTAGAGTTGAGCATGCTTGCCACATGTCGTTTTCATGTGACAGAAATACATGTCATTTGGCTAATATATCCACATACGGTAATTGCTTCAAAGACTTCTTTTTGTACGCAATGACAACCTTGGATGGTTAAATGGATCTTCATGATCCTTTGAATGCTTTGATCCGCGTCTGTTCCCTTGGGGTATACTAATCAAGCCTATTGATGACGTATTAGGGCACGTTCAAATTAAAACGAGGCTTCTTCAGACCCAAGTGTGCTGGTCCGCAAGTGTGACTCTCTTGCTATTAAGAGGACTAGGTATTGTAGAGGGAGGTTGAGGAAGACCTAAAGAGAATTGATAAATAGGACCTTGTTTGGGTGAACCTTATAGAGAAGAAGGTGATAATTTTGGTGAAGAATGAGTAGTCTGTAAAGTTGTATCCTTTCTTATTATTGTGTCATTTTCCATTGTTCATTGCATCCGTGTCTCTTTCTTCCTTAGACATCAATTTTTATTTGTTTTCTTTTTCGATTGGTTTGTGCTTGTGCTAGTCTATTTTAAATAGCAATACTTGGGTCAATTGAATACACTTTCTCAGCGCAGTTAGAGCAATGTACACCTCGACCCCTATACTATGCTATGAGTGGGATACATTGGGTTTATTGTTGTTGTTGACTTCTTGTTGTACATAGAATGTGAATATGAGTTTGGTTGTAATTTTTAAAAAAAAATTAAGTAATTTGTAAAAAAAATTAAGTTTAGCAGTATTGTTTCGACTTATTAAGTGAGTTTGGTTTTATTTATTTATTTTTAAAAAAAGTTTGAAAAAAATAAAAGCAATTTGATGTATAAGACAATCTTGGTGAATCGAGAGACTAATAAATTTATAAGTAGAAAAAGCAATCTCACTCCTTGGTTTGAGACCTTCTCTCTCATCTCTTGAGAGAGAAGTAGAAGCCTCTTTGACCATCCCTTTCCCAAACCATTGTTCATTGCCTCCATCAGTGGACAAAATTGAAACCCATTACGTCTCTTTCCGAGCGTATTCTAGGTAAAATTGCTATCCTCTAAACACCTATGATGAAAGCCAAAAATTTTGGCAATGATTCATGGTTGATAGTCACAATTAGTTGCCATGGTTCTTGGTCGCTGCTCCGGATGGCGGTGGTGGCTTGTGCTATCGATAGTGGTGATATTGGTGGTTGTGGCTGCCAATTTCGACTGCTATGGGATGGTGCTCACCGGGTTTGCTGTCTGGTGGCATGCTGCACTCGTCGATCTCAGGTGGTTGGTGGTGTTGCGCCAGCGTCCTCTTGGTTTCAACTGTGTCGGCCATCGTCCTCCCTTTGGTTTCGCTGCGTCGTCGGCGCTCCAATGGTCGGCGCTCCCATGCTCCCCTCAACTCCGACTTTCCTATCTCCAGGAATGACGTTTGACAAACTTCGTGTGCAAGCTACTGCCTTGGCCTTGCACGCTAAGGATTAAGTTTCCAATTAAAAAAAACATATTCATATATATATATATATATATATATATATAGAGAGAGAGAGAGAGAGAGAGAGAGAGAGAATCCCAAACATTTACAAACCCACCCGAAATGGTTAAACTAAATCCCGAAAGGGCTTGATTAAAATCCCATAAGGGCCTCGATAAAATCCCAAAAGGATTTTCAAGTGCGTTTTACTAGGGTGGTTCCCAACTGCGTCTCTGGATGTTATTGGCGTTCCTATTCTTAGTTGGGGCTTTGGCGTCCATTGTCGGGTCTGGCTGGGTCGAGGCGGTGTGTATCGAGGCGACTCCGTGATTCAGAAATTTCCTAGGAGGATCGTCTTCACTGCCCACAGGGACTCCTGATGTACAGTTGGCCAGCGGTGTCATTGCTTGGTGGCGCTTGGTATCGAGTCGTAGTCTATGTTATCCCTAGCGTATTTGGGTTAGGTTCATTTGTTCGTCTGGATCTGTTTGCTTGGCACTCGATGAGTCAGGTCTGTCTGACCCTCGAATTCTTACCTTATAAAAAATTTGATAAACAGACAAGTTGTTATAAAATAAAGAAATAGTAACATAACACAAACAAAAAGAGATAATCACAGATAAGACCATAAACATCACTAAGCCAAACCAATAAAGAATGGAGAGAAAATAAGGAGATAAGAGTTGAGAACTTTGGTGAGGGAACCTCGGGCAAGTAAATTTTGGTTTTTGCATTAAAAAATTTTGCCTTCTAAATATGAAATGCCAACAATGGGATTGTGTGCAAGTAAAGAAATAGGTTAAAGGGGTTGATTTATAGAGATTTATGTACATATTACAATAGAGAGAGAGAGAGATTTAGGTAGACAATTGTAAAATATTGGGTGCACATTGAAAAGGCTATTTGTAGATGTCGTAAATTGAATGCGAGTATTTGGGGTATTTGATATTGTGGGGTGAGGAGATTGTAGCAAAGAAAAGCAATTTTAATTATTTAGGGTTGGTGATGTAAAACCATGGAGGGGTGAATATATGAAGATATCGAGCGCATGTATGATGGGAGAAATGGAGGATATCTTTAGGAGTCGTGTGTGATAATTGAGAAAATGCTTATTGAAGGTTCGATAATGTAAAACAAAGTAATATAGAAATACTCTAGAAGGGGGGGTTGAATAGAGTATGCCGGTTTTTCGCAGATTATCAAGACTTTTGATGCTCGTGCAAAATCCTTTGAGATTAGACTTAGTCTTTTCTCTGAAAATCTGAATCACAAAGTTAAACAGTAGAACCAAGTGCGGAATTAAGGTAAAGCAATAAGTAAAGGACTCGATGAGTTGTTTACGAGGTTCGGCACGAACTTGGCCTACGTCCCCGCCTAGGGTTCTTCCACAACCCTAGGATTCAACTGGCTTTTATTGATTCACAAGACTTAGGATCCTAGTAGCTCCCCGAGAAGCCTCTCTCCTATACAATTGCAATCTAGTGAACTCACGTTCCCTTGGAGTCCTAGACCAATCTAGAAGAGCCCCACCTCTCTATGCTATCTAGTACAATCCTCTTACACTTAGTGAATCAATCGCCTAGTGTCTACTTCCTGAGTTACAAACTCTTGAGTATAACACTCTCTCAAAATATATCCTATAAGCTCACAGTGTAACTCTCAAATGCTTTGAAATGAAATAACAGACTCTTAAGGACAAGCAGAGAGCACACGAAGAAGACAGATTTCGCTTGAAGGCTTGAGTGTATGAAAGCTTGTGTTCAACCGGTGTCTGCTGTCTTCTTCTTCCTTTCCTTTATATAGAATCAACATGGCGCCTAAGGATCTTCAACCACGGCTAGTTCGGATCATGGCGTGCCCAAGGATCTTCTATTTTTGGACACTTCGAAGACATGATCTCTCCAATTTGGATCTCCTCAATATGCACCATAAGGAAAGAAGTAATTCGAATAATACTTCCTGAAAGGTTAGTTAGGCATATAATATAATGGAAGTATATAATATTAAATAATATTCGGACATAATAATATATAGAACATGTTTTGTATTTCATCAATACTGTTAAAGCTTCAAGACCTTTGACACAAACAGACTGTCAAGGCCTTTGAAACTTATTCCGATTTTCATCAAGGGAGTGGAGTTATCAATCTCCCCCTTGATGAAAGACAAAACATGTGCATCCCTGCAACTTATTCAAGCATATATAATATAAGTAAAATCGGACTAAGTACCTGCATGGGTTAGACAAATGTTGGATCAAAAATTTAAAGCAATAAGACCATCCAACTGAAAATAAAACCAAGGTCTCCCAAGACTTTTAAATCGCAACAGTTTTCAAAAGTCTAACACCACCACAGATCATCTCCCCCTTTTTGTCTTTCAACAAAGGGAGGAGGTAAAACAGTCACCAAAAGTTTTTAAAAAGTTTCCAAAAACCAGCAATGTATCAGATGTCAGGGATGGGATAGGATAGGGTTTAAGCTTCGTCGTTCGGAGCATCATCAGTGAGCCTCGTCCACAGACCTTGCAGCATCTTGGTTATCCCGCTCATCTCCGTCATAACCTCCTTGTGCAGCTCCTTGATATCCAGGCGAACTTCCTCCAAGCCCAACTCCAGGTTGTCTATGCGTTCATCAACGGCTGAAGCAGTGGGAAGAGCTTTTGAAGGAGTGGCAAGACTCAAGGTCCCTTGGGGAGACCGAGTGATGCCAATCTTTTCAAGGCTCTTGGAGTCGAACTTACCCATATGACGCTGCTGTTCTTCATTTTTGAAATCAATTCCAGAAGCTTTGAAGAGTGGGGTCAAAAGGGTAGCAAAGGGGAGGGGGGTTCCTTTCCTGGCTTTTCTTGTGTGAGCCATGGATCCTAAAATAGTGTTGGCCAGATCAAGATCAAGGTCATTGAGGATACGGTAAAGGAGGACCATGGCATTGTCAGTAAGGAGCGAGCCAGAGTTAAGACGGGGTAAGAGGCATCGAACAATGATGTTAAATATGATTTTTGCCTCAAGGGTAAGGGATGAGTGGGTGAGTTGCTTTGAGGTGCTATTAGATGCTTCGGGTAGGAGGTACTTGGCTCGGGCAAGGATGATGCAGTTTTCTTTTGAGGGGTGTATTTCAGAGGGTGGACATGGGCTAGGTAGGCCAAGGAAATCTGCAAAGTCATTGGAGTTGAAAGAGATTCTAACCCCTTTGACAACAGACTCCAAAGACCAACCATTGGCGTCGTGTTTGGCTTTTAGGTTTATGTAGAACAGGCAGGTAAGCTGGGGATAGTAAACGGTTTCAAGATTGAGAAGGGTCCAGGCTGGGGATTTTTTGAGAAGATCAATGCAGGGTAGTTTCAAAGCTTCGAAGAACTTAATATCCAAAAAATCAGAACAGTAAATCCTACGAGTTCGAAACTCATCTACCCACTTACCAGCAGTCTCAGCATTTTCAAACCAAGAGGAGGGCAAGGATTGGTTTACCTGGATGTAGGCAGGTGGATCGGCGTTCTTCCTACGAGCAATCGTTGGAGCGGCTTTCTTGGCAGGCGCCTCAAGGCTCTTGAGGGTGCCCTTCCTGGTGCGCTTGGGAGAAGGAGGCTTGGATGTAGAGGCTTTCCGCTTCTTTGGAGACGGGGGAGGAGGAGGAGGAGAAGGAGAGGGAGCATGCTCGGGCTCCTCTTCCTCTTCTTCCTCTGACCCCGAGTCCTCAGCGTTGTCTCCATCGGTATCCTCCTCGTCCTCTCCGGATTCGTCTTGCTCCTCGTCCTCTTCCTCAGGCTCCTCTTCAGAGGGAACCTCCTTGAGAGTCTCGGCCTCGGCTTCCTTCCAGATTCTCTCAGCTTCCTCCTCGATCAACTTCTTTGCAAGCTCGGCCTCCTCCTCGGCCTTTTTCTTCCTTAAAGCTTCTTCTTCGGCATCCTTGGCTGCATCCTTTTCTAGAATAGCATCAAGATCCTCCTCTTCTTCTTCCTCATCCACCTCCTCAGCGATGACCTTCTTTTTCCCTTTCTGCTTCGCGCTGAGAGGCTTCTTAGCAGAGCGTTTTTGAGAGCCCTTGGTTACTGTAGTCATGCTCTCAGTGATGGTGCTCTGGACAACAGCAGGGACGATGGCTTGAGGAGTGGGTTCAGGTGTAGGAGAAGTAGCAGTGTCCTGGCGTCCCTTGGGGGTGGCGCCAAGTCTTTTGGGTGTGGAAGCTTTCTTTGATTTGGGAGCCATGGAGGAAATCGGTTAGGGTTTTCTTAGAGCTGGTTGAGAGGTTGAAGAAGAAGAAGGTGAAAGGGTTTGGAGAGGTTCAGAGTTGTGAGGGAATCGGGTACATAATTGGGTTTAAGTAGAGAGAGAAGATGATGGAGTGATGGGACGGGTTTAGAGTTCCAAGGGAGGGTAATGATATCATTGCCAAATTTGAAAAATTTCCAATTCAAAATTCAAACTATTCCATTAAAATAGGACTGAATAACCGAAATATTTAGTTCCAAAATTAAGATATCTCAACGGAAAGAAAATATAACATAAATAGGCAATTTTGAAATCCGATAAAAATATAATTGATTAAATATCTAGAAAGATATTAACCAAAAATATGTGATCCATGTAATCTACCATTTAGTTCACAAACCTTGACATAATTCTCAAAGGTCTTGACACTAAGTAGATATTATCTTTCGTAAAGAGAAAGCTCCCCCTACGAAAGTGCATCCTTGTTAAGCATCCCAATCTCTCGTCTTATGAAGGTGAACCTGTCCTCTGCCAAAGGCTTAGTAAAAATGTCAGCCCATTGATAATCTGTTGAAATAAACGAAATGGACACATCACCTTTTTCAACATGGTCTCTAATGAAATGATGCCTTACATCAATATGTTTGGTCCTTGAATGCTGAACAGGATTCTTAGTGATGGAGATGGCACTTGTATTGTCACATTTTATAGGAATGCCTTTGAGGTTGATGCCAAGATCTCGCATTTGTTGAGCTATCCAAAGGATTTGGGAGCAACAGGCTCCAGCTGCAATGTATTCGGCTTCTGCAGTGGATAGAGCTACTGAGTTTTGTTTCTTTGAGTGCCAACTGATCAAGGATGCTCCTAAGAATTGGCAACATCCTGATGTGCTCTTCCTATCCACCTTATACCCTGCAAAATCTGCATCAGAATATCCAATTAATGTGAAATCCTTTTGCTTTGGGTACCATAGTCCAAGCTCCTTAGTGCCATTGAGATATCGAAAGATCCTCTTTACAGCCACGAGGTGAGATTCTTTAGGATCAGCTTGAAACCTAGCACACATGCAAACACTAAACATGATGTCAGGTCTACTAGCCGTGAGATATAATAAAGATCCAATCATTCCTCGATACTCCTTTTGATTGACACTTTTCCCAGTCTTGTCTTGATCTAGAGATAATGTTGAGCTCATGGGAGTCTTGGCTGCTTTGGATTGATCCATCTTGAACTTCTTCAAGAGATCCTTAGTGTACTTGCTTTGGTTGACAAAGATCCCTTTCTTGGATTGATGAACTTGTAATCCCAAAAAGAAGTTGAGTTCACCCATCAAGCTCATCTCAAATTCGCTGCACATGATGTCAGAAAATTCCTTGCACAAAGATGTGTTAGTAGCACCAAATAATATATCATCAACATAAATTTGAATAACCAAAATGTCCTTTCCTTTGGTCTTGATAAAAAGAGTCTTGTCGATCAACCCCCTTTTAAAATCATTTTCTAAAAGATATTTTGACAAGCGCTCATACCAAGCTCTTGGGGCTTGTTTCAAACCATAAAGCGCTTTGTCAAGTTTATAAACGTGATTAGAAAATTCCAAACTTTCAAAACCTGGGGGTTGAGCCACATAAACTTCTTCTTCTAAGAAACCATTGAGAAAAGCACACTTGACATCCATTTGATATAGTTTTATGCCCATAAAAGATGCAAATGCTAATAATATACGAATGGCTTCAAGCCTGGCTACGGGAGCAAAGGTCTCCTCGTAGTCAATACCTTCCTCTTGATTGTAGCCTTGAGCAACAAGCCTTGCCTTGTTCCTCACGATCTTACCATTCTCATCTAGCTTGTTTCGAAATACCCATCGTGTGCCAATGACTGATTGATGCTTTGGCCTTGGCTTCAAGGTCCAGACTTTGTTTCTTTCAAATTCATTAAGCTCGCTTTGCATAGCAATGATCCAGTCTGGCTCTTGAAGTGCCTCATCTACCTTCTTTGGTTCAATAAGAGAAACAAACGCGTGAAAAGCACAAAGATCTTTAAGTTTAGAACGAGTTTGAACACTAGAAGTAGGGTCAGAAATGATATCCTTTAATGAGTGTGATGAGGAGTATTTGAATTTCCTTTTGCTAGTCTCAGCTCCTTGATTCGTCACACCAGTAGGATTGACTTGTGGTACATCTGACTCCGTGGTCCTGTTAGGTTCAGTTACAGCAGTTTCTGACATCTCAACACTGTTGGATTGGACACCACGGGCTTTGGACGAATCTTCAACACCTTGGGCCAATTCTTCAGTGTTAAGAATCTGTTCCTGCATGTTCCTCTTCTCTGTGTTCTTGGTAGCAACATCATCACCTTCCTCGTTCTCTGCATGGATGTTAAGATCTATATCTGCAACACTTTCACTCAAAGAACCGTCATTGTATTCATCAAATATAACATGTATACTTTCTTCAACTAACTGGGTCCTTTTATTGAAGATTCTATAAGCTTTGCTACTTGTGGAGTAGCCAAGAAATATACCTTCATCACTACGCGCATCAAATTTCCCAAGGTTATCTTTTCCATTGTTATGAACAAAACAAGTACAGCCAAATGGTTTAAAATAAGATATAAGTGGTTTGCGGCCTTTGAAAAGTTCATAAGGAGTTTTCTTTAAGATGGAACGAATAAGACAACGATTCAAAATGTAGTTAGCTGTGTTAACAGCTTCAGCCCAATAGGTTTTAGGTAATGCATTTTCTAAAAGCATAGTCCTGGCCATATCCTCTAAGGTGCGGTTCTTGTGTTCCACAACCCCGTTTTGTTGAGGTGTCCTAGGAGCAGAAAAGTTATGGGAGATGCCATATTTAGCACAAAACAAATCAAACTGAAGTTGATCAAACTCCCTACCATGATCACTCCGAATTGACACTATGGGCTCGTTTCTTAAAGTTTGCAACTCCTTACAAAGTTTTGAAAACTCAAATAAGGCCTCTGATTTTTCTTTTAAAAATGCAACCCAAGTATATCTAGAAAAATCATCAACAACAACAAGCATGTACTTTTTACCATTGGGAGATTTGACTCGCATAGGACCACATAAATCCATATGTAAAAGTTCGAGGGGTCTAGAAGAACTTACAACCTTTTTGGGTTTTAAAGAGCTACGTGTTTGTTTACCTCGTGTGCATGCATTGCACATATCAATACCTTTGAAGTCCATCTCAGGTAGCCCTCTAACAAGCCCTTTGGACACAAGCTTCTGTAGTGTATGTGGACTCACATGATCGAGTCTCCTGTGCCAGAGCTTTGGTTCGTCCGTCAAAGCCTTTAGACAGGTTAAGCTTCCTTGTGCCACTTGATCAGCATTTACAGCGTATATATTGTTGTAACGATATGCAGTCAATATAACTTCACCTGTATCTTCTCTGCATACTAGACATCTTTTCTTGTTAAATCTGACATAGTTGCCACTATCACATAGTTGAGAGACACTAAGCAAATTATACTTTAAACCATTAACAAGATAGACATTTTTAATACTATGGCTGGAATCACTTCCAACACTACCAATACCAACGATGTCACACTTTCCTTTGTCACCAAGAGTGATTGTTCCCGTGGATTGCTCCTTTAGATCATGAAAGAGAGAACTCTTTCCACTCATATGCCTCGAGCACCCACTATCAATGATCCATTTATGTTCCTTCACCTTGGTGATCTCCTGCAAAACAAACATCAACCTTTGTGGCTAGACCAATAAGCAAATTTGGATCCATTATTGGGATAAACCATATTTGGTAAAATAGTGCCTTTTGGGACCCAAACTTGTGTTATCCGTTCTTTTCTCAAATGAACAGGGAATGTATTGCGAATAATATATGGACCTTTCTTCTATAGGGGCAGGTCTCTTTTACATGTCCCTTTCTAGCACAATGGTGACATATAGGAGAGGTTCTGCTTCCTTTTGCCTTTACAAAAGTGGTAATGTGTTGCTTCTTTAAAAACCTTGGATTGTAACCAATACCACTTTTGTTTAGAGAACTTTGTTGCTCACCCAACATCCTATCAAGAGTGCCTTTGGATTTGGCAAAACTTATGAGGGCTGTCTGTTGGTCTTGAATCTTATTATTCAGGGAGATCTTCTCGTTCTCTAAGTCATGATGCTCATTTCTTAGAGAGGAGAGATCTTGCTTGAGTTCAGATTTCTCTGAGTCAAGCGTCTTGACTTTAATGTCAAGGCCTGAATAAGAGGCTTCAAGACTTTTAACCCTCATAGACAGATCCTCAATAGTTCTTTCCTGATCCACAGTTCTCTTAATAAGAATGTTAGTTTGGGCAATAAGTTTCTCTTCATTGGCAATCATATTGGAAAGGAATTCCGATAATACCTCTTTTGGACTTGCCATAAGTTCTCTTACAGTAGCTTCAAGCTTTTCATCGTGGGATTTATCTTTAGAGGCCATAAGACAAATATTGGCCTTCTCATCATCGGAGTCAGAGTCAGAATCGCTCCAAGTTGCCACCATGGCTTTCTTTTTCCATTTGTCACCCTTCTTGGACTGGCTCTTTGTCTTTTGAGGGTAGTCCTTCACGAGATGATCTGTTTCACCACATTCAAAACAAGACAACGGTTTAGTCTTCTTTTCATACTTGTTGTATTGAGGCTTACCTCGAAATTTTGAAGACTCTGATCCATCCTTGTTGTTGAATTGCTTCTTCATTTTGAGAATTTGAGCAAGGCCTCTTGTGATAAGAGCAAAAGGATCATCCTCATTGTCATCCTCATCTTCGGAATCAGATCCATCTTTAGGTTCATCCTTCTTAGACTTGAGTGCCAAGTTCTTAGTGCTAGCTGGAAGTTCTCCATCGTCTTCATTAAGGATCATCTCATGCATGATCAGCTTCCCAAGAAGGTCATCAAGGGGTAGAGTGGTGAGGTCCTGTGCTTCCTCTATAGCTGTTACTTTTGGACCCCATTTTTCTTTTGGGAGGCACCTCAGTATCTTCCTCACTTTCTCAACGTTGGTAAAGCTCTTGCCGAGAGAGTCAAGGTTGTTGGTGATTTCTGTGAATCGTGTGAACATGGCCTTGATTGACTCATCAGACTTCATTTTGAAGAGCTCATATTTTCGAAGGAAGATGCTGATCTTGGTGTCTTTCACTTGGCTCGTTCCTACATAGGTGACTACCAGTTTGTCCCGAATCTCTTTAGCTGACCTACAAGATGAAATACGGTTAAACTCATCAGTGCTAAGACCACAATAAAGTAAGTTAATAGCCCTGTAGTTTTTGGAGACGAGTTCAAGATCCGCTTGGATGTATTCAGACTCCTTTTTTGCGACTTTGGTTCCATTTGGTCCATCTTTCTCTGGAATCTTCGGACCATTCTCTATAATGTTCCAAAGTACCAGATCTTGATCTATAATGAACATTTTCATCAAGGATCTCCAGTGGACAAAGTTGTTTCCTACAAAGAGTGGTGGTCTGCTCGTGGACATTCACTGTGCAAATCCTCCGCTTGCTTCACCAGACATGATCGAAAACTCACAAGATTGTTAGATCAAAAACAGTGAGTAAGGCTCTGATACCAATTGAAGGTTCGATAATGTAAAACAAAGTAATATAGAAATACTCTAGAAGGGGGGGTTGAATAGAGTATGCCGGTTTTTCGCAGATTATCAAGACTTTTGATGCTCGTGCAAAATCCTTTGAGATTAGACTTAGTCTTTTCTCTGAAAACCTGAATCACAAAGTTAAACAGTAGAACCAAGTGCGGAAATAAGGTAAAGCAATAAGTAAAGGACTCGATGAGTTGTTTACGAGGTTCGGCATGAACTTGGCCTACGTCCCCGCCTAGGGTTCTTCCACAACCCTAGGATTCAACCGGCTTTTATTGATTCACAAGACTTAGGATCCTAGTAGCTCCCCGAGAAGCCTCTCTCCTATACAATTGCAATCTAGTCAACTCACGTTCCCTTAGAGTCCTAGACCAATCTAGAAGAGCCCCACCTCTCTATGCTATCTAGTACAATCCTCTTACACTTAGTGAATCAATCACCTAGTGTCTACTTCCTGAGTTATAAACTCTTGAGTATAACACTCTCTCAAAATATATCCTATAAGCTCACATTGTAACTCTCAAATGCTTTGAAATGAAATAACAGACTCTTAAGGACAAGCAGAGAGCACACGAAGAAGACAGATTTCGCTTGAAGGCTTGAGTGTATGAAAGCTTGTGTTCAACAGGTGTTTGCTGTCTTCTTCTTCCTTTCCTTTATATAGAATCAACATGGCGCCTAAGGATCTTCAACCACGGCTAGTTCGGATCATGGCGTGCCCAAGGATCTTCTATTTTTGGACACTTCGAAGACATGATCTCTCCAATTTGGATCTCCTCAATATGCACCATAAGGAAAGAAGTAATTCGAATAATACTTCCTGAAAGGTTAGTTAGGCATATAATATAATGGAAGTATATAATATTAAATAATATTCGGACATAATAATATATAGAACAGGTTTTGTATTTCATCAATACTGTTAAAGCTTCAAGACCTTTGACACAAACAGACTGTCAAGGCCTTTGAAACTTATTCCGATTTTCATCAAGGGAGTGGAGTTATCACTTATAAAACTCAAATATAAATTCTACAAAACAGTAGTGTCTCCCGCCTTGTCGTATGGGGCAAAATGTTGGACGACCATATAGGCACAAAAAAGAGAAACTTATGGTGGTAGAGATGAGAATAATGAGATGGATGTATCATAAACGAGGTTGTCTATGATAAGGTGAGAGTAACAAGTATTAAATATATGCTCTATTAGTCGAGGCTCCAATGGTTTGGACATATTCAAAGGAAAGACCCGAGTGTGCTTGTTGATCTACATGTGTGACTCTCTTGCTATTAAGAGGACTATGTATTGTAGAGGTAGGTCGAGGAAGACCTAAAGGGAATTGATAAACAAGACCTTGCTCGGGTGAACGTTATAGAGAAAAGGGCGATAGATCGGGCATAGTGGAGGAATGCTACATAATTATACAAGTGGAAGAGGGTTAGTTTTGGTGAAGAATGGGTAGTATGCAGAGTTGTTTCCTTTTTCGTTATTGTGTCCTTTTCCACTGCTCATTGCATCCGCGTCTCTTTCTTCCTTATACATCAATTTTTGTTTGTTTTCTTTTTCTTTTTTTCGATTGGTTTGTGCTTGTGCTAGTCTATTTTCTATAGCAATACTTGGGTTAATCGAATACATCATCTCAATGTAGTTAGAGAAAGAAGTGTGTACACCTTCAGCCCCCTATAGTATGATATGAACGAGATACATTGGGTTTATTGTTATTGTTGACTTCTTATTGTATATAGAATGTGAGTATTTAGTGAGCTTGGTTGTAAGTTTTTTTTTTACAAAAAAAAAATAAGTTTAGCAATATCGATTCGATTTATCAATAATATATATATGTGTGTGTTTTATTTTCATAACATAAAGAAATAATAAAACACAAACAAAAAGAGATAACCACGGACAAGACCTCAAACACCACTAAAGGAAGAGACCAAGGAGCATTTGGAGCAAGACACCAAGGATCGAGTCTCACCAAGGGTGGCATTTAGAGTAAGAGATCAAGGATCGAGTCTCCCTAGTGACAGTGTAGAAGAAGTCTCTCAAATGAGTGGGAAAGGGCTTCTTGTACGCAATGAGCACTGGTCCCAACCTCTGGTTGCCGGTTGACTCATCATGTTTGATTTCCTCTCACAATTCCCTTTGGGTCTAGGGTGAGGGGCGCTCGAGGTGAGCGATTTCACCTTTTTTTTGGAGCAAGAGGGAAAAATAATACAAATAATAAACAATGAAGTTTGAACCATAACCTCTTACATTAATTATTCTTAATTTTCTCTTTTTTTTTACCTTTTAACCTTATTTTGTTTATTTTTTTAAAAAAGACCCACCCTCCCTGCAACTATCCCTGATGAAAAGATAACGGAAAAGCTAAATACACCGCTAATTTTTACTTGATACTTCGGCAAACTGCACAACATGTTGCGAAGTGGGTTTCGCAACATCTTGCAAAATGAATGGGTAACTGCACCAAACGCGGCCTTAAACGGCTACACAACGTCTTATGGAACCGAGCCTGCAACAAGTTGTAGAATAAAATGTATTCTTGAAGACGCTTCGCAAGGCAATTCCCATCCATATTAAAAAAAATTACGCAACTAGTTGCATAATGGATAGGAAAGGCATGGGAACTCCGCAACATGTTGCAGTGTTTCCCATATTAATTTTTTTTCTCCTCCGAATTTTTGATGCCTCTGCCATGGTTTTTCATAACAAGTTGCGGACTCAGTTCCACAAGACGTTGCATAGTCATTTAAGACCGTGTTTGGTGCGGTTACCCATGCATTTCACAAGAGGTTGCAGAACTCATTTTACAACATCTTGTGTAGTTTACAGGTGTATCAAGTAAAAATTAATGGTGTATTTATCAACCCCCAAATATAAAGACATTAATGCGTCAAAATATATATGATTTTTAAAATTGATATTGTAAGAATTAAATCCTATAAGCACGAAGACTCATGAACCGTCAACCATGGTCCAGGTTTGATACATGTCTATTGTATAAAGAGCCTATTGCCTCGTATTCTTATCTTGTTCTCAAGTATATTAAATAAATAGTAACAAAAAGATCTATAAATTCCCTCCCCTCCCTTTTTTTATAAGAGGAGATACATTAGAATTGAGCTATCTTCGTCTGAGATAACGTCATCTTAGAGCGTCCTTTTGGACGAGAATCCACAGTTCTGAATCAACATACATACTATCGTTGGCAGGGATACTGTAAGCTAGATAAGAAATTCGATCGGCAACAACGTTTGCTTTCCTGAAAATATGACGAATAGAGACAGAATTAAAAGAAGAAACCAAAGATCTAGCATCAGACTATATGAGCTTGATATTCCAAGGGCACCTCCAATTTCCAAGTAAGGATTTGGCAATAGTCGAGTTATCTCCTTCAATAAAAAAGATTAATAATACTTAACTCCCTTACTCTAATAACCCCATTCCATAGGGCTAGAGCTTCAGCATGGACGATCGAAGTGTTATTACACGTACCCCTCCTAAGGTTAGGGATGGCAATGGGTCGGGTGATGGATGGATGATCTACTTCCGTCACCCGACCCACCTCCCAAAACCCTTCACCCTACCCGACCCATCACCCACCAAATATTTCACCCGCTCCGTCCACCCATCACCCACTGGGTGATCGGGTGGATCGGGTGATAATTCGGGTGAAATACAAGACATTAAATTCATCAAAAAAAATTATTGAAAAACATACGTCCAATACATCGACGAATAAACGTTAATTAGGAGCTCATTGCATTCACGTTTCAATTTTAATTAGGAGTCAATTGCATTGCATATCTTTAAATAAAAATTGCATAACTTACTTTATGACAATATATTTTCATTTTAATCGTTTGATAGGTATCTTGAATTAGGGTTTAGGGGGTATATTGGTAATTTCACATATAAAATATAGTTATATAATACAAGTCGGGTGATGGGTCGGGTGACGGATCGGGTGATGGGTCGGGTGACGGGTGGGGAATGTCTTCACCCGAATCCGACCCGACCCATCACCCGTTCACCCATCACCCACTCAATATCCGCTTTGTTTCGGATTTTCACCCACTTTTTTGGGTCGGGTGAGACGGATATCCGTCGGGTGCGGGTGAAATTGCCATCCCTACCTAAGGTAATACCATCGTCGTTTGAGTCACGAATATCAAATCCAAATGAGGCATGACCGAAATGTAGTTGTGATCCATCAAAATTAAGTTTAAACGAGTTTGGTGGTGGCCTATCTCAATGACAATGTGTAATACGCGGCTTCTTGAGGGCCCACGAGCCAACTGAATGACCTAGGAGACCATGCAACTCATGAACGAAGTCATTGGAACATAGATCGAAACAACAAGCCTCAAACCACGATTGCTTTGTCGTCAACTTAAATATCTGTAAATGTTTAACAAAGACAGTCCTGTTACTCCTAAACACCACGTGATCCCTATAGAACCATATAGCCCACCAACAGAAGCAAATATTTGTCAGTTGTTGTTTAGAAATGATCGACCTAATGTGCCGAAGCACTAATCCAGGTTTGTGTGAATCAAAATTAACAGAAGAATGTGATGTGATCTAGATTCATAGATTTTTCTTTCATTTTTCTATCAAAAAATGTTCCACGTCGGTTGTAAACACTGAGTAGGCAACAATTTTCTCCTATATATTTTGCAAGGCTTTCCATTTTCTAATATAAGTTGAATTTTTTAGTTAAAAGTTGAGCACATTTGCTTCCTTTGATTCCGGGTTACGAATCATGTTTTTGGTAAGACTCTAAAAATAAAACCCTTTGGTGAGAGGCCGAGGGTGACACCCTAGTGAGAGATGAAGGTGTCGAAGGGTCGAGATCCTCGATGTGAGATTCTGAGGATTGAGATCGAGTGTGGGGGGTTCAAGAGTGAGAGGCTTGCAAATTTCGCCATACATATTAGGTTACTAGTAGAAAAGTTTATCCTTCAAATAATGGAGGAACCTCGTCTTCGATCCTACTAGCTCAGAGAGTTTTCGAGCATATCAAGTGATATCAGAGCTTCCGACAAGGGTCCTCGGCTTTTTTTGCAGTCATCACCATCATCCGGCACAACCCATCAGAGCCTTCGCGGGACCAACCATTGAGGCGGATTACGTAGATCCAATGTGCAGGGGCGTAATGTTCCATTTGGAAGGGCCACGTAGATTCGAGAGGTTGTGCGAAACCGACCAATAATGCCTTACGCAGATCCAATGTACAGGGGCGTATCATACCTTTTGGAAGGGAAATGCAAGGTTCGAGGATGAATCTTCTTCAAAGGAGAGGAGGAGGATGGGATCTAGGCTCATAGATTTTTCTTTCATATTTCTATCAAAAAAGTTTCACATCAGTTGTAAATACTTAGTAGGCAACAATTTTCTTCTATATATTTTGTAAGGGTTGCCATTTTCTAATGCAAGTTGAATTTTTCAGTTAAAAGTTGAGCACATTTGCTTCATTTGATTCCGGGTGAAGGATCATTTTTTTTGTTGAGATGCTAAAAACAAAACCCTTTGGTGAGAGGTCGCGGGTGACACCCTAGTGAGAGACAAAGGTGTCGAAGGGTCGAGATCCTCGAAGTGAGATTCTGAGAGGATTGAGATCGAGTGTAGGAGGTTCAAGGGTGAGAGGTTTGCGAATTTTGCCATACATATCTGGTTACTAGTAGAAAAGTTTATCCTTCAAATAATGGAGGAACCTCGTCTTCGATCCTACTAGCTCGTAGAGTTTTCGAGCACATCAAGTTGTATCGGAGCTTCCGATAAGGATCCTCAGGCTTTTTGTGCAGCCATCACCGTCATCCACCACAACAAATCAAAGCCTTCGCGGGACAAACCATTGAAGTGGACTACGCAGATCCAATGTACGGGGGTGTAATTTTCCATTTGGAAAGGTCATGTAGATTTGAGAGCTTTTATGGGACCAACCAATGATGCATTACGCAGATCCAACGTACAGGGGCGTATCGTACCTTTTGGAAGGGCAACACAAGATTCGAGGATGAATCTTCTTCAAAAGAGGGGAGGATGATGTGACCTATGCTCATAGATTTTTCATTCATATTTCTATCAAAAATCGTTCTGCATCAGTTGTAAACACTTAGTAGGCGATAATTTTCTCCTATATATTTTATAAGGTTTTTCATTTTCTAATACAAGTTGAATTTTTTAGTTAAAAATTAAGCACATTTGCTTTATTTGATTCCAGGTTAAGGAGCATGTTTTTGGTGACATGATAAAAGAAAAACCCTTTGGTGAGAAGTCGATGGTGACACTCTAGTGAGAGACGAAGGTGTCGAAGGGTTGAGATCCTCGAAGTGAGATTCTGAGAGGATTGAGATCGAGTATGGGAGGTTCAAGGGTGAGAGGCTTGCGAATTTTGCCATAAATATCCGGTTACTAGTAGAGAAGTTTATCCTTCAAATAATAGAGGAACCTCGTCTTCGATACTACTAGCTCAGAGAGTTTCCAAGCATATCAGAATGAGTAGGAGGACCACACTCTATCAAACTCATCAATTGTTTTGACATGATACAGTTTGGTAAAATATGTTGGGTGGACTCCATTTGACAGTCACAAAAAACACATCTCATAGGGACATTGACATTGGAGCGTTGTCATCTCTCTTTAGATGGTAAACCATCCTTTTCAATCTTCCAAATAAAATGTTGAAATTTGGTTGGTAAATTTAATTTCCATATCCACTGCATTCAAAAGTTACATCTTAGCACCATTAGGCACCAAAGACGTAGCCGATTTGGTGGAAAACCACCCCGAGGGGTCTGACCCCAGTAGTGTCTGTCAAAGAAAGAGGTAATAGGTAGAGAAATATTGGTAATATGCATAATATCTTGGTAAGATAAGAGGTCAGACAGATCGACATTTAACCTCCCCAGGTCCCAAGCGTTATTGAGAGAAATAAACCGACTAACCTTCCAAAGAAGCTGATCATTATTGGGTTGTGCACTCGCTCTCAATAGTAGAGAATCCTCAGAAGCCCAATTGTCTGGCCAGAACCAAATATCTTGTCCACTGCCAACGCTCCAACACAACTCCTTTTCAAAAAGCGGGCGGATCTGCATTAGATTAGACCACTGCCAGGATGTGGCTGCTTTCATTTTGTAATCACGAATATGTGCACCCATAGACGGAGGAAAGGGGCAAGGTGGAGCATCTGCCCCCCCCCCCCCCCTCGTTGCAAGTTTTTTTTAAATAAAAACACCAAAACGACGTCGTTTTAAGTAGTTAAAAAAACATTTGAAATAAAATAGAAAGTAGAAACAGATAAATGCAAGATCAAAAAAAGAAGATAAATGCAAGCTCACCCGATCAGCAAATGCATGCAGCACGCCCATTCGCTTCACAGAAGCCGCCCGCCCGCTGATAGAATCTGCTCAGTCCCTTACCACTCGCTGCCAGACACCGGCCAGTCGCTTACCGGCCACTATCGGTAGGGCCGCACCATGCACAACCTAGAGATCGGAGCCATCTCTTACCGTCCTGCATCTGCATCACGCGTCGTCGTTTCATCGTCCATTGAAGTCGGTGGATAATTGAAAACTAATATACGGTAAGTTTATTAATTTGAATGTTTGATAGTTATTTGATGTTGGTTAGACTTAGAGTATAAAATTGTTGAATAGATTGGGTAAAATTTGTCCAATAAATTTGATTAGGGTTTATTAATTATGACTTTCAAATTGAGAAATTGATTATTTGATAAGATGATTAAATTAGGTTTTGAAATTGAAATTGAATTGTATATTTGTATTGTCTTTGCATATAAGAATATGTATAAATATGTTATCTGAACAAAGAAGCCATCAAATCCCAATGTTGAGTCTTCTACTACTCCTAATCAATCTCAAAACACTGATGTGAACGTTGTTAATACAGCTGAAAATTTGGTTAGAGATAATGTGGAAAGAGATGTCATGCCTAGAGAAGCAGAAGGTGTGGTAAGAGAAGATGTGGGTAGAGAGAGTGTAGCTATAGAAGATAAGACTAGAAGTGATGATGTGGTTATGGAAGATGTTAGAAGGGAAAAAAGAGCTAGAATTACATGTGAAGAGGAGTTGGATTTTAATAGTGATCCAGGGTTGTGCAAACCTATTGATAGATATGATTCTTCGATTAGAGATGATGTTAGGAGAAAGTATGTGTTTAAAGGTCGTTGTCAACCATTAACACATGATTTTCCACGAACTGATTTTGGAAAGAGATCTAGGTCTTTCGTGAAAGAGAATGGTTCAAGAAATGGGAATGGTTAGAGTATAATGTTTCTAAAGATTTTGCATTTTGTTTTTGGTGTTATTTGTTCAAGTTAGATTCAGAAAATAGATTTGGGGCTGATGTGTTTGTGAAAACGGGATTTCGTAATTGGAAGAAAGGGTCTTGATAGATTCAAAGAACATGTGTGAGCTACTGGTAGTGATCACAATCAAGCTCGAACTATGTTCTTTGATTTCGAAATCAAAGACAAAGTATTGAGAGACGTATATCCTCTGGAAAGAAGACATTGGGTGCTGCATATTGCACTTGTTTGACTGCAATATTAGATGTTGTTAGATTGCTACTTTGTCAAGGGTTGGCTTTTCGAGGAAATGACGAATCAGTAAGCTCGCTGAGTAAAAGAAATTTCTTAGAAGTTCTTCATTTGGTATAGTGTACGCAATGTTGATGTTGGAAGGGTGGTGAAGAAGAATGCACCATTAAATCATCAACTTACAAGTCCTCCCATTTAGAAGGATCTTGTTACTGCATGTGCAATGGATACAATTAAAGCCTTACTTAGTGATATTGGAGACAAAGTCTTTTCAAGCGCATGGATAGTTTAGTCCTCCCATCATCAACTTGCAAATCTGTCTTTCTCAAGACAGATTTGCGAAACAAGATGGGGAATACTGGTAGTTTAGTTTGTTATGTTGAGAAAGATATTTTCAAGCGCATTGATAACGAGGTTATCCTTAAATATTTTCATGCTATGAGAACTCGTAAAATGGATTTATCGTCTTTATAGTTAGGTTGATGAACTATTTTACAGTATAAAACACTAATTTCTATTGATGAATTCTTTATATTAGTGAACTCTTTATCTTTTATCCCTATTTTGAGGTATTGACCATTTTTTGGGGTTGCATGAACTCTTTTTATATATTGTTTTTCTTCACGTTTTCGCGTCTCTTTCAAAAGTTTTTGGCTCCATCCATGTGTGCACCCTTTAAGTATTTTGCCGAAATAACCTGAACCCAAACATTCGAAGGTTCCGACAAAATCTTCCATAATAACTTCATTTGTAATGCTAGATTCATCTTTTCTACTTTATAGATACCCAAAACCCCATCTAAGGTATCCGGACAAATATTATCCCAACTTAGCAAATCTATAAATTCCCCATGGATGGCCTTACCAAACGGCTCGCACACGTGAAATACATACAAAACTTAAATATTTAAATAAAATAAGACGTGATTAAATTACAAGGATCTCAGTCCAACTAATTAACCTAAGCACGTTAACCCCCTCAAGCATCAACCTCTCAACCAACAAACATGATAAAACCCACAATGTGCACATATATAAGAAACAAGAATGCATCACATGACGGTGCAGGCGTGGGGGTTATCGTCGCTGAAAATGGAGGCGACGGCCTCGTCGGAAGCAACGGCGACGGAGTAGGCCGCGGGGGTGTGGAAGAAGGCGTGGACGCCGGGGGCAGCGGCATTGCGGGAGGTGTCGTAGTAGTGGTTGGCGACGAAGGTCGGGTACTTGTAGAATGACGACATGTGGGAGTGTGCCGGCGGGAACGGCCACGGCTCCGCGGCCTTGCCGGCTCTCTTGATGGCCTTGAGCACCTTCCTCTCTTCCAAGTGGTACCCTCTTACTATCACCTTTTGGACCTCCATGTCCACTTCTATTTCCTCTACACCTTTAGCACAAGTACGTGAAAGGGTAAATTAGTTCACAATTCGGCTGTTTTCGACTAACCAGTCAATATTTAAATCATCACATTTATAGAGGTGTATAAAGTTTTTTTTTTAAAAAAATCCATTAATAAAGGTTGTTAGGTTTACACTAGCATTGGATATAGTAGAATCTGTTAGGGTGTCTCATTTTGTGTCCGATTCGGAAAACCATTCTGATCCGTATTAGGAAAAAATGGGTTTGGAGTCAACCCAAAACCGTCGTGGTTTTAGCCTCGATCATATTTTGAGAAATTTTGGGCCAATTGATGGGTCGGGTCGGGTTAGACTCGACAAGTTCTAATTCGGATCTAGTGACTCTTTTTTAATGTCTACCAACTAGCTTAAGAAGTGGTATAAATTTTGGCTATATTTGGTAAAATGGTAGCCGAAGCTGATAAATTATTTAGGTTAAATATAGGTTCATAAGCTAGTATGATGTTTGAAAAAACCTAACTGTTAAGGTAGTTGATGAAAAACTATGATTTTAAAAGCTAATTAAACTAAAATTTTATATTATTTCATTTAAAACTATATAATATCAAAACCAAAAAAATTCTGAAAAGGTAACATTTGTGCCAAAGAGAGCTAAATTATATATATAAAAAAAACATCATAGATTGAATTCTAATCTCGACCTGAAAATATCGGGTCAGGTCGGATCGGGTTTACCCATGACGAGCCACCCTAGAATTAGTAGAATAAGTAGGCGAATGTGTAAAATCTGGGTTGATTCGGACAATGAAAACTATGAATTTTTGGATTGAATCGAACAACAAAGGCCCTACCAAAAACATTATTTTGCCCTACACACAGTTACACACCTCTAGTTGGCAACTTGGTTTTCAATTGAATTCGAATTTGAAAAACGGAACCAAACTCAATTAAACACTCAGAACTATTTCTCCCTCTGAAAAGAAAGGCAAGAAAATAGAGTTAAAAAGAGAGAAACCATCAAGTGAATCCCAGGCAAGGACACTTTTGGGCGACAAATTTATGGCCCATTTTGACTATCGTACACCATAATCAATGGTATCCCTCCCTCAAACATCGCCCACTTCGATTTAAATATCTAAAGACAAAGGATGAAATTGCCCCGTTTAGGTTTGGTTCAATTTGATCCGATCCGATTCGATTCTATACCTAAATGAAAGTAATTAACAAAAATGCACAATACATGTGCCATTAAAAAATGTAGCACTCCAACTCCAAGCCCCAAGATTTACCTTTAACCCTGGTAATTAACTATACATCCAACAATTTACAAGGAAAGAGCAGTAAATTTTGGGAGTGGTAGGTAGTTACCTTTGAGCTTGTAAAGAGCCTTCTTGAGCTTGGAAGCACATCCCTCACAATCAAGGTTTGGAACTCTAACCTCCACCATCTGCATTATTTCCACACCCACAGTACATAATTAGATCAATCTCAACTTCCCCCAAGCCTTCAACTTAAACCACAGCAACACTTACCGACATCGTTGTAATCTCCCCGACACAACAACCCGATCGATCGAGTGCGGTCGAAAGAGTTAGCTCAGCTGGAAGTGAGCTAGTTTGTAAGAACCAGAACCTGAGGCCTCAAGCTTTTGTTGAATCTTGTTTTATTTTGAAATGAGAGAGCGGGCATGGATTTATATATGTAGATAGCTCTTAGTAAGAAGCATATTTGTTGGTTTGAGAGAGAAAAAAAAGGTCACGCGTGCTTGACAGGTTTTATAAAAGCGAGGCCCCTTTTTGTCTTCTATAACAAAACATACAGAGAAACGAAAAGAGATGCACACAAAAGTGACCAAAAAAGAAGGCATTGGGGAATCGGAGAGGTGTGATATTGTTGGTTCGGTAGCAGACACCCTCCGAGCCACTCATCGCGGTCCCTGGACTGCCTATAGAGTGTCGTTGTATTCTAAAATGATGATGCGATTCGTTCAAGATCTCGTTCTATGGGGTGCGCTCGGGGAAGGACACGAGACAGCGGCAATTCGGCATGTGAGAATCGAGAACGCTCCTTTAAACTTTCGTACAAGGAGGGAGGGTTTGCGGATTTGCACTTGTCAACTGCAACGTTGTCATCGACATCGACATCGACATCTCATGAGAGCATCTGGTAGCTACCGTTGGCCTTTTAGCCCTAGGCAATGCAGCAGAATAAACCACGCCAGCCTTCCAGTCTGACTAAAGTGAAAAATAAAGCACACCAGCTGATGACCAGAGAGTCTCATCAATATTTATCTCTCTAGCTAGTTCTGACCGAAATCAAACCGAAACCAACCTGCTGAAATAAACTCTTCTCCATCAAACCAAAATCCACAAGAGAGTGCAGACCTTGTTTTCCAGAAGCAAGTCCAACACACGAAAGGGGCTAATCTCCAACGTTGCAATAACTTGACAGACGTTCTCCGGCCAATTCTGGATTGGAACGAGTACGACTGTACCTTTGCAAAGCTCAAACTTTGCTACCTTGCATCTCAATGCAGCATTTTCTCAGCTCCCAACTCTACCTATAAAGATGTCAAGAAAGAAATAGCACGAGCTCTCAACTTTCCGAGGTATTCATAAGCTAATCATTGAAGGTGACAACCTTAAAACTTATTCATGCAGTTAATAAAATTTGGGATACTCCATGGGAGACCCCGAGAACTGTCAAGAATATTCAACACATTACGGCGCAATTTGTGAAGATTGAAGTCTACCATTGCAAAAGAGGTGCAAACTGGGACATTCTAATTTTCGCTTACCGTAAAATAAAACAAAATAACATGATAAGTGATTATAGCATCTTAAGTAAAATACCCTGCAGGAAACACAATGTGAATCGTGATAATGGAGTAGAGACAGAATTTGAAATATACTTGCAACTGCACTTGTAGTGCTGAAACTAGATAGAAGTCTTGACGAAAATGAAAAATATAGGGCAACTCTTGATCAAAACGAATCAGATAATCCACAACTTATGCTGCTACGTAGATTGAACAAAACGAATCAGATAACACCGGATGCAACATCTCATTAAGGTTACATTTAACTCCAAATCATGCATATGCATACCTTGTAACAATTCAGTACACTCGCGAAGTTTCACACGAATGCTGTTTCTGGAATTCGATACATCAACCGCCATGGTTTGGCAAAATCTCCAAGACCATTCACCATATATCTGGCTTTGAAACCCACCATGGTTTCTCAGTTCTCAATCACCTGGAACACACAAGGAGGAAGACATCAGCACATCGGACAATTGGACATGGTGAGTGGTGGCAATTTAGCTGGATTCTTCCCAACAAATACCACACCATTCATTCTGTTTCACAAAGGGATTAAATAGTCTACCAAAAAAACAAAGGGATTAAATGAAAACCTAATGTGCTCCAAAATGAGTGTGAAATTCAACTTCATAAGCTTATTTAGCCATAATAGATGGTTAAACTCAATTGTACTGATTGCTTAGATCCAAATACGCCCAAACCCTAAAAAAGTGACATGGGGCTCAATATCCCAATTGCAAAATAAAGACACGCCAATTGTTAATTTCTTTTAAAATCAATTTGGGGCAATCCATGATCAACAAGTGCAGATCTCATCAACGACGACCGATTTGCTATAAGGGACCCCCCTCCCCCATCTAAACCTCAGCACAAAACACCACTCTTCAATCGCCATAGTGAAACCATACTCAAGAAGAAATCTTTGTACATACACGTGATGAAGGCTCCGAGATGAATACAGGACGGGGAAGGCGGTGGGGACGCCGTGCTCCAGGCACAGTTGCAAAGGCTCCGACGGCGGTTGCTGCAAGTCGGCAGAGAGTCAGAGGTGGATAGAAGTTGCGGAGGTTCGTTTCAAGTGCCGGTAGGTCAAAACGCGGCGTTTAATGATTGATGCCCTTTCGTTAAATTTTTTTTATTAGGTAATAATTCGAGGATCAGACAAATCTAACACCTCGAGAGGCCGACAAAGTCTATATATATAAAAATATATATATATATATATACACCGTAATTGATAGCACTAAGTCTATATATATTTTTTTTTGGTCAAAGAAGGTGGCTATAGCCTTTTATTATATAAATAAGAAAGTTTTATCCCCTAATGGAGATTACAGCAGAGGAATTCGAAAACACAGAACTAGGAAGCCAGTAATGCTCAGCAAAAGAATTCATGAGGGATAGAGACCAATTGGCTAAGGCGTCGGCCGCCGCATTAGCCCTTCTACGGATACTGCAGATGTTTACTTCCCAACTCCGCTCCCTGATCAGCTGTCTGGCCTGGGAAATTAGATGAAAGTTCGGGTTTGGACCCAAGAAATCTCCACACAGCAAGTCCTTGATATTAGTCGAGTCTGTTTCGAGAATCAGCCGAGACACCCCTAATCGCTTAGCCATTCTAATTCCATGGAGAGCAGCCCATGCCTCTGCAGTTTGAGCCCGACAATTACCACATTTGAAAGTAAAGGCGCGGATCAGCATGCCAGAATCGTCCCGGAGGATTCCCCCTCCTCCAGCGAGTCCTGGATTTCCTTTTGAGACACCATCGACGTTCATCTTTACCCAACCCACTGGTGGCGGGGACCAGTCATTCTCGAGCCTTTCTTCTTGCGCTTGATTGTGGCCTGGTTTGGCATTCAAGGTCCTCGATGCCCTTCTAGTTTCCGCATAAGTTCTAACCTGATTTACTACAGTCGATGGCAGCCCTCGGACTGTGTCTTTGTTTTCAAACACTAGAGCATTACGGCATTTCCAAACATACCAAATCATGTAGGCGAATGTGGCACTCCAGCTGTCCTCTTTCTTCAAATTCGATAGGATCCAGAGGCTTACCTCCCCTTCCGAGAAGAAGTTCGGTTGGAGAGAGTATCCCGTGAGTTTATTCCAAGCATCCCGAATCAGCGGGAAATCTCTGAGCATATGGATAGTTGACTCCTCCATCCCGCACCGAGGGCAACCGCTCATGTTGGCAAGCTGTCGTCTGATCCGATTCTGATTGCTCAAGATACTGTTGTGGGCGGCTAGGAAGGCAAAGGTCCGGGCACGCTGTTGGGCGGGGACTCTCCACACGTGCTTCCAGCCTTCCAACTTCGGACCTCCCTCCACTCTACATACCTGGGACATCGCCGATTTCGTAGTCAGAACCCCTGAAGATGTGTGCGCCCAAAACAGACGGTCAGCCGCATCCATCTCCGGCCTAATCTGTATGGATTGGAGCTTTAGAAGCACGTCTGAGGGAAGGTATGGCGAAATGCTTTCCCAGTTCCAAGTCCCATTCGCCCAAAGATCCCCGACAGTTTCACCCATCCGATCTTCTGGTACCGTTTGAATCGCCATGTCCATCAAGCACTCCTCATCTAACCACCTATGGATCCAAAACAAAGTTGACATCCCATTTCCCACCGTCACTCTTAGCCCTGGCAGCAGTAGCTCGGCTCCATGGTTAATCGCCCTCCAGTTACGGGACGCTCCTCTCCTAGCTCCGAACATATCCACATCAATTCGACCATCGCAATATTTGCCTCGGATTACCCGACTCCATAGCGATTCCGGCTGTTGAATCATCCGCCAACACAGCTTCGAGAGAACAGCCTGGTTCGTTTCTCGCATAGCCCTAATGCCTAATCCTCCTTCCTCCAAAGGCAATTTCAGAGTCTCCCACGACAGGAGGTGAATTTTCCTCTGCTGCGGTATGCTGCCCCAGATGAACCCCTTGACAGTCTTGTCAATTTCATCACATATGCTTCTTGGGACAAATGCCGATTGCATTACATATACCGGGAGGCTCGTCAAGACCGATTTTGCAAGAGTTACTCTACCTGCGAAGGAGAGTGATCTCGATTGCCAACCTCGCAGCCTTGCCGCCACTTTGTCAACCAGATAGCGGTAACGATGAGACGTCATTCGACCACAAGCCATGGGCACTCCTAGATAGTTTCCGAAATCTGTTGAGATTGGGATGCCCAGGCCGCCTGCGATCCCTTCCTTAGTTGAACTTGGCACCCCATGGCTAAACAAAATCGAGCTCTTTAAGTAATTCACCCTTTCGCCGGACCTCACACAGTAGCTATCCAGGACTTGTTTCATCAGCAACCCTTGATCAGTCGAGGCTTCACCAAATAAGATCAAGTCATCGGCGAAGAATAGGTGGGAAAGATTAACCCCCCCAATCTCAATCGGCTTCCAACGGCCCTGCTCCACTTCGAAGGAAATCAGATGAGACAGGAGTTCCATACACAAAACAAATAAGTAAGGGGATAGTGGGTCGCCTTGACGGATCCCCCGCGATGGAGTAAACCGGCCAGCCTTAACCCCATTCCATAAGAGCTCTGTCGACCCCGACGTCTGGCACTGCATTATGACATCGATCAGTCTATCCGGAATTCGAGCCATAAATAGAGCTTCCTTTAGAAAGTCCCACCGAATCCGATCATAGGCCTTCTCCAGATCAATTTTCAGTATCATCCAATCCCTCCTGCGATCTCTCTTTTCCATCGAGTGAATCACTTCTTGGACAATAACTACATTGTCGATTATTTGTCTGCCCGGAATGAAACTTGCCTGAGTTGGCAAGACTAGTGAAGGAAGCACCCGCTTGAGTCTTTCCACGATAAGCTTAGTCGCCATCTTGAAGAGAACATTCAGCAGAGAGATCGGTCTTAGTTGCGAAGGGCGTTCTGGGCTTTGGACTTTGGGGATTAGGACAAGTAAAGCGTTCGCACAACCGGGTGGGAATTGACATTGATTAACCATGGACAGGACTGTTTCCGTTGTCTGGGCACCTACCACCTCCCATTCGTGCTGATAGAACAGAGCCGGGAACCCGTCCGGACCCGGAGCTTTATAGGGCCCCATTGTTTTCAACACTTCTCTGACCTCATCCCATCTAAAAGGAGCGCGCAGACCTTCCAACTGGGATGCTGACAGCTCCGGGAACTGGAAGCCGTACCCACGCTGGCCTGTAGGACTCTCATCCCTCGGGTCTGCCGTGTACAGTAGACGAAAGAAGTCCATCACCATGTCACTGATCACCTGGTTGTCCACTTCCCACTCGCCATTCTCTCTTTTCAGCGCTGATACCTTGCCTGCAGCCCGCCTAACTTTCGTCGAAAGATGATAAAATCTGGTGTTTCGATCCCCATCTAATAGGAAACTCGATCTAGATTTCTGAAACCAAAATAATTGCTCTTGCTGTAACACCGATTCCAGTTCACTACAAACCTCCTTCTCCAGGTTCAAATAATGCCTCGACACTTTCACATCTAGCTTCTTCCTGATTCCTTCAAGCCGGTTCGAGAGGCGCCTCTTTCTGTGGAAAATATTGCCGAAGACCTCCTTGTTCCACTTAAGAAGATCAGCCGACAGGTTCTCTAGGGCAGAGCACACGTCAAGATCTCTCTTCCAGGTCTCGCGCACATGCTTAGCGAAATCCTCATGTAAGCACCAGCTTGCTTGAAAGCGGAAGGGTTTAGCCACACCCATCATGGTCTGCCGCTCCCCCTCAAGCCGGATCAGTAAGGGTGAGTGGTCCGAGTGCGCCGACGACAGGTGCCGAAGGGTAGCGTCCGGAAACCGTTCTTGCCATTCGCTGTTACAAAGGCCCCTGTCCAATCTTGCCATAATTCTACTGTCAACATCATTCCCTCTCCACCAAGTGTAAGGTACCCCTGTGAACCCGATATCCAGTAGATGCAGGTTGTCAACTTCTCTTCGAAAGGTTTGGGATGCACGGTTCGAACTCATCGATGAGCGAGTTCGTTCTTGCTCATTGAACGTAGCATTAAAGTCTCCCGCCAGCAACCAGGGCTGTGTGTTTCTAGCGGCAAACTCTTCAAGCGATCTCCAGAGACTCTCTCTGTTAGTTGGTCTCGGAGCCGCGTAAATGGCAGACAAAATCCACGGTTCTTCACCCAATCGAGTCACCTCTACAGTGATATGCTGAGGGTGTGTCACCATCGTCTGGACATGGACAGACGCAGTTCTCCATAGCAGCCATATCCCTCCCGAGAAACCTTCAGCTTCTACTCGTTCTATGCCATCGAAACCAAGGCGATTACATACTCTGTCTGCCTGTTCTCCGCTGATTCGTGGCTCCACAAGGGCCACGACACTAGGCTCGTGCACCCTAATCAAGTCCCGGAGAGCGATTAGAAAAGCTTCACTTCCTGCGCCGCAGGTATTCCACACCAAGATACTAAGACCTCTTAACATATTGATACAGTGATTAAAAAGGAACCATCTGTGTTCATCGAATCGCGGACCTAAGCATTCACATCGGTCCAGAGCATTAGTCAGAACTTGGGGCATCGTGACCCGGCATAACATGAGCCTGGTCTCGGTGATCACTGGTAGGAAATCCACCAACATTCGGTTCGCGATTCTCGGAACCTGGGCAATGATTGGCCCCGTCCGGCGGTTTGAAAGAAGAAAACTTTTCCGAGTGTGAACTTGGAATCGTTCGACCATGATACTCCTCTGTCAGAACGCCCACCGCCGATTGTCTAGGGAAGGACAGTCTGTGACCAGTGTTCTTCTTTTGTGGGTGTGATTGGGAATTTGAGGCTTTAGACTTAGGATCTCTCGGGTAGGATTGTTCTGAAAAGGGGGAGGATGTATTTGATTTTGAGAGGGCGTCGGTTTGCTTCTTGAGATTCTGGCGTGGGGGGGAGGCTCCTTTCGGCTTAGGATTCATGTGTTGTGCATCTTTAGGAACTACAGAGTCCTTGGAGGGGGGCGTTGGGTTCTTCTTAGGTGGGTTGGTTACAGGGGGTCCACAACAACATCCGGTTTGGTCTCGGTATTGGCGGAAAGATTATCTTTGGGAGGCCTTGGTGTAGCGTTTCCTAAATTAGAGGGATTTGGAATTGGAGAATCCCTCAGAATCTCAGTGGGCGTAACCTCCGTATCTTCCTTATCCAAATCGAGAGCATCGTAACGGGCGGAGGTTTCCACCGAGAATTTCTCCGTATCTTTATTTGAATTCTCCCCTGACTGATCCATCGGCGGCGAGGAGTCCGGCGCCGGTATTGTGGACTTCTTCGCCGGATTCGAAGCATTTTCTGTCTGTTGTCCAGTGGATACCTTCTCGCCTTGAATAGACGAAGTGGATGAGCTCCCTGCCTTCCGTCGGATGTTCCGCTTCACTTGCATCCATTCACCATGGGTTTCCTTTTCCACGAGAACTCTCTTGGACTCAGCGTACATTGGGTTATGCCTCTCAGCCGTAGTGGTGTCCTTGCCTGAAGCACAGTTCTCAGTTGAGTGACCTGCCCGACCGTAGTTGAAGCAAATCATCCGAATCCCTTCGTATTGAATTGGCCACACTTTCCCGTCTAATTTGAATTTGGATAATAGCGGCTTGCTCAGATCCACTTCTACGCTTAGTCTAGCATATCTCCCTCGATCAGCCGATGCAGTCGTGTTGTCCACCCGTCGGACTTTCCCAATTTTACTTCCAATTCTATGGAGCAACCGAGGATCGAAGTATTCTATATGGAGATTTGGGATCCTTACCCAGACAGTAAGAGTTGTGATCTCTTCGATCTCTGCATCAAATCTCGGGACCCACTCACGTATGGCCAGATACGTATCACCAATCATCCAAGGGCCTTCCAACACCACGTGGTCGTAGTCTGCTTGGTTGACAAAGCGAGCAATGTAGAAGTCGTTCCCCAGATCCACAAGCGTAAACGACGCCTTAAGTCCCCACTTCTGCGAGAGTCTCCGATGGAGTTGCATGTAGCCCGGGCCCTTGTCGAATAGCTTGATGATCAGAGTATTCTCCCACGGCTTTCGCAGAGCTAGCTTTTCTGCTTTGTTCAGCACGATTTTCGGACACGCAGGGTCGTCTTCCTCGGGCAAAATGTCGTCGTCAGTGCCATAGTCGTCTCCTATTCGGCCTTCCTGAAAGATCGGATTGGTGTGAGATAGGCTGAACCCACCCCCGGCGCCAGTCACCAGTTTGTCTTTGTAGTTGAGGGTCATCAGTGGCGGGGTTACACCCCGATTGTTCAGTGCCGGGAATTGGTCTAGCGGGGTACCTTCATTTGCCGTCCCTGAGCCTTCAGCAATATCATTTACACTATCCTTTCCTCCCTGTTGTTCAGCACCCTGATCAATCTCCCGGGTGGCTTCCTTGTCCGGTGGCTCGCCTGACGGAGCAATGACATGCCGGTTAGGACTCCTCGAACGCTCTCTCCCCATAGCAGAAAAAAAACGGACTAAGTCTATATATATATAAACACCCAACTTGATAGCAGAAGTCTAATCAAAGATCAAGAAGGCAAAAAACAAACAGCTTGCCATGCAAGCAGAGACAAAGTGACGGGCAGGCCGAGCCTAGCACGACAAGGACACCCAGCGAGGAGGACAAGGCGTGCACGACAAGGAGAACTCTAGCCCGGGACGGCAACGGGCGAGGATACCACGGAGATGCGCCAAGCAGAGCCTAGACCAGAAGCGTCACGGCGAAAGCACGAGATTGAAAGGGAATTTTTAGATTTGGGAGTTTATGGGCACGATAGAGAGTCAGGCCACACCACGGGGTAGTAGGCGGTGGAGGGGTAGCACTAGGGGAATCCCGGAACCACCGAATTCAGGGAGAATAAAGGTAGGCTATGGCAGTGGAGACTAGCGGTGAGGCGGGGATGGCATGAAACCGACAGAGGAGACTGTCGACGAGCCGCTAAATTTGAGTCCAACCTGACAAGGAGGGAAAGGAATTGGAACTAGGAGAGCAGTAGAAGAAAAGGCCCCGTGAATTGGAGGAGCAATGGATACAAATTGGAGATTTTAATTTTTTAGGGAATCAATCGGCCCAACAACTGTAGATCGAGCATGGACAATGTTGGCGATGGGAGGGGACCTGGAGAGGAGATTCACCAGGAAAGACGGCGTCGCCGAGCAACACCATCGCCCCCAGGACCACCAAAAATAAGATGGACCAGCCCAGTCCCCTGAACGATAGAGAAAAATGCCGCCCCTGGATCGGTGAACAAAGGTTTAGAGAGGAAGCTTTGATTGCCGACAAAAGAGGTGATAGAACACCCGAAGTCGGTGGTTGATTAATGGTGGCCAAGCACCATGGGTTGTCAATCCGGCAAGACTCTCTCTCTAGAAAACTAGAGAGAGGTCGGAGCTTTTCAATTTTTTTTTTTTGGTTTTATTGCTTGCCCTTTCGTTAAATTTGTTTCCGGGTTCGGGTTTGACCCTGCATTTTACTACTTTATCCGTTTATAAATAAGTGTTGTTTGGCTTTTCAACTCATTTTTTAAAAGATTAAAAACTTTATATAATATTTAATTTTAATTACCCTTTTAAACTAATTTTATATAAAAATAATTAAAAAATTATTATTTTATACTCCTTAAAAATATATAATAAATTTAAACTACACTTATTTTTAAACGGAGTTTGTATAAAAATATTCAAGGGATACGATCATACGAACATGTTCACTCTTAAATTTGAAATTTCGACCCCCATAAAACAACATACTCCATGAAATTTAAAAATATCCTTACCAAAAGAAATTTAAAATATTAAATTCGCGGTAGTGTAGAAACATTGACAAAGTGCGGGCCCGCCACAAACCCAACGGCAGTATCGTCCAGGTCCAAACCAGTACGGACCCCAATAGAAAGACGGAGTGAGAGAGGGAGAGTGATCCTCACTCGCCGTGTACACGTGTCTCCTTGTAATTGTCTTACTTTATTCTAACGTTTCAAAAAAGAAAAAGAGAAAAATAAAGGTAGATAGATAGAGAGAGAGCACGTGACAGTAAATGCAGCTCCGTCTCACTCGCCGAGTCTCCTTGCCATACCCAACACGCGTGGCCTGTTCTCTCCCACAATTAATTAATATTCAAATTTGATCCCCCCTTTTTTCACGTAATTACAAATTAGGACCCAAAAAATTCACTAACAAACGACTCATTCTCTTTCCGTGAGCCGATATGCAAAAGCGTCGCCGTTAACGCCCTGTAACGCAAATATCTCCGCCTATTTTTGTCCAATTTTTTAAAAGGGATATTTTTGAATTAAATATAGAAAAGTCACAAACAGACAGATTTGATGTCGTTTACACTGCATTTCATCCTCATTTCGTTCGCATTTCATCTACTTCTCAACAAACTCTCTCCCCTTTGGCATTTATCCTCTTCCATCCTCTATATATATCTTCCGTCTTCCCACTTCGATTCCATTTTTTCCCCCAAACGACTCGGAAAAAGAATCCATTTGAGAGAGTGCAGAGAGAGAGAGAGGTTTAGGTGGGAGGTAGAGGGAGAGGGCGAGAGATCGTTTCGTGCGTGTTGCTTCAATTTTCTGTTTTTTGTTTCCTTCGCAGGTGCTAGTTTTCGGTGTTTAAAGGAGGTCAACTGCTAATTTTCTCACCTGTAAGTTTTTTTTTCTTTTTCTTTTTAATATATCTCTTTTTTTCTTCGTCTTCGTTTTTGTGTTTATACATTTTTTGATGTAATGGATTTGAGTTATCTTGCTTTATATTGATTATTAATTATTAATTTCCTGTTCTAGGTATTTCGATTTTCCCCTTCCCAGCTCTAATTTGTCCTTTGAGCACGGTTTTTGAGTAATTAGGGTTTGATTGAAGGCGGCTTTGTAATGATTTGGGGGTTTTTGGCTAAGTAGGTCTGGTTTGCGGGTTCGTGTTGATTCTGGTTTCCGGTGTGCGTTATGCGTTGGGTATTGTGGGTATTTGTTTAGATCTGTAAATTGTTTAGTTAAATATGTGCATATTAGGTAGTGTGCTGTGGTTATGGTATCAATGGAAAATATACTATTATACTTGGCTCTATGTGTGATCCATAATCTCCACTTTTGTCTTTATAATATTCTGTGCGGGTCCATTTAGGATAATGCTAGAATATCATTGATTTATGATCACACATATTCATATGCATTGATTGTTCTTTTGATAGGTTAAGCCGTATGTGTTTGCTACACGATCTCTTGGCTTTAATTATTAGCAAATGTAGAATGAGCTGAAGTGGTAGTCTTGTGCTTGTAGATAATGATGATAATCTATATTGTTCCAGTGAAAAGCATGTACAAGAATTTAAAGCAGCTTGTTACCTTGTCATATATGAATCAATTTCGCCTATCTTGTGCTTGTACAAGAATTTAGGCTGTCTAGGTATATAGATATATGAATTATATGACTAAGTTTGTTCATGGGGAAAAGGCTCGGTGTCTAGACGCTTTTTTTTTCTTTTTTTAACTGAAAGTGCTACTATACTTTAAGCAAAACATACATGCCTCCTGGAACCTTCAATCATTCCATTGGAATTGACACTGCTCTTCTACATTCACCTCTACAGAACACAGAGAGTGAGCAATGGAGATGCAAGGAACAGCAATGTTTCAAGTGTCAACTAATGTCATTTTTCTATCTAGTATTATGGGGGGAGAAGGTCCAAACCCTTGCCACAAATGTGACTGGAAATGCCAAAACGAGCATGTATGTGGGAACATGTATCGGTGCAGGCTAACAGGGCTGACCCATATCTGTGACAAAAACTGTGACCAGAGGATCCTTCACGATAATCACCACTCTCTCTGCAGGGTCAGTGGCCAGATTTTCCCTCTCACAACTGCAGAGGAACAGGCTGTGAGAGGAGTTCGTAGGAAGTTTGTTGATAGTGAAGAGAATTCTTCTCCCTCTGAGAGCTGTTCTTTCAAGCGCAGGCGTGATGCCAAGTTTCATCCTTCACCTTTTGAGAGATCCATCACTGCTGTTAGTCCTATCTGCAGCCAAGTTGGAGATGGCATGGACTTGAACTAGATAACCTGCAAACTACTACAATAAGCTTTCCTTTTTACCCTTTTAATTTCGCATCCTGATGAATGGATATTGATGGGGGACCCTGATGTTTAGGAACTTTATAATATCTGCTGGACTTACTATGGATATGTAGTGGAATTAAGACTATATTTACTTACTTTCTCTTGTTCCCCACGTGATTAGCTTATTTTGCTACTTTAACATTTAGTGATATAATTCTCGTGATATACTATGGACTTTGAATATTGCCATTCGTACTTACAAACAGTTAACTATGTGGGTTTTGTTCTGCCTTTTCTGGTTAAAGTTCCGCGTGCTGGTTTGCTTGTGATGTCACTGTCTTCTTCCAGGTTTTTATGAGGGATGTTTATGCCAGCTTATGGATCATGAATGTAATGGTGTTTGAGATATCTTGTTTTTGTTCATTATTATTCACCTTTGTTTTCTTTCTTTCCTCTTTTTTCCCCATTCTTCATGTATTAAGGTTGAGGTGAAGTGTGGACTGGTATTATTAAATGTAAATTTATCTGTAAATCTGTAATTTATACTTCTGCATTCTCCAGTTTGTTTAGCCGTTGCAAAAATAGTGACATTGGATGAGTCTACGTTATAAAGCACCATAACTTGACATTTTATCTTTCTTGATGTTATTTTGCAGGTTCCATTGTATTATCTAGTCATGGGGTTAAAGTTATTAATAGAGTCGATGTTCCATTGTTTCATTTAAGTTTATACTTTTTGATTTGAACGTGAGAAAAAAACTAACATAACCTTTTATTTTCGTTCATGTAGGGGGGCTAGGAACAAAACTTTTCTTCATTATCCATCGAAGATGTGCTGGAAGCTGAAATGCCCCAATTTGCAGGGTATCCATGACAGAACAAAGCATTCATGGAGCTTATGTAGAGGCAATCCAAAAGGCGCAAAGATTCATATAGATAGAGAACCAGTACTTTTTAGGAGGATGCGGTTTATGGACACAAGACCAACACAACATTTGCAAAAACTTGACCCCCATTGAGATTGTCTTGAAGAGTGCAAAACAAGATTAGATCAAGGGAGTGGTTCGCAGCTTACATCCTAATTCTTATGTGGCCAGAAGGATTATCTGAAAACAAATCTTTTCAGGATATTTTGCATTGGGCTAGAGCAACCTAAACAAGCAATTCAGGCTATCCTGAAGATTTACTTCTGCCTCGCAAACAGGGAGGAAAAGCTAGTGAGTTCGTCCCACCATGGTGTATGTGGACCACTCCAAGATAAGGATTGGTATGTAGATACTTAACCATCATGCATGAAATTTTACATAGAGTCAATCATAAGTTGTTATGTCAATCTTTCAGCCGACGATGTCTACATGCTAATAGGATCGTTGACAGTGAACCAGCAATCCGTTGATGGGGTAAGAGATACAGAGTTTGCTATAGGATGCGAGCAATGAAGAAATGGTGAAGAAATCAACCCGTACAACATGGCATTGTGGTATGAGCACAGCAGAAGAGCAGAGGAATCATTATTGTGTGGAGAAAATGCTTTCAATCAGAGATGAGGTTGTTGACATGGAAGGAGTTACCTGGGTTGTTATCCTGTAAAACAAAGATAATTCCTCATAAGAGGAAACCCAAGGAATTCATTTCGATCATGCCTCTGTTTTTTGGATTCTATATTACCTCACGAGGAAAATTGAGCAGGTGCTCGTGGATTACAACGAAGCTGAGAGATTAGGTTTTACTCTTTATGAGGAAGCATCAGAAGTGTCACCTAATCATAGATACATAGCTTATACATATATGGATATGGACAATGATTTTTTAAAGTTATCTGCAAGTGGGTTTCAATATGTTGCGGGTGAAGAACGGACAGGCTTGCTCTATGTTGTTGCTGATCGAGTGATCACTATAAGAGGCCTTGCAAGTTTTTGTGAGCCTTTCATTCTGTCACCGCGTTCGAATTTTGCAAAGCTTGTATTTTCTGGAGTTTGCTACCTGTGTATGGTTGTATGAGGTTTTGACACACTTGATTTTGTTAGGTTGCAATGAAGTATAACATGTCTATTTGAATATCAGGCAGTGCACAGTAGAGGAACACAATGTGAATGCCTTTTCGGCAATGCATCAATATCCTCTCTTGATTTTTATTTTGATGAGGGTAGAGAGGATGCATTTTTTCCGGCTGCCATTAGTTGTTTGAGCCTTCTCGGAAGGGGAAATGAATCTTAGGCCGGTAAATTAATAGAAGACTGACAATTGTTAGAAATGGGTAAAAATTGCAAAACAAAGTTATGGCAATGTTCATAAATTATTTATTGGTAATTGTAGGTGAAAATGCAAATGCACATTTGGATTGAATTATGCCACGTTGATATGTTACTATGCAATCTATCTGAAGTTCGATATTTCGCCATAACACTTAAGTAAAAAAACGAAGATCGAAAAGGACACAAGGATTTGGTAACGCAGTTCGGGTAAAACCCTACTCTGCGGGATCTCAAGAGGGGAGATCCGATCCCAGAGTTCACTATGTTGCAAGAGGGTTTACAAGCCAAGCACACTAGACAGAGCACCAAACCAGCAACCTATGGAACCTCAAACCGAGCAAGACAAACAGAAGAGAAGATAAAAGGAAGAGATGCCCCCTAAAAGGCAACCGAGAAACTTCGTGGAAGTTTCTCACGGAGACTGAGCTCAGCAACCAATGACAGGACCATCGTCTTCATCAATGGCTTACACCAGAGCTTTATCTTTCTCTTTCTGTAGCTAGGGTTTCCTAATGTGAGGCTCAAGGAGCTACAGTACAGAAGAGGAAGCTTTTATAGCCCAGATCTAGGGTTATCTGAGCATCTTCCAACGACACCAAAGAGTATGGGCCGGATCCATACTGTAACTTAACCAACAAGGGCCCAAAACAGAAAAGGCCCAAATAACCTGAGCTCGGAATGAGCTATAGTCTAAGTGTTAGATTATACATATAATACACATACTTTAGGTGATATTCTCATAGGTAAGTCAACCAGCTTAGATGCATATGTCCAAGGGTAACTTTAACCTATAAAATGTCCAACTTTAGTATAGTATAAGTATAATCTAAACACTTAGTATAAATCCTAAGGCTACCAAAGTTTAGTGCTCAATGTCCAATGTTACAAGTTTAGCTTTACATGACAAGATTAATAATACAACAAATTGCCCTCTTAAGCTTGTCATCCACCATTCTCTTGCCATCATAGGATCCTGGTTGTATCTCCCGTCCATCCTCGATTCCAAGTGTGATCAGGTGCTAAGGGGCATCCCAAATATGCAGGGAATCCCTGCAATAAGCAAACTTATCAGCAGTGACAACCTTAGTGCCAAAATCAGAAGGGTTAAGCTCAGACTTAATCTTGCACACATTAAGTGCTTTATGTTTAACCTTCTTTCTAATGTAATGGAATCTGACATCTATATGCTTTGTCCTCTCATGATAGAGAGGATCCTTACACAAGTAAATTGCACTTTGGTTGTCAAGAAACACAGTAGGCACATATGTCTTCCTCTCAATCTCCTCAAGGAGACCCTTGAGCCAAATAGCCTCTTTGGCTGCTTCAGTAGCAGCCATGTATTCAGCTTCAGTGAAGGAGAGGGCTACAGTAGATTGTTATTGAGATTTCCATGACACACAATTACCAGCCCAAGTGAAATAATAAGCAGTAGTAGACTTCCTATTATCTTTGTTTCCAGCATAATCAGAGTCCACATAACCAATCAAATTATTCCTAGAGTTGTGTTCAGTGTATACTAAGCATTTCTTTTCAGTGCCACACAAGTATCTCAACAAGTATTTCATAGCATTCCAGTGAGGTTCACCAGGATTAGACATATATCTACTCAACACACTAACAGCAAAAGCAATATCAGGTCTTGTGCACAACATAGCATACATGACAGATCCAACAGCAACATCATAAGGCACTTTGCTCATTTTATCTATCTCAATCTGGGAAGAGGGGCATTGTTTCTTAGACAACTCAAAATGACCACCCAAAGGAACAACAGCAGATTTAGAGTTTGTCATTTGAAACCTCTCAAGGACTTTATGGACATATTCAGATTGGGAAAGCCACATCAGTTTTCTTTTTCTGTCTCTATTGATTTTAATTCCAAGAATTTTCTGAGCTTGACCTAAGTCTTTCATATCAAAGTGCATTTTTAAGTCTCTTTTAACACCATAGATGAGAATCTTAGAATTTGAAATTATAAGAATATCATCAACATATAGAAGCACATACAGAGGAGACTTAGAGCCAACACCTTTGAAATAAAGACAAGTATCATACTCACTTTTATGGAAACCAAGTTTAGACATGCATGAGTCAAATTTCAGATTCCATTGTCTAGGTGACTCTTTCAAACCATATATAGACTTTCTAAGTAAGCACACATGCTCAGGTTTGAATTTATCAATGAAACCTTTAGGTTGTGACATGTAAATAGTTTCATCAAGATCACCATGTAGAAATGTAGTTTTAACATCCATTTGCTCAAGTTCCCAATCATACACAACAGCCATAACAAGCATCAATCTCAAAGTTTTATATTTTACCACAGGAGCAAATATGTCATTATAGACAATGCCCTCTTTTTGAGTAAACCCTTTAGCCACCAGTCTAGCTTTAAACCTAGGAGGTTCACTAGGATTCACACTTTCTTTAAACTTATAAATCCATCTACACTGAATAACCCTAGCTTTATCAGGTTTCTTAACAAGATCCAAAGTATCATTAGTTGTCATATAACCTATTTCTTCACACATAGCTTTAATCCAGTTCTTAGCATCAGCACATTTGATAGCAAGCTCATAGGTTTTAGGCACAAAAGGATTTATAACAATATCAGAAGCAAGCAAGCAATACTCAACAATATTGTTCAGAAATTTTTTGTTTGGGATTCTAACCCTAGGCTCTCTATCTCTAGTTAATTGATAGTCAGAGTTGTCATGCTGAGGAAATGAAACAATCACACCAGAAGTACCAGAAGTACCAACATCAACAGCAGTGAACTCATGAGCAGAATTAGAAGAGGAGGAAGGGTTAGAATTTAACTCCCTTGGCTGAACTTCCTCCCTTAATTGTTGAGGATTTAAGCTTCTAGCTTCATTAGGATTTCCAGAAGCAGATTTGGATGCCACAGGCTCCACATGCTCCATATTTTCATTAGCTTCAGTCCCTTCTTGGAAGGGTTGAGAGGAAGACCCTGCACTTGCCACACCAGGAGAGAATTGACCTATGTCAAATTCTTCTTCATCATTTCCAGGAGGCAAATTATTCTATGTACAGAAGTGCCTGAGAGATGTAGGTTCTCCTTCTGTACTACCACTGGTACCTGCAAAAGAAGGAGTTAGTACAGATTTAAAAGGAAATTCAAGCTCATTGAATGTAACACTCCTAGAGATGATGACCTTATAACCATGAGGTTGAATAAGGAGGATTTTATATCCTTTAACACCATCAGGATAACCTAACCTAACATGACTCCCTTTTGAGCCCTAGGGTGCAACTTACCCTGTGACACATGAGAGTAAGCAGCACACCCAAAAGGTCTCAAATAAGTCATATTAGGTTTCTTTCCAGTCCACATCTCCTGTGGTGTTTTGAAATTCACCACAAAAGATGGGGATTTGTTAACAAGGTAGGCTGATGTGGTTACAGCTTCCCCCCACAGAGAGTGTTTTAAACCAGAACTAACTAACATGAACCTAGTTTTCTCAAGTAAGGTTCTATTCATTCTTTCTGCAGTACCATTTTGTTGTGGTGTACCAGGAACAGTGAGATGTCTCTTAATTCCATGTTCTTTACACAAGTTGTCAAAATCAGCATTGCAAAACTCTAACCCATTGTCAGTTCTTAGACACTTTATTTTCTTACCATTTTGATTTTCCACTAAGTTTTTCCAGGTGATAAAAGTTTGACATGCTTCATTTTTAGATCTCAACAGATAAAGACAAACCTTTCTAGAAAAATGATCAACAAATGTAATAAAGTATCTCTTACCTCCAATGGTTTCTACTTGTGCAGGCCCTCAAAGGTCAGAGTGGATGTACTCTAGGGGCCTTTCTGCAACATAAGTAGAATGGCTAAAAACATGCTTAACCTTCTTACCAAACACACAAGTCTCACAGAAGTCAAGGTTAAGAGGTTTATGATCAATCAAGCCATGTTTAAATAAGTAATGCATGCCATTATTACCAATATGACCAAGCCTACTGTGCAACAACTTAGTTTGATCTAAGTCCATAGAGCCACCATTACTAGTCACATTTGCTTCAGGTGAGGTCACTACAAAGTAGAGACCTCCCTTTTTAGTGCTTCTAATAATGGTGGTTCCATCCTTAATGATATCTCTAACACCATTTTTAACTTTAAACACACAGCCAAGATCATCAAAGACAGACTCAGAGAGAAGTCTCCTCCTAAGTTGTGGTACCCACATTACCTTTTGGAGGAGTCTTACCTTACTTTCAAACATACACATAGGCACACTACCAATACCTTTGATTTCAAGGGAGGTGTGATCACCTAATTTGACCTCACCCCCATTGAACACCTGCAGATTACTGAAATCAGATCTGTTAGGAGTTGAATGCACAGTACATCCTGAATCAAGGATCCAGGAATCATCAGAGAAATGATAGTGATCAGCAGCAAGTAATTCACATGGATATTGAGACTCAAGCACAACAGCAGATTGATTTTGATTTTTATCCGCTTCATCTCTTTGTTTCTTATGACATTCCTTAATGTAATGACCATATATACCACAATAATGACACTTTCTGTTCTTTGTATCAGAATTAGATGAAGCAGCAGGTTTATCTTCATTCTCAATTTTCTTATCCTTGTTCTTATTCTTGTTCTTCTTCTTTTTGCCTTTTACCATCAAAACCTCAGTTTTAGTCTCAGCTTTAGTGTTACTGCTATTACTATTGTCAGATTTGTTCTTAAATACTTTAAGCCTCTCATTCTTCTGCACAATAGACTCAAGAATCTTGTCTTTAGTTATAGAATCCTGACTGTACTGAATAACATCTTTTAACAAATCAAACTGAGGAGGCAAAGAGTTAAGCAACAAGATATCCAAATATTCATCTTTAATAGCATCCTTTTTATCATATCTCTCCAAGTCTTGAGTCATTCTTAAGAATTTGTCCAGATTAGATTGAAGTGACTGACCAGTGTCCATTTTAAAGTTAAACAGATGACACAAGATAGCAATTCGGCTAGGCAAGGATTTTGTCAGGTAAAGAGTTTCTAGGGTATCCCAAAGTTGTTTAGGGTTAGAGATACTCACAACCTGACGAGCTACGTCGTCAGAAAGTCGTTCCATCGAACGGCTTGATTCTCATAGCATTATCCGCCATCTCAGTACCTGTAAAACACTAAAAATTTAGTGTTGGTCCACAAGAAAAAACGAAAGGAAGCAAGCACACAAGCAATAACAGGACACACCAGTAACAAATGATTGAAGGGAGATCTAGAACTCTGGGAACACACAACCACAGAACAGTTTTTTCTTAAAAAAAATAACGAAGAAAAACACAGAACAAGAGCGGAAGCGAAACGTCAACAAGGAATACAGAGTGATTTCTAGATCCAAAACCCTAGATCAAAGATCTAGAATCCCAGATCCAGAGAACCTGGCTCTGATACCAAATTGAAGTTCGATATTTCGCCATAACACTTAAGTAAAAAAAACGAAGATCGAAAAGGACACAAGGATTTGGTAACGCAGTTCGGGTAAAACCCTACTCTGCGGGATCTCAAGAGGGGAGATCCGATCCCAGAGTTCACTATGTTGCAAGAGGGTTTACGAGCCAAGCACACTAGACAGAGCACCAAACCAGCAACCTATGTAACCTCAAACCGAGCAAGACAAACAGAAGAGAAGATAAAAGGAAGAGATGCCCCTGAAAGTCAACCGAGAAACTTCGTGGAAGTTTCTCACGGAGACTGAGCTCAGCAACCACTGTTGGAGCTCACAGGACCACCGTCTTCATCAATGGCTCACACAAGAGCTCTATCTTTCTCTTTCTGTAGCTAGGGTTTCCTAATGTGAGGCTCACGGAGCTACAGTACAGAAGAGGAAGCTTTTATAGCCCAGATCTAGGGTTATCTGAGCATCTTTCAACGGCACCAAAGAGTATGGGCCGGATCCAATACTGTAACTTAACCAACAAGGGCCCAAAACGGAAAAGGCTCAAATAACCTGAGCTCAGAATGAGCTATAGTCTAAGTGTTAGATTATACATATAATACATATACTTTAGGTGGTATTCTCATAGGTAAGTCAACCAGCTTAGATGCATATAAATATGTCCAAGGGTAACTTTAACCTATAAGATGTCCAACCTTAGTATAGTATAAGTATAATCTAAACACTTAGTATAAATCCTAAGACTACCAAAATTTAGTGCTCAATGTCCAATGTTACAAGTTTAGCTTTACATTACAAGATTAATAATACAACACTATCCTTCCACTTAAATGCAGAAAACTATTGTATGTTGTTAGCTAGGTCATCTAATTTGGTCAACTCCTAACATAAATAGCCACTATCTACTACCCTTTCATTTGCATTCACAACTTCTATTTCGCCTTTGAGGAATAGTTTTCTTATTTCAACTACATTCTAAAATTTAGTCGGTTTTTCAATCACGCTTCCTACATACTATGCAAAACTTATAAATTGACCCTTTTAATTTTATAAAAAAAAATTGCAAATCCCATTTGTGTTGCTGTTCGCAAGACACCAGATTAGATATTGACAAGATGATTTTTCGCAAAATTGTATGTTTGATTTGATGTTCTATCTGCACGTTTCAGCGATATCAAATATGTTTGTGCCATTTGTTAGATACTTGAAAATGCAGGCTCTGACTGCTGTTAATGATGGCATATCTTGTGACTTGTGTTGTGAAAGATTGAGAGGGAAGGTGGATGTGCAGACTAGGTAATATTTTCTGCTTTCCTTGATCACCCCCACAGTTTCTTAGAATCTGTCTACTTTTTTTTTTTTTTTGGTCTCATTAATTGACTTGACTTGGTAAAAATCAGTCTGGTTTATTGATTTCTCCTTGGTAAGGGTGTTATTTAATGTGGTGAATTGAGGAAAATGGTTGATCGACTTTTTATTCATCAATTATTTTAAGGCACTCCTTGTACCCTTACCAAGTTACCGGCCTCGTTAATTGGAAAAGTTGCATTTATGAAATTGCTGGAGTTGGCATACTAATACTAGCTCTACATAAGTCCTGAAATTGGTATGAGAAACCTTACTGAACAACATTTTGGCCTGTGTATTGTAGTGAACAATTATTATTCTTGTTAATATAAGGGGTAACCCTGGTTTATTTTAATTTTACCTCAAAATTTGAGATTATTTTTCATGACTTTTCAGTATGGTTGCCGCATTTGGCCTATTCAAGGCGAGCATTTAAACCTAACCAAAGTGTTGCTAAATTCCTGTCCTCCATTTTAATTACTTCCTCCTTTTTTAAAATATAAGTCGTTTTAACTTTGTAACATATTTTTTAAGAGTTAAAAACTATAAAAAATATTAAATTTTTATTATTTTTAAAATACTTAGTATTAATAAGTATATTATTATTTTAAAAAATTAATTAAAAATTTATTATTTTATATAATTTTTAAATCCTTAAAAAATAAACATATAACTTTGCCGCCATTCACTATTATCCAAAATTTATGCGTATGTAATTTGAGAGACACTCGCACAATTACGTATATTCTCAGCTCTTGTATTCCCTGGAGTCGTGTGACTATGGAATTGAAGCTGCTACTGTGAATCTGAAGATCTACAAGTAAGTTTGTTTCTCATTAATCATTGGGAAAACAATCTGCATCATATGTTGGATATGAACATTTCTGAATGCGCACAACCTGTTTGATGAAATGTCTGAATGAGAATTTCCCTATTTTTGAAACCCTGTTCAGAAAATCAAGCAAATGGCAGCTCTTGGGGATATCACCCTTCCACTGTTGAGAAGAACACATCCTCTTACGAGCCTCCATTCGACGCCTTTCAAGACCCAGTTCCGCCCCTTTCAAATTACGTGTAAGTGGCACCTCAAAGGTTTGCTTTATGATGCAGTGGACTTCACAAGGTTACTAACTTGGTGAGCCATTCCAGATGTTCCCCTGAAGCCTCTGGTGACTGTCGCCAAAGCAAGGACGCCGGCTAATACAAGAACCGAAAGCGCCAAAATCCTAAACCGGAGGATGAGGAGGAAGGTTAGGATAGGATCCACATGGTAGCATTCACTGGTGATTTCGTTTCCGGTTCTTATGGTTTTCTCGGTTTTTCGCAGTTTGATGGCACACCCAAGAAGCCAAGGCTCTCGGTGTTCTGTTCCGACAAGCAGCTGTATGCAATGCTGGTTGATGACCAGAACAAGAAGTGCTTGTTTTATGCAAGTACTCTACAGAAATGTATTCGAGCTGACACCGACGTTACAACTGAAGTAATTGTGCTCTTCCAAACGAACACATTTCCTGCTTGTAAAAACCAAGCTGCACATTTGTTTTAATAACCAATCTGTTTTCATACCTGTTAACCACATGCTTGCAGGAGGCTGCAAGAGTTGTTGGTGAAGAACTGGTTAAGGCAGCTGCTAATCTCAAGATCCATGAAATATCGTCCTATGATCTTAACGGATCTGCTGTTCGTGGCCTTCGTGGGCAGCGAATAAGGGCCTTTGAATCTGTGATTTCCAGCTATGGTTTCTTGCCATAGTTGAGATCTTATGATCTTAACTGAATTGTCCTTGTAAAAGTGGCTGTCATTTCCCCCAAACCACTTTTGCAGTGAGTCTTCTAACGAGGATCCTCCGCCTTCACCTCGCTGACACTCATTTTGAAGGTATACCAATCACATCGAATCAAGTTGTTGTTCATGAGTCGTGATCCACCTGCAGTTGCAGCTGCTTGTTGCACAGAGACAAAATCCATGTGGTGAAGAAAATCAGAAAGTAATATCCATGTGCAATCTTCCATTGTAGATTGGATAAGTTGTGCATTTGTATGCTTCCAGGAAAGGAATGCAAAAACCCAAAGAGTTCTGAATTAAAGTGAAGAATAGAACACATATATCACTTGTATTAATAACTTCCAAGATTAATATGCTATTTCATAAGTTCACCAAAAAAAAAAAAAAAGCTATTTCATAAGCTGCCACAGTCATATTGGGCATGGCCATTAAAATCCCGAAACAACGACACATATCGCACGAACTAGCAAATGGGAGACAACACATCAGCCATGGTTTCAAAAAGATCTCTCCTTCTCAATCATCTTCTTTTTTGTCGTCAAAGAACAGAAAAATGGGAGTACTGTATCACTGATCAAAATTTTGTTGGTAACAAGAAATGAACAAAGCATTATCCAGTAAAAGGGTGCACTTATGTGAGATTAAGCACGCGAATCACAACTAGTCAAATGTAAGAAAGGTTGATATGGAAGTAGCATTGAGAGTTGAAGGCATAGCAAAAGATATCCATCCAATTGAAGGCAATGAATGAAAGAATACCAAACAAAATTACCGGTGCTTTAACTAACTGTAGTTGCATCTATGATCTACACCTCATCCAAAAGCTATACACAAACCTCAAATACAACACTCCTCATACCCTCCCTACATATGTAGTTGAACTCTTCGATATATGTCAATAATATTACAAACTACAAAGCTCTTCTTCTCACCTTGAAAGGGAGGTGGGATGGTTGGAAAATATGTCAAACATCAGTATAAGATGCTCCTCAACCATGCCGAATGTCAATGTAAGACATCCTCTAAGCTACAAGTGCTGCATAAGCCTCTGTCTGGAAATAGTATGTGACCAAAGAGAAGCTGTAGGCATTCTCTTTGATCTGTGGTGGTTAGTCTCTAACAACACATGGCACGCTTTGTTTCTTGAAGTTTCTGCCACAAACAAAGCATCTCTCCAGGCTCTTGGTAGTGGGCAACTACATAGCCATCCTTGCACCCCTCGTTGTAGACCCGCTCTTCATTCTCATACTTGACTTGTAAGCCATCCTTCTTCATAGCATCAATCCAAATGCCCATTGCTACATCTTCCAACTTAAACATCTGCAATCAGCAGTTTTAACAATCCAAAAACAGCATGTCAGATGAGATTCATGCTAATGAATCTAGGATTTTAGCTTTTAACATGTTTAAACATATAATTCCCTTGGATTATTCATCTAGTGTTGATCAAGAACGTCTCACATACCTTTAATCGGCCTTCTCGTTGTCTCTTGGATACTTCCTTCGCGATGTCACGTGACACAACATAACCTGGTCCATGAGCCCATGGTGGGTATGTTTCTTCACGCCATTCCTGTGTAGGTGTGATTCCAGACATAAGAGGTGAGATGAACAGAAAAAATGAAAATTAAAATGATAGCCTTACAACCAATAAACCAAGCAAGTATTCAAATTACAACCAATAAACCAAGCAAGTATTCAACTATTCATTGCAAAATTAAGAAAGTTGCAGCATAATTCAAGCTCTGTTACACTGTTTTCTCCAGGTGAAGTTGCACAGTGAGAAAGAAATCAAAAGGACAATATTTACCTCAGGACTTATATACCATTTGCTGTCAGTGCTCCGGTGAGGCTGCGATTCCGAGTTAATAAGACCATAGAGCAATCCGGTGGTAATGTTGATCCTATTCATAGAAGCTAATACTTCATCTACACGAACAAATGCATCATCGTCCGTTTTCATGATATATTTGGCTGAAAGAACATCTGCCTGTTGAGAGAAGAGGTTATTAGAGCAACAATAGAGATGGTAATAAATGCATAAAAAAAAAAATGAGATTGTACCCCAAATGTGCAGATTGCAAGACTTTTCCAAGTTATGAGACTATAATAGTCAACAAATGGCATAAGCTGAACATCTCCATATGCCCGAGCTTCTTTCCATAGTTCCTCATTCACCCTTTGGTTTTTATGCTGAAATGAAGAACCTCGGGTTATTTTAAAAGGATTTAGTGTAGCAATGCACCACTAAACATTTATAAAAGATATCGAACTGCCTATAACCAAGCACAAGAACAAAGAATTCTAAAATGCAAGAACTAACCAATTAGCTGCAGACAACCCTCAAAGGAGTACCGTAGAGAAACCAAAAGTGTTTTCTAATGCATGCAATAAGTTATCTCAGTAAAATTACACATCTTTATCAAAATTAATTGCAAATACAGCAAAAATGCAGCGCTCTCAACTGCAGAGCAGCCCTCACAAAATCCACCAACAACTAACGGATGAAAACAGCTCATCAATCTTTTAGCCATTTTTTTAAAAGAAATATTCGAGTGATTCATTGAAAAATCATGTTATTCCTTTGAAATAATTATTATGTAATGCTCATGCATGCCACTTACCAATCCAACAAAAAAGCGCACAGCAACATCCCCAGAGCGCACAGCAGGGTACTGCATCCACGTTCTTCTAACAGCCATTCGACGCTTAAAGTTATTGGCTGTAGAGAAAACCCCAATAAAGAGATCCAACACTTTGTTATCGGGAATAGGAGGGGATTTCAGAGCTTCCAAATCAATTACATGTTCCAGATCTTCTGACGTGGGAAGACTACTAGCCAAAACTGATATCAATTGTAGCTCTCCTGATATCCTTGCTTCACTCACAAGCCATGGCTCCAAACTCTGTAGATAAGATCAATTATTTGGGGAAATATAGAGATATGATATGAGCTGTGTGATAACCAAAGGACAAAGGACTCTGATAGAGTAAGTTACCTCACGAAAAGCAAAGGAGGTAATGTGCTTTCCATCTACTGTCATCTGCATTCCCTCTGAGCCAACTCTAATTGTTGCCACAAAAGGATATCCTATTCTGAAAGGAAAATACTGCTTTGTTTCATGAACAAGGGAAGAATCCTTTGAACCATTTACATGCGTACCACTACCACCACGCGAAGTCAGGTTTGTATCTCGTCCCACCATCTCATTACACGGTTCCAGCTCATCCACTGACATGTTAAAACCAGATAAAGTTATCCAACACAAATGAAAACACAGATAAAAAGGCATGAGACACATCTCTGATGCAGAATGCAACACCTTGTCTGTGCATCATAGTTCTATTGTCATATAAAAGTGCAGAAACAAAATTATCACATAGTACTGAATCAGCCCATACAGATAGGACAAAGGCAGGCATGGACTCCCAGCATTATAATCCTTATTAAGCATTTTTCTTCAAGTCTTTGATCTTCATCAATCAATCATTAGGAGTTCAGAGTTCAGACACATCATAGGGACATAAGATCAAATCCGAATTCCTTTTTTTATTCATCTCTGGCTCGTTACAGATATTCTTATCTGACTTAATGTTACAGCTAGCAAAAAAATGATGAAATTATAAAATGAGCCACCAGAAACATATACCTTTCTTATTGATCTCGGGATCAGGAGATGGGCATCGTTCCTCTTCACCCCAATCACGTGCAACAGTCCAGGTATTTTGCACAATCACAGGATCTTCTGTAACCTTATCACCACGTATCCTAACATTGTAGTGAAGAATAATTGGCGGGTCTTGCTCACCGGGAATCTCCTCCCCAGTCAAGTCAATACGGAAGTTACCAAGAAGACCATTTGGAATGGCAATAATAGTAATCGAAGAACCTTGAGTCAGGCCACAAGGAAAGGACAGCCTATAAGTGCTATCATTATATCCTGTAGCGTTCATTTTATTGAGATAATGGGGACATTGTTTCTCTTTTGCTTTCCTTGATGAGTTAAGATTTGTACTTCGTCTTTCATCTTCAATTGAAGTCATCAAGATATTCCATGCATTAGAAGCTTCTCTGGTAGCATCAAGAGCATTAGGCAAAGCTATAGAATGGTTAAGTAGGTGCTTCAGATGATTCCAGGTTAGCAAAGAATGTTTCTCTTCCTTGGTCGTGTTCCTCGGAATAAATAGACTAGAGGTTAGGTCATCAGCGGAAACCACTTGAGTGGCATTTTGAGGACTTGAGACTTCGGGAAGTGCAGTAAGACGTACCCATTCAAGAGGGTTTGTTGTATTGTAGGAAAAGGGACCTACTAGGGGGCTTAGTCCAGCTGGACTTTTGATGAGGAAGTACCTCAGAACCACTAACATAAACAGGGATGTACTTACAACACCAATGTACCATTTCTTCATTTCTTCTTGTTAACAGCTGACAACTTTCCCTCAGAAGGTGAGTTTAAAAATACACTACATCCAACAGGGCAGCAGGGAAATTTCAGCATATAATGACAATCATCGAAGATTCAGAAGCAGCGTGTTTCTTGGCTACAAATATAGAAAAGTCAGTATACATACTGACCTGTTCTGCCAATTCAACTACTGGTTCATAAATAGCAAGCTTTGTCTACAAATCCATCATGGATAACTCCCTGAATCCAGTGAAAAACCATCAAATTAGTCCTTCAAGGCTTGTATGCAAAAAGACAACAAATAAAATAGAGTCAGCATAAATCTTATTGCTTTTTATCTCACTTTACTCCTCTCAAAACACATTACATGCTAAAGCAATATAGGTAAGTTTTGGTGAGGTGGAGCACTATCAAGTCATGTCATTGTGGTTGGTACTTTGCTTACATTTTAATACAAGCATATCTATGTGCAAGCTTAAGGCTAAAGTTATCTAGTAAGTCTCTTGGGTACAAAAGGGAAATGACAAAAATCCAGTGGCCACATCTTCTCATGCACTAGAGCCAATCTTCAATGTGAAGGGAAGATTACCATACAAAATCCATGTACAATTGTAGAAGTAAATAAATCAAGCCTTGAAGAGGCGTATATGCATGTGTGAAAAATACACAATTCATTCCGAATAATATCAGGATCCATGCATGAGAGTGCAGTTTTCACCATGGAAAGCAACCAAATTTTTTTATCATTTGCAATTGTGAGCTAGCAGCTTGTCAAAAAAAAAGCAAAGAGTGCTCCCAATAGCAAAATTCAACAAAATCTAAATTGAAGGCAGTACCCATAAATGGCATGATAAGATTAAACACAAAAACGACACAAATTCACTACTTTTTCTGACTAAATCAAATACCAAACACCTGATAAACTATTAAAAAAAGAACCCTCTAAATCCACTCGTCTAACCCATTATGTCGAAAATTAAAGCATAATCATTCAGCCACAATTAATACCAAGCTCTCATCCACATTAACACGGAACAGCCAACGCCATAAACAACTGAACTCTAAATAAACCGACTAACAGATCTACTTATGGTGAATCTCAAATAAAACAATTGGCATGCTTGAAGACACTATCTAAGCTTAATGTACAAAAGTTGTGTAAACAGCAACGCTAGATTGCATTCTGCTTAATAAAAGATCGCAACTTTAACTTGTAAATGATTCAATTCAAGCAAAGCAGCGAGCGAAATCACGTATAAAACAAAAAAAAAGGAGTAAGACCCGCGGAAATCAGTAAAGGAAACCGGAGGTCGAAAAATCGCAACACCAGATCCGAAGGCTTGAGCACGAAGAGGCGAAATCATGAAAACTGCAAGTGGAAAAAAAGAGCAAAAGAGAACGGAAATCGGCATACCTGAGGGAATCAAAGCAATAGGAAGCAGATTCGGAAGAAGATGGAAGCAGATTCGAGCAAGAAAAGCGGGAGCAGAGGAAGTTACAATGCCGGTGATTGTCGGAGAATCTGGACTTGAAGTCTACGCATTTAGCGGTAGGAGGAAGACAATCATCTGGTAAGCACAGGAGAAGTAATTTACAAATTACAGTTTGCTTCGAATTTTACACAACTTGGAAAAATCAAATTCAAAGAAAGCGACTGAGTTGAAGCCAAATCGGTGAGCGACCAGGGCTTTCATTTTTTCTCTCTTTAATTATTCATTCTTTTTTTTTCTTTATTAAAGAGAATTTAAATTTAAATTAAAATTTCGTCTCTAGACTAACCAATGAGACTGGATGACGTTGCAATTTCAGATTTTTTTTTTAAATCAAGTGAGAATACATAAAAATCTCGATGGTCGACAAATCGACGGACGAAAAACTATCAAAATATACAATCGAAACCATAAAAGGTGCAACACAAACAAGCGAAAGTGCATGCTACAATATGAAACTAGGCAAAACTAAATATATTACGTTGGAGACGTAGACTACGGACGAAATCAAGCACCGTCCTAGAACAGCACCGTTGGTAAGCAATAAACCAGGAATCTCTATGGGTAGTGAAGAGGAACCTCCTGGAAGCTATTTTCCGACCACGAAGTCGCCCCGTATACATCACCTCGATCTCAACCAATCCCGACTCCGACTACTAAAACCCCAACGAATAAGAAGAATGCCTAGCTGCACCAAAGCAAAACAGCACTCAACCCGAGCAAATTGCACCATGAAGGACCAGTGGAAATGGACCGATCAAGCCCTACCGGGATTTAATTCAAGCTCTTTCGAGCAAGATTTCAAGTCCTTGTGGGATTTAAATCAAGAAATATGTATAAAAAAAAATCAAGGCCAAACTTGCACCTTGTACACCAAGTGATGTCAGACCCCTTCCGGTAGAGAAACATGCACGCCAAGGGCATCGGACCGGCCGTATCACAGGCCGAGCCCCGACGAAACGAAACCCAAACAGTTAACCGTCGAAGGGAGGGGAGCAGCGCTTGGGCGTAGTCACCGATGCCGCCCGGAGAAGGGCGGCGACAAGTAGCCGAGAATGAGCCTACTAGAGAAGGAAGGTGAAATTCGTCGGATGGAATCAAACAGGGTTTTAGAAAGGGGATTACGACTCCGACAATGACAACCCAAACAGAAGGGATAGAAAATGTAAAGAGAGAGGATGCGGGGGCGAGGGTGGGGGCTGAGGGAGGGAGACGGAGAATCGAGGCCGGCAGAAGCGGTGGACCAGGCCAACACTGGTGAAGCACAACATCGCGGATGGACAGGAAGGAAAGAATCAGACTTCCCCAGAAGACAAATTGAGCTTGAAACAAGACAAAATCAAATCGAAACCGGCCAAATCGAAGCCGACCAAATCGATTAGACTGAAATCTCAACTAGGGATGCTTAAGGAGATGGGTGCAATGTAGAAGACCATGTAGCGAACCGACGACAGCTAGAAGGGGGCAGTCGGAGTGACGGTGATTTGCAGGAGAGTTGGGTTGGTAGCTAAGATTGAGCCAAGATTTTCGAAGGAGAAAGGGGGGCGCGTGTAGGCCCGTACTCCCCTTTTTCTAGGTTTCTAATATGCCCATTATATTTTTCTGTTGCAATTTTAGATCTATTCGTGTAAAGTACTCAGGTAATCAGAATTATTTTCATTATAATTATAAATTATAAATCAATTTTAATATGAAATTTCACGAGATTGGTAAAGGTGTAACGAGGTATATAAGGGTCCGTTTGGTAATGATATACGTATATCATATATGGGTATGGGTATCACTCGTACCCCTACCTAGTGTTTGGTAAATGTGTATATGGATATCAATTTGATATACCCATATTTCTCGTCCTTTGTATTTTTCTCCACTTTGATATACCGTTCTAACGGGGGATATCAAAATAGACGCTCCTCTTCTTTCTTCCTCAACGCTTCTCTGTAGAGTGGTCTTGCCTTGGGATTTCTCCCTCAAGCTTGGATTTCTCAACCCGATCAAGGTATGTTCTTCACTTTTTGTCTATTCTTTTCTACTTTGGTCTTCGATTTGTTGAGAAATTTTCAATTCATAGAAATTTCATATCTAAGGTTATGGTTTATCTTCCCCGTCGAGCCCTTTTGAGCCTTTTTGACCCTCTTCCCTGTGGAGCAGCAGCAACCTTTCCGACCCCTAAAACCCTTACGACCCGAGCAGCCCTCTGTCGCCCTTCCGACGCCCCTATGAGCAGCACCAAGCCTCTTCGAAACCGACCCCTGTGAGCAGCACCATGCCCTTGACCCCAAACCGACCCCAAAACCCGCCGAGCAGCCTTCTTTCTATAAGGTCTGAGTAGCTTTCTTTCCCTTCAGATGCCTATGTCGAACAAACATTTCGCTTTTGTGCAACCCAAACGGAGAAGGGTTCAGATCTAATACAACTTTTGTTGATTTGTTTTGTTGATTGTTTGGTTAGATGTTTGCCTTGTTTGGACTTGCGAATGCCATATAACATTGATTTCACCCAATCTGAAAATCATATTCTGATATACTTAGCATACCAAACAGGGGTATCAGAGATCAGATAGCAGATTTAATACCCCATATCCCTAATATCGATATATGATACTCAGATCTGATATCTAATATATGTATATGTATATCAAACGAACCCTAAGAGTTTGATATATTTCACATGGTATATCTTAAATTTTAAAACTTTTTGTTTTTTGCCCCTTCATTATTTCTTAAATGTAAATCGTTAACTCTTGAAGAACATTGTTAATAAAATAAGAAAATCAACAGAGGTCTCTCCTCGTCCAATTTCAACCAACTTTAACAGAGGTCGCCCATAGCAGATGAGCAACAATATTTGTACAATAAAGAGGGTTCTATTAAAGGTTTTCATCGTTTTAAAAATTCAACACAAACAAGTTATGTTTTATACGCTCGATTTGAAGTTGATCGGATGACCATAGTAGATGGATATTTATAAAAATCCCCAAATTCCAAACTCGTTAATCCTAAATTTCTGAAAATTTCCAAATTGAAACACATACATATGGAAAATCCTCAAATTCCAAATGTATACTTCAAATATTTGTGAATTTTTTTTGAAAAAATAAATAATTTTTAAAAGTAAATTATAATTAAAATATTTTACATTTATTATTATATTTCAATGGAAAATTTTGGTTAATATCCATATTATAAGGGAATATTAAGGAAATGTCCACTTTTTGACATAATTAAAAAATTGTCCATAAATGACAATTTTGCCCCTGTTCTAATTTCTCCCCAATTAACCCATCTTCCTTCCCGCATCAAACACGATCTTCAACGAACTCCGTCTCCCTCATCAGTTCCTTCGATTTCTCACAGAAGCATCCGATCCAAGGCGATTTTGGTGGATTTGTGGGAGGTTGATCTACGGATTCAAACTATTTTCAGATTTGAGGACAAATTTCGTCCTCAAATCGAAGATTTTTTTATCACTCACCAATACGATCAAAGAGGATTTTGGTGGATTGTTCATATTAGGGTGAATCCAACCGAAATCGAGTTGTTAGTAGAGATTATATCAACAAATCGAAGACAATTTGTCACCAATTCGATCAGATTGAAGAATATTTCAGTTCGTTATGTTTGATTCATCATCCTTCTTAGATTGAAGAGATTCATCATCAAATTTTCATCTTATTTTTATATTCAGGATGATAGTGAATCCTTTTATTGAATAGCTTGAACTCAATTTAGAACTTCTTAAGAGATTGGTGACATATAGAAGTATCATCATTTGAAATTTTGAGCAATATGTAATTGATGACATACGTAAACAAAAATTTGATAATTAGTTGGTGATAATATTGTAGAATAGATTGAATACAATTTAGAAGTTGGTATGAGATTGATGACATATAAGACTTTTGATGACTGATGACAGTGAAAACTTGAGTAATGTGCATTTGGTGACATGTGTTAATGTATATTTTTGATAGTTAAATAGTGATGATACTTAGTTGCTATCATTTATTAAAAATGCAGAAATGGAGACAAAGTTGCTGACAGTGAAATTTGGAGGGGAGTGGAAATTGATTGAGGGTGATTTATGTTTTGTTGGTGATGTAACTTCAAAAGTTATTGTCATCAAAGAGACATTGAGCTTGGAAGAGTTAAAGAATGTTGTTATTGATAGATTTGATATTGATCGCTTGGTTTTTGAGCTTAAATTGAGTCACTTGCACCCATTCCAAAGGACAAAAGAGCCTTTTGTCATAGAAAATGATGCTGATCTTAGAATTTTTTCGCAAATAAGTGAATTAAAGGAAGTGGATTGGACATTACCTTTATATATTTCTACGATTAGAAGGGTAAATGAAGAAAATGGAAAGGAGATGATATTATGTGCTGATGAGTATTTCCAGGGTGCTTATGTTATTGAAGACATGGTTGTGTCGAATTTTGAGGACGAAGCTTATATAAGTGATGATGGAAATCCATGTGATGTTATGGATGATAAGGAAAATAGTAGTGGCATAACTAAAGGGAGTGTGACTGACATTGAAATGCATAAAAGTTATGCACTAACTATTGGTCAGCAAAGGGGTAATGTTCTAATGTGTTTGGGAAGACTTTTCAAATCAAAAGAGGAGCTCAAGATTGCTGTGGAATTATTGGCTGTCCAAGAAGCATTTGGTTATAAGGTGAAAAAAATCAACACCAAAGTACTTTAGAACAAAATGCGTTGATGACAAATGTCAATGGATGATACATGCTACAAGGGTAGATGGTTCAAATATATTTGAAGTAAAGAAATATGTTGAAGCCCATACATGCAATATGCAAGTGAGATTGAAACACCGTCATCCCGCTTCTTACAAAGTAGTGGCAGAAAAGATAAAACCAAGGTGAAAGTTTAATCGTCTTTTACTTATATTATCTACCAATATATGATTTTAATACATGAGAAATGTTTAATATTTTCCACAAATGTAGGTACGAGGATATAAATGAAGGTCCTACACCAAAGCGAATTGGGAACATGATGAGAAGTGATTATAAAGTGAAGGTGAGCTATTGGAAATCATGGAAAGCTCAAGAATTAGCTCAAAGCATGGTAAGGGGAACAGAAGAGGACAACTACACATTATTACCGGCCTATTGTTGGGTATTGAAGCAAAACAATCCTGGTACAACCACATTCATTCAGGTGGATGACAAAGCAAGGTTCAAGTATTTGTTCTTCTCATTTGGAGCATCCATTCGGGCATTTCCCATATTGAGAAAGGTAAGCATCTGTCATACTTATTCCATCTTAAAAGGAAATAATTTTTATCTAGTGTTTGCCTCTCATCGTCACTAGAGTATTAATAGAAATAACTTTTTATGTTAACAGGTGATTGTTGTGGATGGTGCATTCTTAAAAGCAAAATATGGTGGTGTTCTTCTAGTGGCAACTGCTCAAGATGTAAACCAACAGATATATCCACTTGCATTTGCAATAGTTGACTAAGAAAATGACTCATCTTGGAGGCGGTTTTTTGAAAAGTTAGTGCTACTAATTCCATCTTCAGAAGATCTAGTGTTTGTCTCTGATCGTCACTGGAGCATTGGAAAAGCAATAGAAGCCTATTACCCATCTGCAAACCATTGTTCCTGCATTTGGCACCTAAAGCAGAATATCAGGTCAAAATACAAGAAGAAGACCCTTTGTAACCTCTTTGATAATGCTGCAAGGAGCTACACTATGAATGAGTTCAACGGATACTTTGGGTGTATTGCTAAGCTTAATTCAGAAATGGAGAAGTATCTTGTGGAAGCAAATGTAGAGAAATGGGCAAGAGTGTATTGCAAGGGAGAAGGTATAACATAATGACTTCAAATAATGCCGAGACCATAAATTCTATTTTTAGGGAAGGCAGATCTTACACCGTCATTGCATGTTTGAATGAGATTAGAAAGAAGCTATTAGAATGGTTCAATGTACGCAGAAATGAGTGTCAAGAGAACAACATGGAACTGCCATCAAATGTGAGCAAGATTGTTCTAGATAGGTGCAAGGAAATAGGAAAGTACAACGTCAAGCACTTGAATAACTTTCAGTTTGAGATATTGGGTGGAGATGACAGAGTTTTGGTTGATTTGAATGCGAAATCTTGTACTTGCAAGGTGTTTGATCTGGAAAGAATTCCTTGTGTTCATGCACTAGCTGCCATCGAAGAAAAAGGATTGAGTGTTGTGAATTTTGTCAGTCAGTACTACAGGAATGAATCATGGTATTTGACATACCATGAAACCATTTATCCTCTTTTATCAGAAGCTGAGTGGATTGTTCCCGAAGAAATTAAGATGCAGAAATGCTATCCACCATCGGTTCGCAGGAAGAGTGGGAGGCCACAGAAGAAGCGGAAGCCATCAGTTGGTGAATACAAATACCACAACAGAAAGTGACAGAAATGCTTTAGCAAATACTTGAAGATATAGAAACAAACTCAGCATATACACATAGTCAACATTACTAATCATATTTTTAATAGTGTTGAAGTCAATTTGTTATGTTTTGAACCATATTATAAGGCAATTACCTATGTTTTGAACCATATTACAAGTTATGTTTTGAACAATATTACAATCCAATTAGCTATCTTTTGAACCATATGATCTGTTATATAAACATGATAGTATCACCAAACTACATTGTCACCAACTATTGTCCCCAATAAATAATGTATTGTCACCAATTACAAACTAGTGTCACCAACCTATTGTCACCACATTATTGTATGTAATATATTGTCACCATCTAAAAAACATTATCACAACCTTCTTGCGATCAACCTCTTGGCAGAAACCTATTGTCAATAACGATAAAATTGTGTGACCACCCTATTGTCATCAACCTATTCTAACCAACTACAGAACACTATCATCAACCTATTGTAACCAACTACAGATCACTGTCACCACTCTATTGTCACCAACTTCAGAACACTTGTTTCATAAAATGTTCACAACTGTATTGTCACCAAATAAAAAACACTGTCACCACCATATTGTCATCAACCTATTGTAACCAACTACAGATCACTGTCACCACTCTATTGTCACCAACTACAGAACATTGTCATCACTCTATTGTCACCAACTAAAGAACACTGTCACCACTCTATTGTCACCAACTACAGAACATTGGTTTCAGAAAATTTTCACAACTATATTGTCACCAAGTAAAAAAACACTGTCACCACCCTATTGTCATCAACCTCTTTTCTGTAATCTATTTTCACCAATGACAAAAGAATGTCACCAACATATTTTCATCAACCACCTCTTTTTGGAAAGTAATTGTCATCAATGACAAAAAAGTGTCAACAACCAATTGTCACCAACTACAAATCCTAGACCCTAGATGTGCTAAACCTTAAACCCTAAACCCTAAACCCTAAACTAAAACCCTAGAACTAGGGGAGCATAGACCCTAGATGTGCTAAACCTGTGAATATGAAAATTTTATGTACAGTATGGTTTAGGGTTTAGTCTTTAGGGTTTAGGGCCAAGGCCCTAAACCCCATCACAATTTTCATCAAATATTAACTTATTTATGTTACAAAACTGAAACCCTAGACCTAGGGGAGCATAAACCCAAGAGGGGCTAAACCTATGCAGATGAAAATTTGATGTACAATATGGTTTAGGGTTTAGGGTTTAGTCTTAAGGGTTTAGGCTAAGGCCCTAAACCCTAAATCCTAAACCCTAAAATGTGTGTACAATACTAATGTCATCACAGTTTTCATCTAATATTAACGCATTTTTGTTACAAAACTGAAACCCTAGACCTAGGGGAGCATAAACCCAAGAGGGGCTAAACCTATGCAGATGAAAATTTGATGTACAATATGGTTTAGGGTTTAGGTTTTAGTCTTAAGGGTTTAGGGCCAAGGCCCTAAACCCTAAATCCTAAACCCTAAAATGTGTATACAGTACTAATGTCCTCACAATTTTCATCTAATATTAATGCATTTTTGTTGCCAAACTGAAACCCTAGAACTAGGAGAGCATATACCCTAGATGTGCTAAACCCGAGCAGACGAAAATTTGATATACAGTATGGTTTAGGGTTTAGAGTTTAATCTTTAAGGTTTAGGAAATGTTTTCATCGTTGTTACCTAATATTAACTAACTTTCATCATGAAACTGAAACCCTAGAACTACGAGAGCATAGACCCTAGAGGGGCTAACCCTAAGCGATTCAAAAATTTCTGGTAAACTTTCACTTTATACTACTTAAGTGTCAGACTACATTCACTTCCAAAAATATCAAAACAAAGGGGAACAGTTGAGACATTCGGACTTAACATCAATCCAAAATAATTTCCTCAATACAAGCACTAGACAAGTTTCAACTACTTCATATAAATCCCCAATTGTTTGACTACATTAACTTCCAAAATAAAGGTGAACAGTTGAGATGGTCACCAAACTAGTCAGATTGCAATAAGTATCAAAATACAAGCACCATGGAACATTCTACTACTTAATATCCTAAAACGGTGAAAATAAAAACCTAGGTGCGCGCAGATGGTAGTCCTAACAATCCCATGTCCAACACTTCTTGAACAAATCCATAGCCATCCTCTCTCGATAAGCATCCATATACTCGTCTGAAATAGCTTCAATGGCACCTTGAAATGCAAGACACTTGATATATTTGATGGTATACATACCACAACTTCCACTGCAAATGAAAATTACATTATAACTAAATGGGAGATAAAGAATTAAAATATGTCATAACACAAAGACAAAAACATACCCTCCAATATTTTGTGCAAGACCAGCAATCCTCCTGACTGAAAAAGGTCTGCCATTACAATCTCCAAATCTTCCATTCTTCATCATCAATGTTGGAAGTAGTTTGCACAATTCTTCACACTTATTAACCACTGCTTCAAGTGAGTAATAACTTGTATTGCAATCATAAACATTGACATTCTTATCCTCCAAATCAATATCTAAGGTCACCCAATGTTTATTGTCGAATTTGAGTGGAGTATAGACCTTTTTGACACAAACCCAAGACTTCCCAAAAGTGCGCGGGAGAGATCCATCAAAATATTTCAAAAAGAGTTTGTCACCATCACCTGCTTTTTCATATCTCTCAAAAGCCCCATCCATAAACTTTCGGATCCAAAAACAATCTAAAATCAGAATAGCAGCAAACTTGTCCGGATGTGCATGTATACGCTGCCTAAAATGAAACAATGCCTCGCTAATGTGCAGGAAAAATACAAAACACATACGAACATACGAATGTATTATTAATTTTTACTGTCACCAAAACAGTGTCTTCAATTCAAAAAAAATGTCATAGAAAAGTAAGAATACTTACAGTATCAGTCAGCCACAATTCATGCCCCACAAGTAACTTGAAAAATGCATTAACAAGGTCATTTGCACCACCACTGATGACACGACGACTAAAATGCAAAAATAAGAAAATATATAAGATAGTATATAGTATAAAAGTACAAGCTCTAAATATAATCAAGTAACCCGAAATTGAATAAACAAAGACAAAAAGGAAAGAATATTTACCCAACAGGGAACTCATATAATTGAGTGCGACCATCAACAGAAATTAAACTATTCTTTGGTTGGCGTGGACGACCTTTGATCATCTTCTTCTTCCTCTTAAAAGAAGTGAAAGGAGTGTGCTTCAAAGGTCCAGCTTTCACCACTCTATGGGAACGTCTTAGAGCAAGACTTCCACAAGGCACCGCTCCATGTTGTTTAGAGTCAGAAACTTGATTATCACCATCATCAGAAGCTTAAGTGACATCTACTGCAGGAACTTGATTATCACCATCATCAGAAGCTTGAGTGACATCTACTGCAGCACCTTGATTAGAGACATCCTTCTCCTGAACAGAAGCTGGAATGTCATCTCCTACAGGGACAGGATGGCCAACAGTATGATCATCTTTATCGTGGACAGAAGCTGGACTGTCATCACTTGAAGGGACATGATGGGCAGCATTACCATCATCCTTATCCTGGACAGAAGCTGGATTGTCATCAACACCGCAAAAAAGATGTCCATGCTCAGATGGCTGCGAGCAATTTGCCTTGATGTCCTCCATCACATCCTTGAGAGAAGCATCAAGTTCAGCTCGATGCCATTCTAAATCAAACTCACTACCAACTGTTGGTTGAGATGAACGTGCTTCAAGGTTAGAAAACTTCTTGTCAAGTGCCTCAAGCTTCTCAATACATTGCTGGATTTGTGACTCAAATTTCTCAAAAAAAGGCATAAAACCTTTACAGATCTGCTCAACACCAGCAATTCTATCAGAAAGTTGTTTCGCCCATAGAGGGATATCTGAATGTGCATCATCGGTAGGAAGAGGACTGGGTGAAACACCACTAGGAACTTTAGTATGTCCAACATGCTCCTTATCATTCTGCTTCTTATCTCCATTCTTAACAACAGCAGGGGTATGAAGTTTAAACTTATGGTATACCTTAGCTTTCTTATTGCCATCCTTCTCCTTATCTGTCTGCTTCTTATCTCCAGCCTCATTAACAGATTCCTTAGCCTTCTTATCGCCAACCTTCTCCTTATCCTTCTGGTTCAGATCTACATCCTCATTAACAGATTCCTTACACAAATTCTTACTACGCAATGGAGGTTCAAAATCAGATGTGTCATCAGAATCCTTTGTTGAGTCACCCATATCCATTGTGGGCTTCATTGCCACACCTCTTTTCCTTTTCTTTGATGGAGGAGGATTTGGGACAATAACTTCATTGCCACCTGTTTGAAGGTTACCACCTTCTTTCCTGAGAAGATGAGCTTGCATCCGTAAGAACCTTGCAGAACCTTCTTCAAATATCTCAATTCCCACATGAGAAGGACTAGCAACATATGCATCAATTAAAGGATCATCTGCCTCTTCATCAAACACTAGACCGGGTGCTTTCATAAATTCAACATACAGAGGGAATATAGTGCCCTGTTAAGAAAAGAAAAGTTAAAGTTTACTTAGAAATGTAATATGTCACCAATAAAACTAAAATAGGTGATCTTAGAATTTACGAAAGCACCATAACTTATTAAAACATTAAAATAACAAAAACTTACCAAACTTTTAGAGAAGATATCTCGGCACTTATTAAACCTAATGGAAGTCACTTTAAGGGAGCTATACCACACCATAGTTGAAGGAGATCCAGCAACATGAGAAAATTTGCAATCTGTAAGAGTTGCCAGCATGGGAATTGACTCCAAAATCCACATCTAAAAGTAGACAATAATGAAAGATATTAGTGTCATCAAATGGTGAAAAAACCCTTAAAAAACCTATTAAAAACAACAACTGGTGAGCAAATATATACCTGAAATGCAAAAGGATAGCCAAACAAGTTATAAACAAATCTCCCCCGTGAACAGTTGGATAGATCAGCTCTCATGGCATGCCTCAAATAATACAATGTGTCGGAATAAACCTCCCTACCAAATGGATACCTTAATAACTTCTCACTGTCACACACAAGAGGGAGGAATTCTTCTCGAATAAACTGCTTCCTTTGGGGTAACAACACACACTCAATGATCAACAAGTAGGCAGTAGGAAGCTTTTTGACAGAATCAATCGGTTCGTTGGAGAAAAAATCAAGAAGTTCAGCTACTGATAAATGAGGAACACCAAAGAAAGATTTCATTGACACATCCCCAGTAATATCAACATTATCATCTACTCCATTCAACTCGGTGACACAGCAGAATTCCAGTAAAGAAAACCTCAATAAAGTATTATTGACTTTGAACCACATTTCATATTTCTTTTGAGTGTTGAACTCATGCAGAAGCATATGATGAACTAGTTGGTGATAGAAAGTCATCCTATCAGCTGCACGCACAATGTTCCCAAAACATCCATCAAGTAACGAAGTCCAATCATCCGATGACAACTCCTTTTTTTTAAGATTGATAATCTCCGGTTTCGAATAAACATTTGCACACCCACGAAAACGTTTCACAGGAGGAATAATATATTGCAATTGAGCTAATGGGTCACCACGAGCAATGACTACAGAATTAGAAGCTGGAAACAATAAATAAAAAACTGTGACCAAACATAATATATAACTCTAACATTTGTCACCAATCTAAAAGAACAACAAAATAACAACATAAACTCGATGTAAAAACCAAAAGAAACATAGTCTCATTTAAGGTAATGATATTACCCCTGAGAGTCTCATTTAAGGTGATGATATAAAATCAAGCTACATACTAGTTGTCACCAAACTAACAATTGTCACCAAACTAACAATTGTCACCAAACAAACATACAAACAAACATATAAAGAACGAACAAATTAGATTCATAAAGAAGAACACTAACCTTTTGGATCATCCATTTGAAGTAGTTAGGAACAAACAAACCCTAAAAAACGAAAATGGAGTGTCATCAGGGATACAAAAACAAACAACTGAGCAATGTACTCACAATTTCACAAAAATCCGAATCTGATCAGTACATGCTAACAACAAATTGAACTAATAATGAGACGTAGGTGAAGTCTGTTAAATCGATTTACACATGTATTCTTCTTGTTGATCAAAATCATCACATGCTAGGGTTCCTCAAATCGAAAGGGGAAAGAAATCGAAAGAAGGGAGAAGAGATTGAGAAGGGCGAGAAGGGGCAAAAGAGTAGAGATTACCTGGAATCAGAGAGACGGGAACACCAGTACAAGCGTCGGCGAACACCAGTACAAGAGCATGAGAGAGACGGTAAGGAGCGAAGGATCGACGGAGCGACAGAAGAAGGAGAGGAGGAACGAATGAAAGAGACGGCCTGGGCACATTGGTGGGGGATATTTATATGAAGGGCAAAGTTGGAATTACAGAAAAATGTAGACATTTACCTAATATCCGATTAAAAATGGATATTTACTTAATTAGCCTTTGTAAATGGACATTTGACCCAATTTTTTCTATTTTAATAGACTTTTATCTAATTTTAAAATATTATGTTAATATATTTACATGTATGAAACGGGACATGTGACTAAATAAAATCTCAACCTTAGAATACACAACCTTAGAATACATTTTAAAAATCAAAGGCTATTTAACTTCTAGATATGATGATGAATGTCTTAGATAAGTCTAATTGAATTGCATTCTGAATTTGTCAAAACCTTTAATGTGTATGTTGATTTTGGCATCTATTTACTTAAAAAGGGCCTATATAGGGGTGGAAATGGGTCGGGTGATGGATGGGTGGACCTATTTTTTCACCCGACCCATCACAAAAAAATTTCACCCGACCCATCATCCACCCGTCTAATGTTTCACCCTTCACCCGACCCGTCGGGTGAATCGGGTGGGTCGGGTGCTTAATCGGGTGAAAGAAATTTAAAGAAAATGAGTCACAAGACATACCCAAAAATCATTCATATTCGATAATTTTATAAACCATGTCAACGTATGAATCTTACTAAATGAATAAAAGACTTATTCATACATTATATCACTATCCTTAACTTACAAAATTAGTATTAGAAGTTTAATATATCAAACTAAATGAGATGAATTTAACTCGGTTACTATATTTAAAATAAATTAAAAAAGTATAGAAAAACTATGTCCTTAGAAATTAGACTCAGGTGTCATTTCTTTAATATATTTGTATAAAGAGGATTATTGTTATAAATCTCGTGACAAAATTGGAAAAATACGATTTGGTTAATTATGGATTAATACAGTAAATGCTAACAAAGTCGTTGGAAAGAGCCAAATTGCTTACACTCTATCGGTATATGCAATACAAATAAAAGGAATTTAAAAAAGACAGGGAGTTAAATAATGCAAGTTTTTATATTTTTTTAGATCTTTTTGAACAGGAATACTTGAAAAATGGAGAAACTAGAGGTAGAAAATGAGAAATATATTAGTTATGTTAAATTATACTCCCTCTGTTAATTAAAACTTGTCGTTTACTATTCATGCATGCTTTTTTAGAATGATAAAAACTATATGAAATATTAACTTTTTTTAAAAATTTGTTTTTATAAATTCATACTTAATAGTAACAAGTATGAAATTATTTAAAAATATATTAAAAAAGTTAATATTTTATATAATTTTTAACACCTCAAAAAGCATGCATGAATAGTAAAACATCAAGTTTTAATTAACGGAGGGAATATTATTTATATACTAACCTCTTTTTTGTAATAATCGGGTGGGCTAACGGGTGGTTAAGCGGGTCGGGTAATGAATCGGGTGATGGGTCGGGTAATGGGTGGAAACTATATCACCCATCACCCGACCCATCACCCATTTCACCCGACCCATCACCCATCCATCACCCGGTTTTTTTCGGGTTTTCACCCTAATAATCGGGTCGGGTGGGTCGAGTGAATCGGTCACCCACGGGTGATTTCCAGCCCTAGGCCTATAAAATAATATTAACTACAAAGACAAATGGACAAAGGATTACAGGACCATCCGTATCTATGCAAGTGCAAAATTTTCTTGGTCTAGTAAAACACCGGGGCTTCAATATTTAATTAAAGACGTGTAGTTTGGGACATTTGAAAGATCCTTTCAAGTCCAAGTCAACCATCATACTTATTACAGTAATTTACTTTGTACATGTTGTGTTTGTACGACGTGCTTGTACTAACTTACGGAGTTTATAGTCTTATACTTCTTCTCTTCGGAAAAAATACATAATATTCTGTCTGAAATACATATCCTTTGATTTTTTTTACATTTTGTTATACAAGTTAAAAACTATATAAAATATCATTTTTTTTATTTTTTAAATAATTACAAACTTATTATTAATAAGTTTGGAATTATTAAAAAAAATTTAAAAGGTAATATTTTATATAGTTTTATCTCTAAAAAATATGTCAAAAAGTAAAAAGACATATACTTCCGAACGGATGTAGTTTATAAAATATTCACTTTTTTTTTAAAAAAAATTAATAATTTCGTACTTATTAATAGTAATTATGAAATTGTTAAAAAAATTATTAAAAAAAGAAGATATTTAGCCCAACGACCATTTCCATTAGGGGTCGTTTGGTATTGATATCTAGATATCAAGATATCGATATCGATATCGGTATCGATATCAAGATATCGATATCGGTTGATATCTTGATATCAAGATATCGGTATCGGTATCAAGATATCGATATCGGGTGATATCGATATCAAGTGATACCTCCCAAAAAATTAGTATATCAAATAAGGCTAAATTTGATATCTAGATATCACTTGATATCGATATTTGGCGATACCAAACACAGATATCAGATATCAAGTGATATTTGCAGGATACCAAACACTAGATATCGATATCACTTTAAGTGATATCGATATCTAAGCCATACCAGACACTAGATATCAGATATCGGGGCTGATATCCGATATCTGATATCTAGATATCAATACCAAACGACCTCTTAGTTCATTTAGTATTATCCTAGGGGTTTGGATTTGTTAGCAATTGTCCAAATTTTTTTCAAAATTCCCCTTTTACCCCTGTTTGAAAACAAATCCCTTCGTTTCTTTTTCTTCTGCAGTTCTCTTCGACGCCTTCGAGAGAGATGAATCGTGAAGACGAGGCGGAGCTGGCTTCGTTCGCTTCGCTGCTGGCTTCCTCGGCTCCGTCACTGCTCGCATCGTCGACCAGCCGCAAACGGAGATTCCGATTATAAGATTTGCCATGGATCTGCCATAGATTTACCATAAATCGAGGAGAGGAAGGATCTGAATTGAAGGATAGATCTGGTGGAGTGATGGTTACGATGTGCATCTTCGATCTGTGTATGCGCATCTTCGATTTGTCCATTGTTTGATCTATCCATCTTCGATCGCCTCTTATCTGCCCATTGTTTGATCTGGAAATGGCGACATCCAGCCTCGACGGTGCAATGGTTTGTGTTGAAGCCCGACGCCGTCAAGGCCTTTGGTCGCTTCTTATCTGCGAGGAACTTCAACGACTTCCTTTTGTTGAATTCCGCCGGAGGTAGTGCCACCAGGAGTCGCTGCCTCTCCAAGGCCGCGTTCGTCGTTTGTTCCTACCTCCGCTTTTCGGCCTCGCAAGTCTGTCAATTCGGAAGGCTTGTTGTTAGGTTTCTTTCACAAGAATTATGCAGCTGGTGTACCAAATCTTGCCATGGTGCAGAGTGTAGATGATGAGAAGGTAAACTTCGATTTTCCATAGTACTAATATCCCTCCTCTCTATTATCTCTAGAAGTGTAAATATATGAATTTTGAGTTTCCGAGTAAATAAACTTACAGTGCGAGGTGCTTCTTTTTTTCTTTTCACTTCCTAGAAAGTCAGAGCGGTTGGTTTTATATTCATATTGCAGATAGCAAATAAACCAGATCGTGTGGTTGCAAGCATTGGAAGAAAACCTTTAAAACTCTTGAAACGAAGCTGTCATCAAAAAATTTTCATTTCACCACACACGTGTCACCACTGATAAGAGTGGTGACAGTGACCCCGTAAAAAACATTTGAAACGAAGCTATCATCAAAAAATTTTCATGTCACCACACACGTGTCACCACTGATAAAGGTGGTGACAGTGACCCCGTTAAAAAAACTTTTGAAACGAAGCTGTCATCAAAAAATTTTCCATGTCACCACTGATAAGGGTGGTGACAGTGACCCCGTAAAAAAAACTCTTGAAACGAAGCTGTCATCAAAATTTTTTTTATGTCACCACACACGTGTCACCACTGATAAGAGTGGTGACAGTGACCCCGTAAAAAAAACTCTTGAAACGAAGCTGTCATAAAAAATTTTCATGTCACCACACACGTATCACCACTAAGAAGGGTGGTGACAGTGACCTCGTAACAAAAACTCTTGAAACGAAGCTGTCATCAAAAATTTTTTATGTCACCACACATGTGTCACCACCGATAAGAGTGGTGACAGTGACCTCGTAAAAAAAACTCCTGAAACGAAGCTGTCATCAAAAAATTTTCAAGTTACTACACATGTATCACCACTGATAAGGGTGGTGACAGTGACCCTGTAAAAAAAACTCTAAAAACGAAGCTGTCACCAAAAAATTTTCATGTCACCACACATGTGTCACCAAAAGTCATTGCCCTTGACCGGTCAATGGTCAATGGTCAAATTAAAAAATGGAAAGGAAGGAAAATGGGAAGGAAGAACAAAATTGTCAATTTGGGACAATCACCTAATTACTTCATGAAAATGGATAAGGATCAAAAAATGGGGTATCAAATGGACATTTTCCAAATTTTCCCTTAAAAAAATAGTTTACATCATTTTTGAAAAGAGTGTGTCAATAGTAAATAACATAGCATACTCCTTTTAATGGTATGAAATTTCAAATGAATAGTAGCTTACACTTGTAATTTTTAATTGTTTTTTTTTTGTGAAAAATACCTATTTTACCCTCATAAATTATATTCTCATCTTAGATTAACTATGTCCTTTTAAGTAATTTTTATTTTTTATAAAATTTCTTTTTTACCCTTAAAAGTTTGAATTTAAAAATATTAATTTTTGTATTTCAGGGTCCTTTTATGTCTTTTCAAAATTATAAATGGTCATATTTCATCAATTTCACCTAACTTTATATTTTCTTTTAAAATGCCTAATTAAAACTTGAAAGTTTTCTCAAATCAACTCTACTTTATATTTTTAATTAAACTATCCAAGTTACGTACAATTACAAGATTTTCTTAAATCAAGCATACTTTGTGTTTTTAATTTAACTATCCAAGGGATAACTTTAAGGATTTCTCAAACTAAACCGACTTTATATTTTTAATCAGATAATAAATAATAAATAAAAATAATTGTAATAATAATAATAATAATAATAATAATAATAATAATAATACTCCATCTGTTAATTAAAACTTGTCGCTTACTATTTATGCATGCTTTTTTATAATGAGAAAAACTATATAAAATATTAAATTTTTTACATTTATTTTTATAAATTCATACTTAATAGTAATAAGTATGAAATTATTAAAAATATATATTTAAAAAGTTAATATTTTATATAGTTTTTAATAACTCAAAAAGCGTACATGAATAGTAAAACGTCAAGTTTTAATTAACGGAGGGAGTATTATTTTTTTATGTGTAATGATTAGGATTTTCAAACTCTATTAGGGCTGGAAATCACCCGTGGGTGACCGACTCACCCGATCCGATTATACGGATGAAAACCCGAAAAAAACCGGGTGATGGATGGGTGATAGGTGGGTGAAACGGGTGACGGGTCGGGTGATGGGTGATATGTTTTTCACCCATTACCCGACCCATCACCCGACCCATTACCCGACCCACTTAACCACCCATTAACTCACCCGATTATTAAAAAAAAAATCCTAGTTTATAAAAAAATATAGCCTGACATAACTACATATTTCTCCTTTTTCTAATTCTAGCTTCTCTATTCTCTAATTGTTTTTGTGCAAAAAAAAATCTAAAAGAATATAAACTTATTTATTTAACCCCACATCACATTTTTTTTCTAAAAAAAGAAAAAATATTTTATTTATTAGCGTGTTAGCAATTTCGGTCGTTTCAACAACTTGGTTAGCATTTAGTGTATTAAGGCATGATTTAGCCAAATTATTATTATTATTTTTTAACTATGAATCTAGCAATGGACTAAAATTCATCTCATTTGATTTGATATTAAACTTTTAATACTAACATTTTAAGATGAGGATAGTGATATAATGTATGAATAAACCTTATATACATTTAATAAGATTTTCTCGTTGACGTGATTTGTGAAATTATTGAATATGATGATTTCTAAGTATGTCTTGTGACTCATTTTCTTTTACTTTACTTCACCCGATTACCCACCCGACTCACCCGATTTACCCGACGGATCGGGTGATGGGTGAAACATTAGACAGACGGTTGATGGGTCGGGTGAAATTTTTTTGTAACGGGTCGGGTGGAAAAATGGCTCCACCCACCCATCACCCGACCCATTTCCACCCCTAAACTCTATAGTTTTGGATTTCCTTTTTGTTTTGATTAATAAACTTTTTAAAAGACTACCCTTCTTATTTTTTTTAATTGAAAGACATCATTCTTATTACTTTAATAAAAATTTTAAAAGAGTATCCTTACAGTTTCTTAGAATGATACAATTATTGTTTTTATTACTATAGAAATTAATTTATATGGAAAATAACTCAATCATACCTATTTGCCCGCGCGCACACACACACACATATATATAGGAAAAATTTGGTATGTGTACATATTAGAGGCCAAAATTAGTTCCTTGTCCATTTGTCTAGTGAAATTGAGTGAATGTCCCAAAATGACATTTTTGCCCCTGCTTGATTTTTGCCCTGTTTCTTTCTTCATTTTCACGCAAAGCCATCTCACACCAACGACAGCAGAGCAGAGGCGATTCCGATTTGGTTCTCGATCTCAATCTCGAGCACCATTGTTGATTTCAGCACCATTGATCGATGATTTCGAGCTCTACAATCAGATCTGAAGAGAAATCTGTTCAAATACAACCCTGTCATCCAAAATTCGATTTTCAAAAGAGGTAATTTTCTTATAATCTGTAATCTTGTCTAATATGAATGTTTTGATTATAGTACTATAATTGAGAGCACAATTGTTGTATGAGTTGCGGATTTAGAGCACAATTTGGAGAACAATTGATCAAAATCGATGATAGGTATTCATATTATACCAAATTTCAGATTCCGTTACTGTAATCAATTGTTCTCTAAATTGTGCTCCAAAACCGCAACTCATACAAAAATTGTGCTTTCAATTACAATACTATAATCGAATATGAAATTTGGTATAATATGAATACCTATCATCGATTTTGATCTCAGTTGCCGATTTTGATCTACGTTGCTGATTTTGTGATTATAGAACTGTAACTTAGATTGCATGGTTGATGTAATTTGATCTAAGATTGCACTGTAACCTAAATTGCACAGTAATCTGTAATCTCTCTGTGACTATACTGTTGTAACCGAAATTGCATTGTAACCTAAATGTTGATAGCTGAGTTTGAGTACATCTGTTTACCTGTAATAAATGTATTTCTTAGTTTTAATCAAAAGTAATGCATGTCAATAATGTAGATATAAGAATAGTTATCTGAGATAACAAAAAATAGTATCTGTCATCAATGTATATTTATGAAATTTAATAGATGTCACCAATGATCATGTACAATGGAGGCAAATATGTTAACAGTAAAATTTGGAGGAGAATGGAAATTGAAAGATGGTGATTTAGTTTTTGCTGGGGATGTGTCATCAAAGGTAATTGTCATCGGGCAAACTGTAACTCTGAATGAGATGACGAGTGAGATACTGAACAGATTCACCACAAGTGACAATTTGTCTCCTAATCTTCAATTCAGTCACTTGCATCCATTCAAGAAAACTATTGAGCTTTTTTTTATTGAGAATGACACTGATTTGAGGAGTTTTTTGCAAATTAGTGAATTGAAGGAAGTTAATTGGACATTGCCTTTATATGTTACGGCTGCGAATGAAATCATTGAAGATGAGGTTACAGAATCCATAAATGATGAAAATCAATTGGCATTACAGGCTTACAGCTCTGCCAAGGATACAAATGTCATGGAAGACAACTTTTTTGTGCAGGATGAAGATGTAGAATGCATAAATGATGATTGTGATATGGATGATAATGGAGATGACATAGGGATTGAAAGTCGCATCAGTGGCAGTACAATGTCCACAAAATATATAACAGCACCTGTAGGTTTAAGAAAGGGGGAAATTCTTATATTTTTGGGATAACTGTTCAGAACAAAGGAAGATCTCAAAAATGTTGTTGAATTGTTGGCTGCACAAGAAGTGTTTGCTTACAGAGTGAAAAATTCAACACCACGTTATTACAGAACAGTTTGTGTTGATGGGAGTTGTAACTGGAAAATTCATGATGCCATAGTGGGTGGTTCAACTGTATTTCAAATTAAGAAATATTTTAATGGAAGTAAGAATAGGAAAGTAGCGCCCTCCAACTTACAAACTCGTAGCTGAAAAGATCAAACACAGGTGAATTATACTACAATACCTTACTGTAATCATTCTTCATTTCATATTTTATTCACTCTTTTACATAATATGTACAAATTTGAAGATGAGAAAAAGGGTCCAACTCCAAGCCAGATTAGAAACACGATGAGAACTGAATTCAAGCTAAATGTTAGCTACTGGAACTCTTGGATGGCTCGTGATTTAGAAATGGTGATCACAATGGGGACAACAGAAGAAAACTATGAATCAGTACCATCATATTGTTGGGTCCTAAAGCAAGCAAATCCTGGAACTGTCACCTTCATTGAAGTTGACAACAAATCAAAGTTCAAGTATGTGATCATTGCCTTTGGATCATGTATCTGAGCATTCCCAATCCTACGAAAGGTACAGATTCGTTTCATAAGAAAAAATTATTGTCACCAAATAATTATTGAATACAATTCAATTGTATAGGTGCTTCTGGTAGATGGTACATTTCTAAAAGGAGAATAAAAAGGGACTCTTCTCACAGCTTCTGCACAAGATGCAAATAATCAAATATACCCTATTGGCTTTGCAGTGGTTGACTCAGAAAACAACGCCTCTTGGGAATGGTTCTTCAACAAGCTAGCAACAGTCATCCCATTAAGTGAAGAGCTGGTTTTTGTTTCTGACCGTCATCAAAGCATTGCAAGAGCTTTAGAGTTGGTTTACCCAAATTCTAAGCATTATTACTGCAAATGGAACTTGAATCAAAATATAATGGCAAAAATTCAAGAAAAATATACTTTGTTAGTGGTTTGAAAGTGCTGCAAACAGTTACACAGAAGCAGATTTCAACAGCTACTTTGGGTGCATCAGTAATACAAACATCAAGATGGAGAAATAAATATCTTGAACAAATACAGTTTGAGAAATGGGCAAGTGCTTATTCAAAAGGTGACAGGTACAATATGATGACTTCAAATAATGCAGAATAAATAAATAATGTCTTTGCTGAAGATAGATCATTTCCAATTATAGGCTTACTAAATGCAATCAGAGAGAAGCTAACAAAATGGTTCAATGAGCGCATAAATGAATCTAAAACCAACAGCCTTGAGCTTCCGAATAAGATAAGTGATATAGTGTACATAAGATGCAGTGAAGCAGGAATGTACAATATGAAGCACCTCAATGAATTCCAGTTTGAGGTTGTCGGTGGGATGAACAGGGTTATGGTTGATTTAAAGGAGAAATCTTGTTCATGTAAGGTATTTGATTATGACAAGATACATTGTGTACATGCTCCAGTTGTCATCAGGGACAAAAAAACTGAGCGTTATGAGGTATATCAGCAGCTACTACAAAAATGAAGCTTGGAAATTGCTTATCATGAGACAATATATCCTGTTCTAAAGGAAGAACAATGGACTGTATCAGAAGACATCAAAAGACAGAAATGTTACCCACCAATGATTCGTAAAAGATGTGGTCGCCCTCAAAAGAAAAGAAAGCTTTCAGCTAGAGAAATCAGAGGCAAAGCATCAAAGAGGATTCACAAGAGCTAGAGATTTAATGGTACAATAAGTTTGAGAAGATTTACTTTATCATTTTCTTATATGGAATAGATTGTTCAATGTCAACAACTCATTACACTGAACAGAATGTAAATTGTCACCATATTTTAGTTTTTTTTTAACATTAGTGTTTTGCAAAGATTTATAAATGGAAAAATATTAGGTACATTATATCTTTAAGAGATGAATGGTGTCATCACTATTAATCCTGTCACCATGAATCATGTCATGATGAAAGTTGTCACCAAAATACATGTGGTGGACAGTTATCTTATAATATATGAATGACTAACAGCGTCATAGACAATGTAAGCAAAATAAAAACAGGGTAATCAATGGTGTAACCAGAATAAAACAGGGTCCAATACATTGTAACCAAAATCCTAAAACATAAATCAAAAGAAAATGTGATGTACAATATGGTTTAGGGTTTAGGGTTAAGTCTTTAGGGTTTAGGGCTTACCCTAAACCCTAAAATGATTGTTGTCACCAAATGGAAAACCCTAGGACAAGGTAAGCACAAACCCTAAAGGGGCTAATGAGATGCCAAAAGACATGAGGTGGACAGTTCTCCTTCAATATGAATGGGTAAGAGAGTCATAGACGTTGTAACCAAGATGAAAACAAGATCATAGATATTGTCACCACTATGAAAACAGGGTAATAGACACTGTAACCAAAGGAAAACCTTATAGACACTGTAACCAAAATGAAAACAGGGTCATAGACACTATCACCACTATGAAAACATGGAAATAGACACTGTAACCAAAGGAAACCCCTATGAAAATGGAAGCACAAACCCTATAGGGGCTAATGAGAAGCCAAAATAGATTTGGTGATAGTTCTTCTCTTGTATATGAAGGTGTAAGAGGGTCATAGAAGTTGTAACCAAAATTAAAAAACAGATTCATAAGCATTGTAACCAAAATGAAAACAGTGACATAGACGCTGTCACCAAAGAAAACCCCAAGAACTAGGGAATAACAAACCCTAAAGGGGTTAAAGCTAACCAAAAGCAACTGTAATGTTAAATACATGGCATCAAAAAATCCAAAAAAAAGGGACAGGACTTCTGTCACCAAAAAGACACTAGCACAAGGCAAAACATTGTCAACAGAACTGTCACCAAATCAAAAACATTGAAGATGTTACCAGAAATAATCAAAACTTGACATTAAAGTGGAATTATATAGAGTCATAACATATAATAGGGACAAAACCGTAAAAGATTAAAATGAACATAGAAATTACTAGAGCATTAGTCTACAAATACACAAACTTAGTGTCACCATGGGTTGTCACCACGATTGTTACATCAACAAAACATACAATAAACTGTCACCAAAACAAGTGTCACCAGATACATAGTCCAACTAACACAAACTTAAGCTCATAACTAAAAAAATGTCCACTGCTTCTTCAAGAGATTGGATGCAATCTTCTCACGATACGCATTAACATAATCATCATTCACAAGCTGCATGTCACCACTAAAAACCAGAAACTCAATGTGCTTGATGACGTAAACACCTCAGCTACCCCTACATAAGGAGCAAAAAATAAACATAAGAGAAAAAAAGTGGACATATATAATGTCACAAAAGAGAAAACAAAATACAACAAGATGGAAAACAGAAGGTACCCGTCTTCATTTTGTTCCAAGCCCTCTACTCTATCCACTTCAAAGGGAGAGTCATCCATGTTAGGAAAAAGACCACTCTTCCTCATCAGAATAGGAAGCACTTCACATGTATGAGCAAGCTTTTGTAACAAAACTTCATTTTTAGTGAATCTACACTGGGAGTCATACACAAGAATCCTCTTCGACTCCAGCTCAATTTCAAGGGCAACCCAGTGCATGTTGTCAATATTGAACGGAGTGTAGACCTTCTTCGCAGCTTCCCAACTCTTCCCATAATTACCAGGATAAAGACCAATGAAGTAACTGTAGAATTCCTCCGAAATTGTATCACGTGTTTTAATGACATCAGCATTAATGTTCGCAATCTTGTGAAACAAAATCGTGTCTAATACAACACTGGTTGGATTTTGATAAGGATAATCATGAAGACGCTTTCTAAAATGATGAAGTGCTTCGTCTAGGTGTTGTGAAAGAAAACAGAATAATTCCCAACTGTCACCAAACTGATGGCACCAAATGAGCAACAAGAGAAAGACATGTAAATATGAACTTATAACATCACGAAGCCATCTTGTCTTCCCCGCTAAATCATTGAAAAATGACTTGTTCATGTCAACCTCACATCCAGTGATTTTCCATCACACCTACAAAGTAAGATAACAAGTTAAATAAACTTATTATAAGAAGTGGTAATATGAAAAAGAAAACACATATCAAAAGTGGATAATTACCCAAGATCTCGAAAAGTGGTATAAAATTCAACACGCTCATCAGGGCTGAGAAAGGAATGGTTAGGTAGTTTTGGAAGGCGAGGTTTCTTCGACTTACAAGGATTGGTGTAAGGAGTATGGGCTGCAGGACCAGATTTCACCGCCATATAAGATCGTCTTAGCGGAACTTTATCATCGTCCTCATTTTTGGCATCTTAAGGAATAAGGTAGCCGGTATCAGTGATGTTATGAAATTGACTGCATTTATCATCAATATCACCATCTGCACCACCACTATCACCAGGCACATCCTCTAGGACATCATCACTGTAGCCAAGTATGACACCAATACCATGATCAACTTTTTCAACAACAACTTCAAGAGCAGGGCAACTACTTGCATCAATCAAATCAGTTGTAACCACAACTTTGGGACCAACAGCACCACTGTCATTAGGTGCATCAGTCGAACAAGGAAGCACAGGAGTTGCAACAACACCACTGTCATCACGAGCATCGGTAGAACAAGGAAGAACATGAGTGGGAACAACACTGTCACCAGGCACCTCTTTGGAAGCAATCATGTCCTCAATGGTCAGCTGTGAATCAAGAACTTTAGTAGGAGCAACTGAGCTAGAAAAAATGGTGTCACCTGAACTAATTAATTCAGTTGGTGCAACACTCAAATCAGCAATTGCATCGGCCGAAGAAAGGACTTCAATAGGAGCAGCAGAACAAGTCTCAACAATTTTTTCAGTAGGTGATGCACTAGAATTGTGAATTCCTTCATATGAGGCAACAACTTCAGTAAGAGGGATAACACTATTATCATTTACATTATGTGATACAAGGACTTAAGTAGGAGCAACAACAATGTCAGCAATCTTGGGAGAAGGAGAAGCATTGTCAGGAGAAGGGACAACACTATCATTAAGTGTATCCTTTGAACCCACAAGACCAGTGTCACCATTAGTGCAATCAACATCACCATCTATTGAAGTTGACTCCTTAGTTGCTCTAACAACAACATACTCTGGAGTTGGGGAATCACTGGAAGTATCTGTGGCATCGCCTTCATTGGCATCACCTTCATTCAAACCCTCAAAAAAATGCTCATGTTCAGAGAATTGAGAGTAGTTATCCCTAATACCAGGAAGCACATCCTTGAGAGAATCACTCATCCAATGCCTCACGTTCCCTTTTCAAAGCAGCCTCACTGTCATCATTGGGATGTAAGATATGTGATTCTAGTTTATGCACTTTCTCCTCAAGGATAAGAGTCATAGAAACATAGTCTTTCAATTGAGCTTCAATAGAATCAAATGATGCCTTAAAAGAATTAATAATTCCTTCAAAAACAGCTTTCCCAACAAAATCTTTTGCCCACCCAGGAACATCATCACTTGTAGGAAGCCCATCACCTTTGGGAGGAGTAGGTCTAGAGAGCTTAAACTTAGACCTCTTGGGCTTGTCACCATGATCTAAACCTTTGTCACCACACTGTGCTTCTTCTTCACTCTTAGTAGGAGCCTGACTCTTTGAAGATTTCTGAGATGGCACCACCTTTGCCTGCTTTTTCTTAATAGGCTGATCAAGAGTAGCAGAACTTCTCAACACTCTCTTCTTCTTGATAGACTCATCAACAACAGGAGTACATCTCAACACTTTATCCTTCTTCACAGGAAGAGGACTGTCACCGCTGCTCATGGACCATGTAACCAACCTCTTCCTAGGATGGACATGACTCTCAAAGTCAGAAGTGCCCTCAGTGATGACTGGTGGTCTCACCACCCCCCTTTATCCCAAAGTTGGGGTTCTAACTATTTCCTTCATTCGAGTAGGAATAGTCGTAGAAACGATATTAGGTTCCACTCCACCATAAAGGAGACGACCACCTGATTGCCTGACCTGATACGCTTGGAAACGTAAATTCCTAGGACACACTACATCACTAGCATTAGCATCCATACCAACAAAAGAAGAAACATATGAATCAACGTTGTCATCAGCAACTTCATCAGGAAGTGAGAGGTCAGGGCAATCCATAAACGAGGCATACATAGAGTAGACAATCCCCTAGCAAGAGAAAAAAATACAATTAAAGGACGACAAATATATTATATGGAAGAGGAAAACTGAGATGAGAATAATAAAAGCTGAGACAAGAAAGAATGTTTACCAAATTTTGAGAGAAAATTTCAGAACACTTATCATATACAATGTTGTAATCACATTCAGTACTATATCAGACAAGAGAGGCTGGTAATCCTTCACAGAATGCAAAGTTACATTTTGAGATGGCAACAATCTTAGGGATTGCCTCTAAAATCCAAACATGAGAACAAAGCAACATTAAGAACAAAAATATAATTAAAGAATAATAATAAGAAAAAAACATTGGAACATAAAAAGAAAGGAAAGGGAAATACCTGGAATGCTATGGGATATCCGAGCAAATTATAACCAAACCTTGGACCCTTTTTGGATTGCTCAGACCTCACAGCTTTCTTCATAAAACCAAGTGTTTTCAAAAACACAACCCGACCAAAAGGATAAAATTTAACCGATCCAAATCACAGACAAGGTCCACAAAAGATTGACGTACAAGAGCTTTAGAACGCTGAGGGAGCAACACACCCTCAATCAGTAACAAGTACGCCATGAACAGTTTCTTCGGAGACTGATTTGGCTCCTTGAGGAAAATTTGCAGAAGACCACTAAAAGTGCAGTTCGATAAACCCAAAAACTCCTCCATATCCATATGAGGAGAGGGAGTCGTGTCATCACCAGGTTCTTCCCAATTCAAACCAGTTACAGAGCAAAATTCAACTAGGGAAAACCTCAACAAATGTTGTCCAACTTGGAACCACATCTCATGAACTTTATGAGTCTCAACTTCATGTAGAAGCATTTGATGCACAAGTTGATGATAAAAATAAAGACGATCACCAGGATGAACAATTGGACCTAAACACTCATCTATAAGAGAATCCCAATCGGCTGTAGACACTCCATTATGAATAACTTTGATCAAAGCAGGCTTGGAATAGATATTAATGTGGCCAAGAAAACGCTATTGTTTGGGAACAACAAACTTGAAGGAAGCAGGTTGAATAACAGATGGTGGAACCACATTAGGAATTTCCTGATGGTCTACAATTTTTTTTTACCTAAATAGCATAGAAATAATATAATCATTAGGTGTTACAACATAGAAGTTACTGTCACCAAAAACAAACAAAACAAATTGAACAACAACATAAACAAATACTGTCACCACACCAAACACTGCAAACACATAAAAAGGAGAATGTCATATGGAAACCTGTCACCAAACAAGTAATAAATTGTAACCATGAAACAGGTATCCATGAAACATGAACCAGCCATAAAAAACAAAGAGATTTCTCTTCAGACTGTAATCATACTATAACCAAACAGGTAACAGGATATAACCAACCATCAAAAACAAAGAGAAACAACAAATGCCAAAAATGCAGAAATGGAAACGAAATCAGAACAAGGGACATAAATTATAGCACAAACTGATAGCCATTAGACAACAACAGCCGAACTAAAAAACAAACCCTAAAATGGGAGGAAAAGGCTAAAATAACGAAAATAAACCAAAATAGGCATAAAATGCAGGAAATGAAAGTAGGTATCCACAATACAAAGAGAAATTGAAAAAAGGAAACAACAGGCGAGGTTGCTTACAAGAACAATGAAGGAGTAGAGTCGATGAAAGTACCCGATGAAGCCATTAGAAGAAGATAACCAGAGAAACAAAATGAAGAGCCAAAAAATGCAGAATCGAAGAGGAGAGCAAGTCGAAGAGCATGGCGGACAACAACTATCGGGAAGGAACGATCGGAGTGCAAAGAGACGTTAAACGTGGAGAGAAACCGCTTTGTTCTTAACTGATCGTGGAGAAGAAGAATGAGAGAGGGAGTAATAGGTAGGGGCAAAAGGGGGATTATTAACAATTTTTGGACAAAAGCTAAAAAATTCAAACAGGTCGAACTTTTACTAAGTGGGCTGATGGAAAGGGCCTTTGGGCCAAATATCTTCATATATATATATATAAAGACTCGAGATTTTAAATTATTATTTTCTAAAATAAAATTTAAATTTTGATTTAATATTAATTTAGTTTCGATTTAATTTCTAAGGATTCGGAAAATTTTGGAAAACCACCGTCCGTGCAAATAATTTGAATTTAATTTCTTTCAAGCGAGTTCTGATATAAGCTTGAAATTGATTTAAAAACGAATTCATTCCGCTTTATTTTTTCTGGGACTTGAAAATATTTTCGAAATTTGCTATTTAATTTAGATTCGAATGTTTATTTTAAATTTTAATGCGTCGGGTTACGGTCGAAAAGTGAGTTTTGGGATTTAGTTTCGGGTACTTAAGTTGACTTTCTCCCCCCAAATTAATATCTTTCACATCCAATTCACCCTACAACCTTACCCTACAGGTGAGCTATCCCCCACCCCTCACCCTTCTTTCGACCTTACCTGCTGCGAGCCTACCCCCCTCCCTCTCCTACTTTTTCAATTTCTATCCTCACCACCCCTTCATTTCATCTGTTATTCACCATCCCCAACTCTTTATTTCTTTTCATTCATTCCCCCCAATCCTCCTGCTCCCCTCATTCTTCTTGACCATCACCGTTCCACTTCTTCCTCCAATTGCAGCCAGCGGCAGCCTCCATTTCAACTCCTCCTCTCACCAACAACCACCCCAACGTCACTCCTTTGTGCACAACCAGCAGCCACCGACAGCCCCGAGCACCTCCCGAGCACCCACAACAGCCCCTACTCTCCTCATGCTCTCGCTCCTTTGTTCCGAGTTCAAATCGAGCCTCCCACCTCACTTCTTCCTCCTCCTTTGAGACGAGCAGCAGCACCACACTCGCTCCTCGCGAAGCCCAACGTCCCCGAGCGCCATGCAGCAGCCCAGAAGCTCCCCAGCGTCACCGAGGACATTGCTTCCCCTCCTCCCCTATTCGAGCGCGAATAAGGTTCCGGTAAGTCGTTCTCCTTCGTTTTCTATCCAAACCACTCTCGAGCCTTACCATCACACTCACCCGTACCCGACGCAGGTCCGAGAAGCCATCCCGAGCCTCCGACGATGCCCAGAACTCCGCTTGAAAGCTCCGATGTCGCGAATACCTCGGTGAGCTCCCGAGCTTTCCTTTCCTTCCTCATTCAATTTCGTGTGTCTTGTTTGCTTAGATTAGTCGAGGGGTGAGCGAGAGCTGAGTGCGGGGAGTCCGGCGAGCTCGAGAGATCCGGTGAGCTCGAGAGCGAGCGAGCGTGAGTGCGAGGAGCGTGCGAGCGAGGAGCGAGCGTTGCGTGAGTGCGAGGCGGCGGAGCTAAGGGCGGGCAAGGCTGGAGATGCCGGAGGAAGGTCGAGGGAGGCCGGATGGAGGAGCTTCCTTCGCCGGCGGGAGCGAGCTCTCGTGCAAGCAAAGGCCATGGCGGAGAGGCTTCATTTTGAAATGAGGAAGATGGTGATGAGTGGGACCCCCCTCCTTTTTCGAAAAACCGAAGAGAATATATGTATATATATTGGGTATTGAACCGGGTTGGGTTTGGTTCATTTGGGTTAAAACATTGGTTTGGTTTGGGATCCGGTTGGGAAAATTATTTTAAGGGTTTAATTAACTTATTATATATATATATATTATATAATTGTTATATATAAATTGTTATTATTATTATTATTATTGTTGTTTCATTCTATTTTATTTATTACTTAATTACTTAATTTTTTTATAAGTTATTTAAAATATGATTTATTTGAGTGTTTATTAAATTGTTATATATATATTGTTTTGAGGTTGATAGTGTTATTAAAATAGTTCCTTAACTTATTAACTCGTTATTAATTATTAAATTATTTAAGTATGTATTCTGATTTATTTAGATGTTTTATTTAATCTGATTTGTAAGAAATTTACTTATGTGAATAGTCTATTTGATAACTATTTGCCTTTAAAAAGTTAGTTTTGAATTATTTAGATTGTTCGGAAAATATTTCTAAGTGTCGAAAATCTATTAGGATAATGTTTTGGACTAAAACATACCGAGATTATTTTAATAATAATATAATTTTGGGGAATTGGTTTAAGGATTCAAATGTTTAATATCGGAAATTGGATAAGTATGAATTTAAAATTAATTATTTTAACTAACGACTTGGCTTATTTCGAGATCAAATGATTTTTAGAAACTTTTGAACTGGTTTACTTGGAACTTGACTTGGGAACCTGATTAATAGAATTATTTGAGAATTTATGTGATTGAAATATGAGTAAATATGAATTAAGAGCATGATTTGATATATTGGAAATTTGAGATGATTTATGGAAATGAGAATGGAATTGTGATGATAATAATGATGATGATGATGATGTTGATATAAATAAGACGTGATGATGAGAATATGCCCAAGTTGTGGAAACGAGATGAGAAATTGAACTGAGACATGAATGTTGATGATAATGGGATGATTAACTTATATATGTTTTATGTGGATCTTATGTGTGTTATTTGATATGCTTTGTGTAAGTTAGACTTAGACTTATTATGTTATATATTGAATTACTAGGTGATCTCTGATTTGTCTGGACTTGCTATTACTTCTGTTGCGCTTCTCCAGGTAAGTTCATGATGGGCACTTTATGCACTGAGTGTTATATAGTAGGCCAGTGTTCATGCACCATATGACTTAGAGTCAAGATTAGGATCTAAAACGGAAACCATATGACTTGCTATCTGTCTTTGCTAGAAAAACGGTCGTTATAGGTGTTTATCGAATGAGACCTTTTTCTTTATTCTTGTCATCCTAGCTGGCGCTTAGTATAGAAAGTTGCTTGCACTCGATGATACGGTATGCTTTTTGGTAGTAAGTGACATAGGACTCTTAAAGCCTTAGGCCTTATATAAGTATCGTTGCTTGCCTTCCTTTCATAGTTCGTAGGCTCATTGCGTAGGGTTGGCCTGCACCATAGGGTGAGGTAGCTCCTTTGATGGTGAGTTGCTATAGGATTTCTTAGGAGCCTAGAGGGATATGCTATTTGACATTTCTTGTAACTAGCGCGCTTCTTTATCTATTTCTTCATTTACTTATCCGCATGCTTATCTGTTTAATTTCCGTTTTGCATTACGCATTTCATCTTAGGAATATGATGCTTATTATATGCCTCTCAGAGTGTGTTTACACACGCGCAGGAGTGACCTGATGATTGACCCAGATCACCCTCTTTTTTTTTAGATTCAGGTAACCGTTAGCTGCTATCTTTGCTTATATGGATGCTTGGCGGGTTTGGACTTTTGGCGTTAGATCGAGGGCTTGAGAGACCACTAAACTTTCTCTCATTTAAACTCTTTTGCGTCGTTTGACCCGGCCCTGCCGCGACACTCATTTGGTTTGTATTTCGATTTAAACTTTACTTCTGTTTTCGCTTGATTTCACGATTAGACTAAGGCAGGTACTTGGTCCCCAATGGACCAACGATCTTTAAGGGTTCTAAATCTCTATTTCAAAACCTTGCTTCTTTTATTGCGAAAACTTTCGACTCGTACTCGAGTTGTAAGATCTAGTTGGAAGGTAACCTTGCCTTCTTAAACGTAACTTGGACAATTAGGTTTTCTTTCCTAGGCCCAAGGGAGGGGCAAATAGGGGAAAGAAGATCCTTATTTTTCGAGCCGTTACAATATATATATATATATATATATATATATATATATATATATATATATATATATATATATATATATATATACATATACAGAGAGAGAGAGTATGGATCATATGTTAACACCTCTTATTATGTTAAATGTTAACAAAATCTGAGTCCTTAATTGAGAAAAATGGAAGGCTGAAATTAATTGTGGCTTTTCTCATTTTCTTTTAAAAAAAGAGTGGGTCCCACCTTAAATTTTCACCCATATTCTTGATGCATGCGCGTGCTGAACATCGTACATCTTCAATTAAAGAAATTTTCAAACTTCTATACTCACCCATAACATTTTTTTTTGATTAGGTAAGAATTCGGAAAGGAGTTTCCATCCTATCCGAGGGCATCCTTGCGGATGAGATCCTGCAGCGCAGGGTCCTGTAAGTTCTCAATCCCCTGAGCGTCGTGGCAAAGGTGTGCCACCTTATCAGCCACGATATTGCCCTCGCGGGGAACATGAGAAAATGAAACATTGCCGACTCCTTGAAGGAGCAGTTTTACCTTAGACAGAAGAAGTTCAATCTCCCAAGGACATTTGGAAGCATTCTGAAAGTGTTTAATAATAATTAGCGAATCGCCTTTGATATATATATGTTAGTAATTCCAAGTTCTACAACTTTTTGTACACCTAATAGTAACGCTCGTGCTTCAGCCATTAGCGGGGATTGTTTTCCTAGGTGTTTATACCCAATTTCAATTGGTTTCCCTTGCCAATCCCGAATGACGTACCCCCCGGTGCTGGACTGGTTAGCACCGGAGGAGCCGTCAAAGTTTAGTTTAAAGGATCCCATCGGGGGTTTTTTCCATTTACTTTTGAGTCTTTGTAATTTTGTAATTGTTCGCTTCTCGCTGGAGTTGGTATTTTTATATTTGAGTAATTCGTTGAACGAGCAAGCTTTTTTCCAATTTTCTGAAACCGTATTTGCTACGGAAAGAACATCTCTAATAGGTTTGGTCCTATTCTTGTTGAATGATAGCTGGTTACGATAGAACCATAATGACCACCATCTATTAGCGATGGTGGTCCTAGAATGTTTATCCATTTTTTCCCCTATGAGTTTTAAAATAGGTTTGAAATCCCTAGATCTTTCGGTCATTTCTGTACCGTCCTTCTAACGGTTACAGGAATCACGTCCATCGTTAGTTGATAGCAACACTCAATGAAAAGGTGGGTGTCATCTTCTACAGCATCTCCACATAGATCGCACATGTTAGGGATCGCAACTCCTCATTGGGTTAGTCAAGCTTTAGTTGGTAAGCCATTCTGGCCTAGTTTCCACATAAAGTTTTTAACTTTGGGCAATGTGTCTAGCTTCCATATCCACTCGAAATTGTCATTATCTATGTCCATGTTTCGAGTGAGGAGGTTATAGGCACTCTAAGTGGTGAACCACCCATGGCGGTCTGGCCACCAATATAGTCTATCTTCGAGTGGAATGGTCGGAATGTGGATTGATGTAATCTCATTGATAATTGATTGAGGTAGAATCCTTTCTAGTTTTTCCACCCACCATTTACCATTTATAATATATTTGCTAACTCGTTCATTTGACAAGACTTGTGTAGGGCAATCTGGGTGAGACGTAATGGGATGCGGCAACACCTAGTTGTCATTCCAGAATTTAATTGTTCGTCCGTTACCTACAGACTAGATCAGGCTGGATTTGAATTTGGCAATCAGTGGGCAGAGTTTTGCCCATCGCCAAGAGCAGCTTCCGACTTTCTTATAGGTTAATATATCTTGATTCTTTAGGTATTTGTGCCTAATCACTTGGACCCAAACATTAGAGGGTTCCGCTAGTGTTTTCCATAGTAATTTTAGTTGTAGCGCTTCGTTCATTTCACAAGCTTTCCTGATGCCCATACCTCTGTTCGAAGGTGGGGTGGTGTGTAGGGATTCAAACAATTCAAATAAACAATGCACGACTAGGCTAACTTCCTGTCCCAAACAAATAATACAAGAATCCCCTCCCTTGTAGTAGTAGGGTAATTCAGGATCGAATCCACGAGGAGGTATGTCAGCGCTTCCCTTGTTGTACTCATGATCAAAGCTTTCGACCTCAGAAGATACTCGATATCGAGTAATCTGGTCGATATCGACCTTAGTTCTGGTCGATTTCCTAGCGCAGTTCCTGCAGAAGACAAAAGCAGCAAAGTCGACGTCAAGCAGAGACCTCGATATCGATGTTAGACCTCGATATCGACCTTTATAGTCGATTTCGACGCTTGTCACAGAAACTGTTTTCGTAACCAATTTGTCGGAAAAGAGTCCGAAGAAAATAGAATGGGAAAAGGGGATGATCAGAAACAAAACTAGAACTTTTATATTGATTTCAATAAACTTAAAAATCTTCCAAAGTTGGGGCTTCATGCCACAACGATAACAATGCAAGTTTTATGCTAAAGTTATGAAATTTAATGCCTTTCCGTCAAATAACTTTCGTTATCAACACTTAGGTGATTAGAGGCTCTCGCATAGTTCCTAAGAGTTACTATCCAATTCATAAGCAATTCAAGTTCACAATATGAGTGGCTTTCGCTTCAATAATGCAAATAATGAATCTCCCTAACTTTCACAAAGGATCATGCATGGGATAGAAGACGGAATTGCATAAATGTCATACCTTTAATGCACTTACCCTACATCGTTATCGTGGGGCTCACCCCGACCCTAGAAGTGGGTTGACTACTCGCTCCTCATTATGCACATCATCATCATTATTGAAGGAGAACTACTTTGAATTAAACTTTGAAAAAGAGAAAGTACAACCGAACAAGTCACTCCGCTCTCGCTTTACAAACTCCACTCGGCCTTTTCTCTCTCTCTCTAACTTGTTACTCTCTATTGAATATTGAAATTCTCTGCGTAATTGGATGCCTAAACTCAGCCCTACTGGCCTCTATTTATAGATGTCGATAAAGACTCGAAACTTTATCTTTATTCTCTAAGATAAAACTTAAATAAAAGTAAAAACTAAAACTCCTATGGTAAATCAGCCTTCACATGATAGAATTGGTGTTGATGATAAGAAATCTCGACTTTTAATAGACGTGCAAGCTTCGGATAGAATTCTATCAAAATCTGAGTCGGATTCTTCTACTGGCATGGTCGATATCGACCTTGAAGATCGATATCGACCCCTGTGAAACTTTATCTCGAGCTCTCCTTTTCCTACTCGAACTAGCACTCGACTTCTATCTTTTAGCTCGATCTGGCAACATCGATATCGACCTCTAGACGTCGATATCGATCTCTCTGTGTTGACATGCTCTGTTTCATTTCCTGCTCGATTCCTATGTCTCTGATGCACTCGATGTCGAGGTCCCCAGTCGATTTCGACCTCTTCAGAAGACTTTGAGTTCTTTTTCCTTCTTTCCAAATCCGTCCATTTTTATCCTATTTTCTGCGAAATCATATAGAAACTCATGCAGACCCATATATTTGACATTTAAGCGTAAACTACACTAATCCCATGTTTTCCCATTAATATGCATGCAAAAGACGATAAAATGGACTTTTATGTGCATAGAAAATATGGCAATTTGCGCGCACATCAAACACCCCATACTTAAGCTTGCTTGTCCCCAAGCAATACATTTAATGGTCATTCAGGGGAAGAAAGTAAACCCTCAACATCATAGATTCATTTTTCATATGTCCCTACAATCAATTGCCATCCTCGATAAGGTACTTATGTCAACCAAGTCCATGCCTGAGCATAAGAGCAATTTCATACTCATAAAAGGAGGCAATATGCAAAAAACAATTTTAGTGACATATCATTAATAATCAAGAGGACTTTTGCAAGCTTGTGAGAAGTAGATTGGTAAAAGGCTAAAGGTGGGCTAATATTTGGCCATGTGGTGTTAAATCCGGGGAAACATATTTTCTTTCCAAAACTATCCACATAATGTCTCACCTTTCATGTAACGACCCAAAAGTATGGATATCCGAATATGCCTCCATAAATCCACTTAGAGGATTTATAAGGTTCGGATGGTCCGGTTATTCGGGGAACGTTATAGAAGAGTTTTGAATTCTTCCGTGAGCTTTAGAACATACGACCGAGTACGAGTTATTTAGTTAAGTTATTTGTTTTAAGCGGAAGCGATGGTTTTCGAAAGTGGGGATTTCGAACCCCTAGAAATGAGCGCGCTCGTTGGAGGCGTTCACCTGTCCTAGGTACTATCGTGTAAATGATTTTCAAGTCAGAAATATAAAGTGCGGAAATAACGTACATCAAAGTCGCCGCGGCATAGCCGGGTCAAAACCAAATCAAAGTAAGCGAGAAAGTAAAGAGTGCGTAAGTCATGCCTCACTCGCTCTAATCGTCCCAAAAGGTCTGTCCCGACAACCATCCACATAAGTAAGTCATATCGGGTAAGGGGTACCTGAATCTAAAAACAAGAAATAAATCAGGGTCAATCATCGGAAATATGCACACTCAATGCCATATAAAGAGGCATACTTCAACTACATGAATGTTAAAATGTAACACATAAGCAAGTGTATAGATATATATAAATGCGAAATAAACCCACAAGGGCCCGTATCATCATGGTAACCATCGTAATCATCATCATCATCACCATCATATCATAATATCTTCTCAAACGTACTCATCCTTCTCAAACATACTCATTCTTCCTCATCATAAGTATTTCATCATTTCATTCTTGTTCCAACTAGTATAAGTCGTCTATTCAGATTTTGACGGCCGTCCTACCATAGACATATAGCATACATATGAATTGTTGGATTTACTAAGTTCATCCTACGTCATATTACCGGTTTATATTCCTAAACATGTTACTAGGTCGCGTGATGCATGAAGACTCTCGATAAGACAAAGAGTATCACATAAATCCATCATGAGTAAGTCCAGGGGACTTACCTGGAGTCCGGAGAATAAGCAAGCAATAAAATGTGCAACCAAGGATCCAATCAACAAGAGCCTAGAAATTTCATTAAGCTTTCATTAGGTGGTATTCTAATGCATGGTACCCAACCTAATAATCAACATACATCCACACGAGGTTCACAATTCTATAGATTATGCACTTCGGTTAAGTGATCCGGACTTAACCAGTTATAATCTATATCGTATTATCACATAATCGATTTTCTTCTTATCGGATCATAAACCAAGTTATGGGTATACTTCATTTCTGTATTTTATATGCTCTATGTTTCGGCTATGCCATCATATATTTAACAATATTCTTAGCATTCCCTTGACCAAGTTTTTTAATCGAGTCATTATAAACACTGGTTACTAAAATTATAATAACTCTTGATCCAACCGTTGGATCGACCTCATTTTTTGAGGGAAGTTAGATAACATTTCCATAAACATCATTTTAAGATTTCAGCCTAATCAGACCGTTGGATTGGAAATAAAGTCCAAATTACAGAGGCACATATATCCATTTTGTTTTTTGACGTTTGCTACAAAACGCAACCAAAAACACATAGAGGCTCCACTTCCTAAGCCCTTTCCAAGCACACAAGATCTATTCCTAGAGAGGGGGAAGGCGGATAAGGGATTACCTAGCGAGGATGCCAAGAACGGACTCGAGACAACTTCCGAGACCTTTGGGACCTTTCAAACACCTTGTACATATTTGTCCAAAAAAACCCATACAAATGGGTTAGGACTTTGCTTGAAATTGAAGGAGAGGGGCCATAAAAGAAGTTGGAACTCAGTTTTGAAAGAAAAGGATGGAGCTTACCAAGAAAACAAGTCAAGAACTCAAGATCTCTCAAGGAACACTTTCTGCAGCCTTAAAGATGCACGTTTTTGGCTGGGCAAACGACCTTGTATTTTTGTGTTTGAGATATGTATGGAAATCTGGGTTCAAGACGGATCCATGGCCACTGAGTTTGCTCAATTTGGATGAGTATGGAGGGAGATATGCAAGTTTTGGTGCAAGGTGTCTAAAAAGGACCTACAATGGAGGAGGGGGGTTTTTCTTTGGGTTTTCAAGGGGCGTGCCGGCTAGAGCTTGTGTGAATGGATTCCTTGAGCTGCTTGAGTCAGTTTATAAAGAGAAGAAGGAGGCAAGGGGCTCATTTAGTCAAAGCATGGGTGTGATGGGAAGGAAGTGATGGGGGTGGTTGAACTAGAGTAGGAGCCTAGTTAGTTTCCATCCAAATCAAATGGGGTTGGTAGCTCCATGTTGGGCATTGGTTTGGATAGGGTGGCTAACCTCTTTAACATAACGTAAAACCCGAGCTCGCGACGCATTAAAATCCGTTACGTTAATAAGATACGAGAAAAGTGGCTTGGGTACATATTTCTTCATAAAATCCCGAATTAAACCAATGTAAAGTCATCCATAAAATTTTAAATATTCCGGGTTTTCATAATCATAAGGGAGGATAATATTCGGATTATCCTACGGATATTTTATAAATATTAATTAAATTCCGGTCTTTACATTTCACTCATCGCTCAATGCTTTTATTCAATATAATGCTTTTACCTCTCTAACCTTAGCACTGCCTTCTCGCGAGTCGCAAACATGGGTGTCATGAATGGCCCCGGATACTTAGTACTTCGGACTCCTCACCTTGTGTCCCATCTCGCTGAACTAACATATCAACGAGTAGGGTCGACCTACCTTTATCTCCTGAGGTGATCGGATTTTTTCTCGCTCATTAAATTTTCCATAATTCATAATTCTATCATTCCTGCCAACAACTTCATAAATAATGCACAACTCCATATAACTCCAAAGATGACATCCATTCTCACACTTGTCCCCGGATAGGGTATAAGGTATAAAATGGGCAATATGTATATATGTGGAGCAATAATGATCATGATAAGGCTCATATATGGCTTTGTGATTTTTGCAAATATGCATAGGTAAGGCTAGGATATGAACTTGTATATGTAAGCACTTGTATGGAAATTTCATAAAAAAGTCCTCCATCATCTTATCATGCACATGTCAAAATCAACTTCAAAATTTTCATCTCCTTTATTTTTTTTTTTTGCACTTCATTGGGACTTCCTTAACTAGGCAATTTCATGTTATATCTCTAATGAATTTAATTTTGCATCATAGAGCTCTTTTTTATACTTCCATGACTTCTTTTCTTCAAATTTTTGATGGGGGTCATTTTTTTTTCGAAATATACTAACTAAATATGCATTAAGATAAATATGCAAATCTAAACTAGGTATGAATATGCAAGTAAGCCCTTCCCCCACCCCATACTTCAAATTTACAGTGTCCTCACTGTATTAGAACTAGGGTTAAGAAGAAAACTTACTAAACCGTCACAAATTTCAGGAGTCGAAGAAGACAGCAGCCATGGTCGATATCGACCCTTAACATCGATATCGATGTTTATCATCGATTTCTGCTCAGGCTTTAGGGTGATCCGGCCTCGATCACAAACCCATCTATGTCGACCTTAAGGTCGATGTCGATCTCGGACATCGATTTCGATGTCTTTGCTGTGTGCTTTTCTCTTTCCTGCAACTTGTTAATAAACATAAAACCAAATATGCAAAAAAATAAAGTGTCTCAAACCAAAGAAAAAGTTGTCTAAAAATCAAAACTAAGTCTTTGATACAAGCTCTAGACTTTTAAGTCGCTAGGCCGACTTCTTCCTTTGCGCTTCTCAAGGCGGCATCTGCAGAGCCCATGTGGCTTGGGCCTCAAATATGACTCCTTTCTTGTCACGCAGCTGCATTCCGCCGGGATTGATTTGATTCACCGTGAATGGTCCTAAATTCTTATCCTTGAATCTTGTAGGCAACCAATGATCCTTGGATTGGGCAACATAGACCTTTTCTCCTATCTCATATTGGCTCGAGACATCATCGGATACCCTACATAAGCGCACATGCCAAGGCACACCTCTTCCAAATAATGATAAATCCTTAATTGTAATGGAACAAGAGGAATCCGTACCTTGACTTACCTTCTTCTCAGTCTGTGGCTCAGGTCGATGTCGATGTTCAGAGGTCGATATCGACCCCTGTTGTACTCCTGGAGGATCAGTCGATTTTGAGAGTTTCTGCTCGATATGATCAGGTCGATTTCGACCCCCAGAGATCGATATCGAGGTCTCTGTTCCTCCCTTTTCAGCGCTGATGGTGGTCGATTTCGGCTGGGTGTGGTCGATATCGACCCTTGACCCCGATTTCGATGTTTCTTTTCCTCCTCCGTCGACCCCATACTTATGACCTGGCACACAATCTTGAACATTAGTAGTCGATATCGACTTACCTGGGTCGATTTCAATGTTCTGTTGGGCTCCTTCATTTAATATTGCCACAACTTCCTCCACTTGGGCTTCTATGGCCCTCTTCTCAAGCTCCTCCGGTGTCATACTTCTTACCTTTGCCTCTCCACATGCAATGTAGACACCATTGATGGCTTTTATCTCCATTGGCCCTTGATTTTTCACCGTCTTGTTGAAGGCATACTCTATCACCTCGTCAATAATGGTGAATGAGAGCAACCCTTTCTGCACGCTAATGTTGGCATCGATGGTTGCTAGGAATGGCCTACCTAAAATAATTGGACAAGTAGGGTCCTCCGCTATATCAACAACTAGGAAATCAGTAGGGAAAAAGAATTTACCTACTTGTACTGGCACATCCGTCACTATTCCAGTTGGAATAACTACCGTATTGTTAGCCATGTACAATCTTGCATCCACGAGCTCCAGAGGACCTATCTTTACCTTGTGCCAAATGGTTAGTGGCATCATGCTAACGCTAGCACCCAAGTCAACTAAAGCATTAAATTTGAATTGACCTAGACCTATAGTGATAGAAAACTTACCTGGGTCCGCCCGCTTTTGTGGTAGTTCCAACCTGTTGCACTTCTCTGCGATCTCGGAGAGCGATCGCTTCTTACCTAAGATGTCTTTAAGGAACCTTACATAAGATGGCATTTCGTGAAGTGCCTTTGTGAATGGTATAGAGACATTAAGTCCTTGGAGCATCTTCACGAACCACTAGAACTTCTTTTCCGCTGGGTCCTTAATCATCTTTCTATTTGGGAATGGCAACACCTTCTTCCTTCCCGCGGCTGCAGTGAGGTCGACATCGACATTAGTAGGGTCGACATCAACTGGAGGAGTCAATTTCTGGGGTGACGCTGCTTCACGGTCGACATCGACTGGAAGGTCGACATCGACGTCACCTTGGTTGATATCGACAGGGGGGTCGATATCGACGTCTGTTCTGGCTCCTTCTCCTCCGCTTTTTGCTCGGGCGTTTGTAATTGACGCCCACTCCTTAGGTTTAATGCCGCAATATGACCAATGGTTTTGCCCTTTTTATTGGGCACAGTGGATCCAGGGAATGATCTTGACGCTTTGGGTATTGCTTCTGCCAATTGACTCATTTGAGTCTCCATGTTGCGCTTCCAAACGTCGATCTCCCCAAGCCTAGAATTTATGCCCTGCAGCTGAGTATGGACGGAGTTGTTGGCTTGTTTAAACTCAGCATGATTCCTCTGCATCTCATCAAGAATGATTTGCAGGTCATCTTTCCTTGTTTCCCGCTCAGGGTGCCCTGGTGCCCTATATGTTGGGGGATCCCTTTGTTGATAGAACCTTTGATCGCCCCAATATTGTTGATTGCCCCCTCCATAGGAGCCTCTCGTCTACTTGACCTCCTCATGTTGTTCCGCCATGGATACTTGCTCAGTATGTGGACAGGCACTAGTGTTATGCCTTGTTGAGCCACACTCCTGACAAGTTTGATTGTTGCTCAGGAACCTGACTTGCTTTTGAAGGCGGCGCGTTTGATCGTTATGGAATTGTTGCCGCACATTAGGATCTATCTCCCTTGGAGGCTCATATAGTGGCATTGATGGGGTAGGTCTTGCATCATAGGCCGTAGCAGCCCCATAAGTGTTATCAAAGTTCACGAGCCTCTCAATGGTCTCCCAGGCCTCCGTTGGTGTAAGCTCAATGTACCGATAGGAGGTATATGAATTTATCCTCTCCATATTTGGCGCATCAAGGGCGTTGTAGAAGATCTCCTGGATGACATATGGAAGTTGCCCATGCGTTGGGCATGATCTCAGCAAGTCCTTAAATCGCTACCACGCCTTTGTTAGGGTTTCACCTGGGTTTTGTTTGAAAGTCGTGATCCTTTGCCGCAGCATTGCCGTTTTAGAAGGTGGAAAGAACTTATTCAAGAATGCATCTTTCACCTCCGCCCATGTCCTCAGCGAGCGTGGAGCCAAACTTTCAAGCCATTGTAATGCCTTCCCTGCCAAAGACCATCAAAAAGATTTTAATCGCACATACTCTAAATTTACTCCGTCAGCAACTGTCTCACATAAGTCCATAAAAGTAGAGATGCGTTGTAGGGGGCATTCATTAGGTCTTCCTTCAAAAGTATTTCTTTTTATCTCAGATAGGAAGTTAATTTTTATTTCATAGTTGGAGTGAGGAATTAAAATAGCGGATTCAGGAACATGAAGCGGCGGATGCATGTATTGCATCACCGTTTGTGGATACTAATTTAGCCACTCTTGGGCTTGTCTACGCGCATCCTCCTCCCTATCAGCACGGGGTCGCTCTGCAGCAATGGCGGCCCTTTCAGCAGCGATTGTAGCATTGTGGTCCTCGATTTCCTTCCTCAACCGCTCTACGGTTTCGGCCTGCGTTTCGTTGTTAGCCATGATGCGAATTGCTTTGTTGCGAAGATGGTAGAAACGTTCAGGCTCGTTGATTGGTTCCAGGATAGGTCCGCGATCAGAACGTTGCATAAACCTACAAAATAAGCTCGAAACAGATCATGATTAACTTAGGTGGCGATTGATTGCCTCCCTGGCAACGGCGCCAATTTGTTCGAAGGTGGGGTGGTGTGTAGGGATTCAAACAATTCAAATAAACAATGCACAACTAGGCTAACTCCCTATCCCAAACAAATAATACAAGAATCCCCTCCCTTATAGTAGTAGGGTAATTCAGGATCGAATCCACGAGGAGGTATGTCAGCGCTTCCCTTGTTGTACTCACGATCAAAGCTTTCGATCTCAGAAGACACTCGATATCGAGTAATCTGTTCGATATCGACCTTAGTTCAGGTCAATTTCCTGGCGCAGTTCCTGCAGAAGACAAAAGCAGCAAAGTCGACGTCGAGCAGAGACCTCGATATCGACGTTAAACCTCGATATCGACCTTTACAGTCGATTTCGACGCTTGTCACAGAAACTGTTTTCGTAACCAATTTGTCAGAAAAGAGTCCGAAGAAAATAGAATGGGAAAGGAGGATGATCGGAAACAAAACTAGAACTTTTATGTTGATTTCAATAAACTTAAAAATCTTCCAAAGTCGGGGTTTCATGCCACAACGATAACAATGCAAGTTTTATGCTAAAGTTATGAAATTTAATGCCTTTCTGTCAAATAACTTTCGTTATCAACACTTAGGTGATTAGAGGCTCTCGCATAGTTCCTAAGAGTTACTATCCAATTCATAAGCAATTCAAGTTCACAATATGAGTGGCTTTCGCTTCAATAATGCAAATAATGAATCTCCCTAACTTTCGCAAAGGATCATGCATGGGATAGAAGACGGAATCGCATAAAAGTCATACCTTTGATGCACTTACCCTACATCGTTATCGTCGGGCTCACCCCGACCCTAGAAGTGGGTTGACTACTCGCTCCTCATCATGCACATCATCATCATTATTGAAGGAGAACTACTTTGAATTAAACTTTGAAAAAGAGAAAGTACAACCGAACAAGTCACTCCGTTCTCGCTTTACAAACTCCACTCGGCCTTTTCTCTCTCTCTCTAACTTGTTACTCTCTATTGAATACTGAAATTCTCTGCGTAATTGGATGCCTAAACTCAGCCCTACTGGCCTCTATTTATAGATGTCGATAAAGACTCGAAACTTTATCTTTATTCTCTAAGATAAAACTTAAATAAAAGTAAAAACTAAAACTCCTATGGTAAATCAGCCTTCACATGATAGAACTGGTGTTGATGATAAGAAATCTCGACTTTTAGATAGACGTGCAAGCTTCGAATAGAATTCTATCAAAATCTGAGTCAGATTCTTCTGCTGGCATGGTCGATATCGACCTTGAACATCGATATCGACCCCTGTGAAACTTTATCTCGAGCTCTCCTTTTCCTACTCGAACTAGCACTCGACTTCTATCTTTTAGCTCGATCTGGCAACATCGATATCGACCTCCAGACGTCGATATCGATCTCTCTATGTCGACATGCTCTGTTTCATTTCCTGCTCGATTCCTATGTCTCTGATGCACTCGATGTCGAGGTCCCCAATCGATTTCGACCTCTTCAGAAGACTTCGAGTTCTTTTTCCGTTCTTTCCAAATCCGTCCATTTTTATCCTGTTTTCTGCGAAATCATATAGAAACTCGTGCAGACCCATATATTTGACATTTAAGCGTAAACTACACTAATCCCATGTTTTCTCATTAATATGCATGCAAAAGACGATAAAATGGACTTTTATGTGCATAGAAAATATGGCAATTTGCGCGCACATCAACCTCCTTTAGTGTATGGTTTACAGACCTTGTCCCACCCTATGAGCGATCGATGCTGAAGATCTTTATTCCAGAAGAATGTTCTGTTTATTTGATCGAGCTGTTTGTGGACAGATGCTGGAAGCATAAAGCTTTGCATTGAATACAAGGGTTTTGCCGCCAGGTTTGACTTGATCAGGACTGCTCGACCTTGTTGGGACAGCGAGTTGGCGCGCCATTTAGACAGTTGATCTTTGGATTTGTAAATTAGTTCCCGAAATGTGTCCTTGTTGACTCTACCATTGATAATAGGACAACCGAGGTATTTTTCAAGACTTCTTTCGTTCGAAATTCCTATACAACTTTCAATCTCTGCTTTACGGGAATTGGAAATTCCTTTTGTTGCCTGGAAGGCAGATTTATGGAGGTTAACTTTCTGTCCCGAGAGTTTGCAATATAAGGAGATCACTTCCTTGACTTCTTGAAATGCCGATACACTTCCTTTGGAAAAAATGATAATGTCATCTGCGAACGTGAGAAAGGGGATACACGGCCCTTCCTTACCAAATCTGAAGCCCACCAGAATTCTTACTGATGCCGCATGAGCTAAGTTTCTAGCTAGTACCTCTGCTCCAAGGATAAACAGAAAAGGAGAGAGTGGGTCTCCTTGCCGAATGCCCCTAGTTGGTTTGAACGGTTCAGTAGGACCATTATTTACCAGTACTGAAAAAGTGATCGTCGATATGCATTCCATGACAAGTTGGACAAATTTGTCATGGAAACCAAATTTATACAGAACTTGTTTAATGAAAGGCCATTCTAGCCTATCATAGGCCTTTTCCATGTCAAGTTTGGTTGCAATCCATCCTTTTGAACCTTTTCTAGTTTTGAAGGAGTGGAAAATTTCGTGCGCAATAAGCACATTGTCCTGTATTGCTCTATCAGCTACAAATGCACCTTGTAGAGGGTGGATGAGTTTTCCAATAACTTTCTTAAGTCTTTCAGTGAGTATCTTTGAGATGATTTTATAGATAGTATTGCATAAGCTAATTGGTCTATAATGGGCCGTTGTTGATGGGTTATCTATTTTAGGTAATAGAGTGATGAAGGTGTGGTTAATCTGTTTGAGCATTTTACCAGAGTAGAAAAACCCTTTGACTGCACGAATAATATCTTTCCCCACAATGTCCCAATAGTTTTTGTAGAATTTCGCAGTCATGTCGTCAGGTCCTGGTGATTTATTCGATCCTAAACTAAAAACTGCTGCTTTTATTTCCCCGTTAGACGGGATTGTGATAAGGGCTTGGTTCTCTTCCTCTGAAATTGAGGGGGTTATTAAACGGAGAGTGTTAACATGATCAGCATAGTGGTTGAATTCCGTACGGAATCTCTTATCGAAGTCTAATCGGATTTCAGTTTTTATATTCTCTTCTCCTATAATTTGTGTTCCTTCCGAAGAAATAATTCCTCGGATAATTTTCCTATTTCGTCTTCCTAACGCAACTTTATGAAAGTAAGAAGAATTTGAGTCAGCGAGCTTGATGTGTTTGGTTTTTTATCTTTGGTTCCAGTAACTTTTATGGAAAAGAAGAAGATCTTGCTTTTTACGAATTAAGTTCCTATCCCTTTCAGCATCTCTTTCTGTAGGATTTAGACTACTGATTTGCTTAGTTTTTATGGATAGAAGCTGGACTTCTATCTTATCCAGTTGTCTAAAAATATTCCCAAAAGTTGTTTTATTCCATATTTTAGCTCTCTTTTTTTTAGAATTTTGGTTTTGTATGTTAATTGGAACATGGCCGATCCTAGGCATGAGGCACGCCAGACTTGTTTTACTATGCATGTGAACTCCTTTTTGTACATCCAGGAATTTTCGAACTTAAAAGGCGGTGCTTTTGAAGAGCTAGACACTGATAGTTCAATAGTGATAGGACAGTGATCCAATGATGAGAATGCCCCATTAAATGTACTCAGAGCGGGGAATTTCTGAATGATTTGATGTTGGACAAGCACACGGTCAAGTTTTTCTTTGATATTATCGGGCCCCGAGGCTCGTTTTCTCCACGTAAATTGGTTACCAAAAGCTGGAATGTCAACCAGGCCACATTGATTCTTAAAGTTTTCCAAAATGGTGAATCTAGAGGGTAGTGTATGAGCGCCTCCTATTTTGTCATCAAAACAGTTAATCTTGTTAAGATCTCCTATTACTATACAAGGAAGGGTGCAAGATATTATCAATTCAGTGAGATGAGCCCAGAATAGTCCTTTATGCCTAGGTTCCGGAGGGGCATAGACAAACCAAAGTCTGCACGAGAAATCCTCTTTAGAGTTGTGGAGATCTAATGCTATAATTCTCAGAAGGTGAACTGCAACCGAGATTTGTTCTGATGTCATTTGATAGGATTTCCACATAACTCCGATCCCACCCGCCTTGCCATTAGCAGGGGACCATGCAGCGCAGTCAAATCCTGACTTTTTGCATGTTTCTTCTTCCGGGATTTTGTCCGTTCTAGTTTCTGCGAGTGCGAGGATTTGAATGGATTCATTGCAACTCCGGGCATGATTACTTGTCCAAAATGATTTTTTCCCAATTCCTCGACAATTCCAAAATGAAATTTTCATTTGATAACCCTACGAGGGTTAAGGGAGGGGGTTGGATCCCTTAACCCGGACAAAAGCTTCCACTTTACATTCATGTATATTGTGCGACGAAGGTTTGAGTCTTGCTTTTCCACTTTACATCCAGATCTACTAGAGGCGTAGTGGGCAGGCTTGATATTTCTAGCCACATGATACTCACCCGTAACAATTTGTGAGTGGGTCCATTTGTTATTTTTTATTTTAGCAAAACTTTTAAGATAAAGATCATCCGTATTAATTTTTTATTTGAGCAAAACTTAGCGAATAATCCCTTTTCCTATGAATAATTACCAGCAATTTAACCAATAATTACTATTAACTTAGTGAATAGTTGCAAAATTGACTCACACTTTTTCAAATTTTAAATATCAAATATAAACGACAACTTCCCATTAGACATGAATAATTACTATCAAGGTAGCGAATAATTACTATCCATTTACCGAGTAGTTGCAAAATATAATCACACTTTTGAAAGTCTTGAATATAAAATCTAAACAATAACTCCCCTTTACCTACGAATAAGTACTAACAACTTAGTGAATATTCTCTATCAACTTAGGGAATAGTTGCAAAATTGAGTAACACTTTTTTGCAAGTTTTAACTATCAAATTAAACGATAACTCTCCATTACCCATGAATAATTACTAGCAAATCATCGAATAATCTCTATCAACTTAGTGAATAGTTGGAAAATTGACTCGCATTTTTTTTACAAGTTTTGACTATCAAATCTAATCGATATCTCGTATTACCTATGAATAATTAGTAGCAACTCAACGAATAGTTAAAAAATTGAAGTCATTTATGAATATATACCAAAATTGAACTCCCATTACGCCGTTTGTGAATATATATATATATATATATATATATATATATATATATATATATATACCAAAATTGAAGCCATACAAATGAATAATTCCTCATTTCCTATTGAATACCCACAAGAATCAAACAAACAACCACTAAACCACATCATCTCTGCACCTTCCCCCATATTCGTCTAATCCCTTTGCCATATCCCCATATTCCCAAAGAAATCGTATACCCCTAAACCAAACACATTAAACACTTGCAATCCTAAAAAAAAGATTTATGGGGCCATTAAAAGTATTAAAGGGGGAGAAGGAGGTTTGGTTGAGTTCGGACGATGAAGATGATCGAGGATTTGTTTGGTTGAGTGTTGATGATGAAGAGTCAGATTGATGGGTTGACTCACCGGCGGCAGCCTGCAAGGATTCAATTAGTGCGATCCGGACCGTGTTGGTTGTTCCGACGAAGAACGGGCAATCGCCGCTAGCTTTATCCACTCTAATGTCTTCGCTATTCGCGGCGACGTGCGTTCGATCAATTGAAAATGGAGGACAAAATACCATGTTTTAGGGTTTTCTTAAAAAAGAATCCAATTATGATGCTTTTGGTGGCAGTGGCGGCCCTAGAGTGTGGCGTGCGTGGGCAGCTGCCACACCCTTCGACCCACGCACCCCGCGCTTTGGAGGAAAAAAGTTCATATTTGTTTTGTTATAAAAATAATTATGTGAAATGTGAGGGCAGTGCTGCGCTTGTGGCTTAGTGGGAGCATCTCCAACAGATGCTCCATTTTGGAGAAAATTGGATATTTGGGGAATATTGGGCTTATATTTGGCCCAACAGTTTCCCCAATCCAATCTCCAAAATAGAGATCACCCTAGCAAATACAAGCGCTTGCCCCATATCTGCAGCAACGCTAAAATTATTTGGCGGTACTTTTTTGCTACGTTTTCCCACGTTCTTGAGAGAAAAACTGCAATTGAAGGAACTTTCTCTGCCTACAACGACTGTACGGGTGAGTTCTTCTTCAAATTTTCAAGGCTCTCGTTGTTACTGCAGGCATAGTCACATTCTTGAGAGAAAAACTACAACTGAAGGAACTTTCTCTGCCTACAACGACTGTACGGGTGAGTTCTTCTTCAAATTTTCAAGGCTCTCGTTGTTACTGCAGGCATAGTTTGATTTGGGTTACTTGTCTCAAATCTTTACAATTCTACGCTATAAAAAAAATCTCATGATTTAAGATTACCTTCATGATTTTTTAGGATGCACTCCAAATGTTCGATTAAATGACTATAACAAAATTTCTGATTATTTGGTGAAGTATTGATCTCTGAATTTGAGTGTGATTGTTATCAGAGGAAGAAGTAATGTTTGCCTTTCATATATGTTGCATATATCCTCTCCTCTCCATTTTCAAACACGGCAAAATTCCCGTTCTTGGGCATTAAATTGATTACCTTAGCCTCTGAATTTATATTCTAAGATGAATGCTTGGAATGTTCCTCTAATGCAATGACACTAAGCAGTTTAATGAGGTTTGAGTTCAGATGCTCAGACCTAGATAAGATGAGAAACTTACCCTTTATACATTAGGAACCCAGCCTAGACCTCCTACGGGATCGAAACTGGGAAGTTGTGATAAGCCAAGTCCGTCGACAAGCGAACAAGGAGGCGGATACTCTAGCAAATAAGGGAATCGAGTTAACTGTAGACCTGTTAGTTTTCAATACTCTAGCTGATTGTTCACTACAACAGCTCCCCACTTGTATGCAACTATCTTATTAAGTCTAAATAAAAAAAATGGGTTACTAGCCCCCTGTTTAAACCAAAAAAAAAAAGAACCCAGCCCAGAATTAATTACCATGATATTACCTTGTTTGTGGACAACAAAGCTAAGATATGGAATTTTAGGATCTTGGGGGATATGATATTTTACCAAAGAAAAATGTCAGGGAATTGCAAAGCTAACTGGCTCATATACTGTGTTCCTCTATCAAATCCAAATTTATACGAATCCATATCCTGTACCCATATTATTAGTAATAATGATTCTAAGATAAGTGATTAACATTAAACAAACAGCACCAGCATGTGGATCATGAAATGGCTTTGTTTGATTGATTGTACATCCATTAATCTCTCTTTTTTTAGTCTTTCATTTTGTAGGTGTTAAAGGCTTTGTTTGATTGATTGTACATCCCTTTTGTTTATGAGCTTGAATCATGAAATGGGTCAACGGTTAAGGCATCTATCTAGTGTTAAATTCCCACTGTCAATTTGAATGTTAATTAAGTATGACTATATACTTGAAAGTTGAAACTAACTTCTCAAATAAATATGGAGTATGAACTGCTATTTTTACAGGGAATTGTGGAAGGACTTTAAATAAATTTGTTTCACTTCCAAAGTTAATTTGTAACTTATATGCTTTATAAAATGTTGTCCTTGGCTTCCTATTCCGACACTATATATTGAAGGAATTTATTTAATACTAGCTCGATGAAGGTGTTTTTTAATTTTGATATAATTGCTTCTGTTTTTGGACTGATTCAAGACTCTCTTTGAGAATTCTTTCAAATTTGAAAAGTCGTTGGATGTCTTGTAAAGAATGCTGACATGCTTGTTCCTGTTTTGCACTACTTATCTCTCTCATATTCTTGTATCCTACAGATGAATTTCGTCGATCTCCTTAACAATGGATCGTCACTTGATGATCTTAATGAACCACATATAACATATGACTCTGAATTCAGCCAATATCCTTCCAATTGTTCTAATTTCGAAGGGACGTATAATACTGAAGCTCACACTGAGGATCAAGAGACGCAATGTCCATCTAGCAGCAGCAAGTCACAAAAACATGCTCAAAGATCAAACAATTTTTCCCACCAGGAAGACAAACTACTTATATCTGCATGGCTTAATACAAGCTTAGATCCAATCAAAGGATCCGATCAAAAGAAGAACCAATTCTGGAAAAGAATTACTTCATACTTTCAAGAGAATAAGACTTGGACGGAAGAGCGAACTGAAAAATCACTAACAAATCGCTGGTCAAAGATAAGCTTCAGTGTGGGTAAGTTTAGAGGACATTATGCGGCAGTTGAACACTTATGGAAAAGTGGACACACGGAGGCAGATAAGGTACACAATTATCTTAGAGTTTCCTTTATTTTTTATTCTAAATTTTTTTACTTCTGCCGAAAATTCAACAGGTTCGTATATGTTATTTTTTACTTCTTACTTTGATTCCACTGTCGAAAATTCAGTCTTTTCTTTAGGATGTTCCATATGCTCTTTTATTTGAAACCCTCTCCTCCAATAGTACTATCCTACCACTCAATTTAATTGATGTTTAGGAATTCATCTGCACAAGTCATTTATGATTTCAATTGCTAGCATATGAATGTCTGGTTGCATCTTAAGATCGGTTTAGGATTTGGGCAAAGGCCTCCAAAATTTCAAGTCTTTTTTTTTTATTTGTAGATACAAGAGGCAAAAACGTTATACAAAGAGAAGGAAGGCCATCCATTTATTTTAGATCATTGCTGGACTCTGTTAAGGTTTCAACAAAAATGGATGGGTGAACAAAAAAAAATTGAAGCAAGTAGAAGTGCCAAGGCAAGTGCTGCTAAAAATCAATTTCCAATCAACTTGGACGATGATAATGCAATTTCTCCTCAACCTGCACCCTTGAAGAGGCCAATGGGAAGGAAGGCTGCAAAAGAATCAAACAAAAAACCAAAATCCAATGGGAAAGGGGATGACGCAGAGACGGAAACCTCGCGAATCCATTCAGAGTTGGAAGAGTTTCGGGCAAGGAGACTAGAAAGTGATCGCGTGAAGGCTGAACAGTTGAAGTTGCTGATTGAGATCGAGCAAAAACAAGCTGCTCTAAAAGAAAAGGAAATTGAACAGCAAGCTCTAAGTGAGGAGACTAAAATAATGACTATGGATACTAGTTTGCTCACACCTCTTCAAGCCGAATATATCCTCAGTCGACAAAAAGAAATTTTAGCAAAAAGATCCAGCCAGAATGGAAGTCAACAGCCATTTATGTGATTACACCTACATTCCTTTTATGGTTTTTCATTTGGATAGATGTTATGGTTTCGACTTTAAGTACATGTTATGTTGTTTTACAGTTGAACTTCTTTTATGGTTTCTTTATTTCCTCTTTGTTAGTGTCATTGCACTTGACTCTATCATTGGAGTCATGGAATGGTTGTTAAATTAATCCAGTTTATTTTTTAAGAGCAATTGCTATTTGTCACAAACACATCTTTGGTCGTTTGTTTTTATTGCTAACCGAAGCTCAATCACTGATTTCGTTTGGTTGTCTTACTCGAAGAGCTGAGCTGATTGTCATTTCCAGGAGTTTTGATCACCAGTTGAGCTGAATGCAAATCTTAAAAATCAGATTTGCATTCAGTCTCTTGCTCAATGACATTTAGCCTAGTGAATTCTTCAAAGCCCCCACCTTATCTCCTTTTCTCTCCCATTCCTACACCTCTTCAAGTACTCCATTGACATAGTGCAATCAATGTGTAAGTAAGTGCTTGACCAGCACTAGTTTTTTGTTTTACAATTCTGTTACTTGGAGTTGCAGAAGGTCAACCAGAAGTACGTGAGTTACAGGGCCCTGTTGGTACATTTTCTGTTGGTGGAGATCTGTCTGATCCCTTGCAAAATATACCCTTTAATTATTACAGGGCCCTATTTTTTGTTTAACAATTTTGTTATTTGGAGTTTGCCTTTCAATAAGATGTCATCTCAATAATTCGAATTCATAAGTCCATAATTTTCTGTTTGCAGAGAAAGTTTGTATGAAGATGTCCCAAAGGCGGCTTGCTGCACTGGTTGCTGCTACACCGGAATTGGCTTCGGAATTGGTGCAACTGGAGCTACTGCAGAGTGTGCAAAATAGACAGTAAATCTACCCTTTAATTGGCTCCATGTTTTTTCTCCTAGAGCTGTTGCAGAGTGCTTTATTTGATGATCTCCTTCCATTTTAAACCATTTTCATGTTCATTAATCATCAGGCATTGGCAAGTTCAATCAACGAAGAAGAGTTGGCTCACCTTCGAGATCAATTTGATGTCATTGATATTTATAAAAATGGAGTCACAAGTCTTGAAGAAATGATACAGGTATGCATGTTGTGATTTTCTAAATCTAAACCTCTTCACTAAAAATTGAATTTTTAGACATCACTAAACTGATTTGAGTTTTTGCACAGGCTCTTGCTAAGGATATCTCCTGGCAACTTAAAGATTCACGTGTTTAGAAGATTGTTCAAGCAGTATGAGCTTCTTTTTAGTTTCATTCCGCTAATTGCCAAGGTGTCAAAGTTGAGAGGCTTTTGGATTTGCCTTTTAGCTGGCTTTTCTTTTAACAGATCCAAATCTGTCTTTGAGATCCCCATGATGATCAGAGGGATTCAAGTAAACTATGTCTGCAAGGGAGAATTTTGGTAAGGATTGGATAGCAGATGAGTAGAAAGGGTGTGGCTCTTCTAGAAGCTCCAAAGTTATCCAAAGATGAAGCTCGTTTGTATTGTTTCCACTTGTGAATTGCACTCATTAATTTCCAATTACAAAATAAATAAATAAATTATTTTATAGTTCTCCAAAATAGAGAATCTATTGGAATTTTATCAAAATTATTTTGAGGATAATAAATTTTGATTCCCCATTTTGTAGAAAAAATGGGGAATCTCTTGAGGATGCTCTAAATAGTAAATGCGTTGTCCTTTTTCTTGTTGTTTCTTCTTATCATTTTCTTTTTTTTTCCCTCTTATTTCAGTTTCTCAATTTGTTGTCTTCCCTTTATTAAATGGTCACTTCAATTCATTTTTTTTTAATTACTATAGTGCTTCAATTCACATTATTTCCATCTTTTCATATTTATTTACTTATACAATAATAATAAATATTTAATTGTGTATATATAAGTATAATTTATTTAGCTCTCTATGTTTCATGGAAACCATATTATAAAATATGATTAAGAATTCGAGCACTTGATTATTAATATCATAGTAAAACGGTACTATTAATACTTATCATAAGATTTATGACATAAATATAATTTTTGAACTGTAAAAAATCTCGGTAATGAACCTTTTAGTTGGAAAAAAAATTAAGTTGTGAAAGATAATTTAGTATTTTAAGAATTCGAACATTTTCTTACTTAACAATTTTAATATAATAGAATGATTATAAAATATAATTTTACATTTATATAAAAAAATATTAATTTATAAGAGTGACTACAATATTAAAGGCCTCATTTTCTATTTGTACCGGGCTTTCGGACTCAATTGAACGGCCCTATATTGAACAATAATAAACCCTCATAAAATTTGCCCTAAAACCACCAAAAATCTAGAATGATTCCATATTGTTGGTCAAAATTTCATCCTAATTGAATTTAATTGTACTTATATCAAAATTTACAACAAATTTCACCCTTAAATCAATCTAACATAGGCCTAATTTCATAAGTAAAGTCAAATTGTGAATCTGAAATTTGTGCTTAAGAGGGGAGAAGATGCTCCGAGTCTGATCCTTCTTTGAGACACCCATGCCAGCCTACTTCTTTGAGACACCCACGCCAGACAGTCCTGCGGCCGCCACTGTTTGGGGGTGATGCACGCGTGCTGTATATGGTTAATTAAGGTTTTATTTTTTAAAATTATTATTATATTAAATTTTCTCCTAATAATCACAGCCTTCCATTTCCTATTAATAAAGGGCCCAGATTTGTTAGGATTTAACATCATAAGAGATGTGTACACCAGACTCAACCCCTATATATATATGTGTGTGTGTGAACATTTACACACATATATAAAAGATAACATGTATAATTTAAATACGAATAGACCGCGTGTAACCTAGTTTTTTCAAAACGATGGAGTAGGTAAGAGAAAAAAAATAGCAGCCTAGGTAGAAGATTTTGACTATTTCAAGTGCAGTTACTGCCGATAGTATTTTTGAATGATTTATGGATTATTTTACTCAAAATAAATACTTTTTTGTATTAGGTAATAATTCGGATGAGAAAACTCTAACCGAAAGCATCCTGTCGGATGAGGTCAAGAAGACATGTGTCTTACATAAATTCGAACCCATGGTAGAGTAGCAAAGGTGTGCAACCCTATCCGCTACTCGGTTACCAGCACGGGGAATGTGAGAGACTCCAATATTTCTTACAGCTAGGAGAATGGCTTGAACGTCCGACATAACTAGTTCTATTTCCCAGGGGCAGTTAGAATGGGTACGTAAAAAGTATGTAATAATATTTGAATCTCCTTCTATGATTAGGTCGTTCATTTGTAGTTCTTTGGCCCTTTCCGCCCCAAATTTTAGGGCAAGTGCTTCCGCCATAATAGGAGACTGGCCACCAATAACTTTACCCCCAATGCTAATGGGATTGCCCAACCAATCCCGAATAATGTAACCTATAGAACTTTGAGAGGCCGAAATAAATGATCCATCAAAGTTTAATTTATACGTACCCAATGAAGGTCTTTTCCAGTAATTTGTTTTTTTAGAGTTTGTAGAATGATTTTCCCCCCATAATGGATAGAGGGATCTTTTTCCCCATTTTTATTCGAATTTATCTTACAAGCTCTTTTCCAGTTTCCGATATTTTCCACTATTAGTTTCTTAAGACCCTCAGGAGAAGGGATGCTGGCATTTCTGAAAATAATTTGATTCCTGACAAACTAGACCTCCACCATCTGAATATTATGTTCTGTTTGTTTTCTTTGGAGAGAGAATTACCTAGTAGCTGCAATATTTGCTCCATGTCTCTGTTTTGTGATAGAAGTCTGTTGATTTTTTGGGATATTTCCCTAGGAAATTGCTGTTGAAAGTTATTGAGGGGACATTCTAAGAAAAGATGAATATCATCTTCCGAGGGGTGATTGCAAAAAATACATGTTGTAGGTACAACAACGCCCTTTTGGGATAAGCGTGTAGCTGTCGGTAGGCCTTGATGTTTAATTCTCCATAGGAAGTTTTTGATTTTAGGTGGAGAGTCGATATTCCAAATCCAGTTAAAGTCGTCAAATGTTATATGCGGGTTGTAAGTAATAAGGTTATAGTCACTCGTTGTTGTAAACCAACCCTTTTTAGCAGGCCCCAAGTACAGTCTATCCGCAAAGGGGGTGATTCGCAAGGGGATTTTTATGATGTCCTCTATAATAGATTTTAGGAGAGTTAGATCAAGTTTCTCCCTCCACCATTGTCCTCCCATTATGTACTCACTGACAGTCTCGTTTGGGTTTATGCTGTGTTGAGAGTCAATCTTATCTATCAGGGGTGTCATTGTTACCCAATTATCTTTCCAGAAGTTAATGGATTTTCCGTCACCACCGACCATATGAGTCCTGATTTGAATTTTGGGATCAAGGAGCTAAGTTTAGACCATTGCCAAGAAGCGTTTCCACTTTTAGTATTTTTTTTTTGATAAGGAAAGAATTCGAGATCAGACATATCTGAACCTCGAGGGCCGACAAGTCGGCAGACGGGAACCGTCTAAGCAAACATAAAAAACAAAGGTGCAAAATACAGGCCAAAAACACTACAAAGACGAAACGAGACACAACTAAACCGAAACACGACGAGGACGTAGACGAAAGACGAAGTCAAGCACAACCCAGAAGCAGCACCGTAGGCCAGCGGCACATCAGGAGTCACCTGCGGGCAGTGAAGACGAACCTCCAAGGAACCATTCTTCCGTCAAAAGGAGACGCCTCGATACACACTGCCACGACCCCAGCCTATCCCGACTCCGACTGCCAGAACCCCATCATACAGAGAAGAAAATCCCGTCACGCCAAACGTAGACACCGCCTGAATCGAACGCACCAAAAGGCCAATCGGAAAAAAGAGATTCCGACCCGGAATTATTTACATAAAGAAATATATGTTTTAATGTAACTCCACAAAAAATATAATAAGAGTGTTGTTTTTTTTATATATATTTTTTTTAATTTTATGGGCAGCTTTGGGCCCAAGAAATTGCCTTGGGCCCAAAGCACAACCATCGGGCCCAAAGCAAAGACAAAGATCTGCCAACCCGGGCCACAAAGCTCAAGAGAGCCACCGATTAAGGGAAGCAGCGGCCAAAGTATAGAAAAGGCGCGCCGCCGGTGACCAAGGCTGAGACTCGGGATGGGGAAAGCCGAAGGAGCACGAGGCATCCCATCCCGGCAGCGGAGAAATCCGACACCAGCGCCGCCACCAAACACAGGTCAGGCAGCAGCCGGTCGACACCGACGAGGCCCAGCGCTAGCGCGAATAAGCCAAGGGAGTAAAGGGAGGTTTTGGGAGGCATAAGCGCGGCGAACAGCACCAGCAAATGCAACCGGCGGAAGCAGAGAGGGAAGATTGCCCTATCCACAGCCTCGGATTTGGTCTCAGAAGGAGCGAGAATGAAAGGAGTCGAGGACCAACGGACCCACGACGCTGAGGATTGAAGAAATTGGGTCTCGGCTGAAGCGAAGCAGCCATGGATGAAGATGAAATTGGGGTTTAGGATCGAAAACTAATACAAGCCCCATCTTGATTTTGGTATATACCGACCCAGAGAAGAGCAGGCGGGACGGGAACCCTATCCACACCAAAACCAAGGGGACCTTCAACACCCAACCAGAAGGAGGGAGGGAGGCGGCAAAGGAAGACAAGACCACCGGCATCGAACCCGCGAGGGAGAAACCGAACTCCGAAGAGGAGGAAGTTGTCCCCGACGAATTTGAAAGAGACAAGAACGATTTTTGACCTCCAGAGAGGATTTTTGGCCTCCGAAGAGGAGTTTATTTGCCTCCGAAGAGGGGTTATTGGCCTCCGAAGAGGGGGTAATCGGCCTCCGAAGAGGTGGTCGGAGATTGTGTTCTTCAAGAGGTTTTCCGGTGAGAAAGAGAGAGAGAGCTTTCCCGAACAAAATATGTTTCCACTTTTAGTATAGTTAAACTCAAAATAAATACTCCTTTCATTTAAAAATATAACTTTTTATTATGATAAAAGAAAAGGAAAAAATAATTTTGAATATTGCTTGAAGTCTAAGGTGTAGTACCATATTCCTTGCTCTAAGCTTATTTTGCGACCTTAGTTCCTTGTCCATTTAAAAAAAAAAAAATATGATGTTCAACAAATTCTTCGAATCAAATAAGAATAGAAAAGGCACTTGATCTCATGATGTATTTGATATAAAAAAAAAGAAGCAAAAAGCCAATAAAACAAAGGGGAATTACTACCCACTTTGATAATTGGTTTACAAAAATAACTAGGTTTGAAAACAATTGCATCAATATATGAAAATTTACAAAAATACCTTATTTAATTATAAAAACTACTCACCACCCCGAAAAATAAGGAAAAAAAGGTTAAATATTTTTGGTATTTATCATTTTTCTTATATTTTTAATTATTTTTAAAATTATATTAAATAATTAAATAATAAAAAAATATGAAATTAAAAAAAATCTCAATTCCAATCCCTAACAGCTAGTTCCGACCCAAGGTTATGATTTAGCTCAAAACCGTATCTTTACTCAACCTCCCGCCGATTATTGATCATATCCTGTCAATGTTCCTATTTTGGATTGTCAAGAATGATATTCATCATGTCAATGTGATAATATTATGGTTTCAAGATATATATATATATATATTGACTATCCTTTTGTAAATATGGTTAATAATCCTGAAGATATTGTATCTTCAGTGATTCTCTCCCTGATTATAGTTTTCATCCGGTCAAAGTAAACCTACAGCCTTGTCACTATGAACATTACTCATGTCGTTGGGAACAAATAACTTTGTCATCTTGGACATTCCTTTAATTTCTAGTTATGGTATGGATAAAATCGTATCTTTATTCTCTTTCATATTATAGACTACATCATGTCAGTATTAATTATCAGCTTTGTCATAAAGAACGTATATCCTGTCAAAAAGAAATTTTATTCATGTCAGTATTAATTTTCTTACTAAGGCAATGTTTTTCATCCGGCTAGTTTTATTATTTTTAAATTTCTGAGAAAAAAATATTAAAAACATTATTTTAATATATATTTTATTTTTATATATATTTTTTTACTTTTCTTTTAATTCATAATTCTCCTTTTAAAGATTTTTAAATTTAAATTTAAAGGTAAAATCAGTCATTATTTTTTAGCACAAATGACCCATCTATCCTATTTTTGCTATTATCAGAAAACGGGTATACTTTTGCAAACTGAACACCGATTTGGTGTATTTCTGCAAATCAGCCTAAAACAAATCTATGAGAGAACCCTAAAACGCTCTCTCTTGGAGCGTTGGTGTCCCGTTGCCGCCATCACCATGGCCTTCCCCCACCGCCTCAAAATGGTCCGGCCACCACTACTTCTATACAGTTCGTTTGGCCCGCTGTCGTCGGGGCTTCTCCCTCCGTCGTTGCTTTCCTCCGGTTGCCGCTGTTGGGGCTTCTCCCTCCGCCTCTGTTGGGTACGGCTTTCACCGTCAGGATTGCCCTCGGCTTCGTTGATTCCTCCGTTCGGGCTTCTACTTCCTTCGTGTAGGCTTTCTTTTCACAATTACTGTATGAAAACATCTCCCAAGAGTAGCAAGGAATATGCTCACTCTGAGCCCTGGTGCTTTGGATTTGACAAGGTTGGTTTTTTAGTATATCGATTAGGATGGGCTTAGATGGAAGGAGGAGGTGGTAAAGAAGGACTTTATACAACAAGATGTTGAGGCAATCCTGGGTATTCATTTAACGGATCAGTGAGTTTGGGACCAGCTTGGTTAAGTGCACATAAAAGACGGTTTGTTCACGGTTAAGTCAGTGTACCACATGATTATGGAAGAGATTTCCTTTCAGTCAGGTCATCCCACATCTGTTTCGCACTATCAAACTCATCTAGGGTTGCATAGATTTCCTTAGAGACAATATTTAAAATCTAAGAGCAAACCATATCGTTACACCTAACCCAAAGAGGAGAGTTATCAGCAGTTTCAACAACAGATCCATCGACAAATCCCATTTTATTTTTGACAGATAAAGCTTTTGTCATAGCTTTCTTCCATCGACGGAAATTATCGTCAACCAATTGAATGGATGTTAAAATCATACCAGAATTATCTGATGAATGGATGAACAGAGGGTTCTGGAGATCTGTAGCAGTGATGATCTCGCTTCGTCATCGCTCTCGTTCATTCGATCGTTCTTCAGCCATGGCGATCGAACTGATGGTTCAGAGACGACGAACAAAGAACCAATAGATGCAGAAGCTAGAACTAGAGAACATATTGATTCTATCACTCAACTAGAGAACAGAGGATGAGGAATCAAATCAATCGTTCCTGCAAAACAGAGGATGAGGAATCAAATCAATCATTCCTGCAGATATGATATCATATTGATTCAATCAATATGATTCATTCCCTAAAAAACACTCAGAGTCAAGGAAGAGAAAGAAAACTAAACTCTCAGAAAACAGAATTTGCTTACTTCGAAAAATAAGTTCCAACTGTGTTCAATCAGCTATTTAAGTTGTTGCAGATGAAGGCATCTTCTAACCGCCTACCTCCTTATTTCACTATTTACAAAAAAGGTCCTCTATTTTCATTTTAGTTCACAGGGTAAATCTATCTTGGAGATTTAATGAACCAATTTCATCGAAATCAACCTCGGAAGCCTTCCTTATAAAAAGGATTTCAAGGATATTTTGAAAATCATTCACACCAATCCACCCCACATCTGAGCTGCCTACCCATTCCATCATGTTTCCAATCCTTCAAGCAAATCCGTACAAAAATGCAAGCTTCCATTGTTGTGGTTGAAGCTCGCCGAAGCTCGCCCTGACCTCACCGCTGCTTCCAACCACTATTCAGGCCTTGCCATGACGATGTTGTTTACCTTCCAACAAAACCAACATACCCATGCTCAAGTAGAGGATGCACTCGTTAATTTGATAAATCATATACATCAAACGGAGTGCTATACAAGGAGAACAAGCCACCGGAAAGTTGGGCACATACTGTCGGGCTAGGGAGGAAGAAGGGGTATTTACATTGAACCTCTCAACCTTTCAATTTTCATAAAATATAACGTTGTTCTAGTTTTAAATTTCGAAAATTATCCCACACTTTTGAATGTTCTAACTTGCATAATCTCTTTAACTCGCATCATTATCATCAACTATTAAATCCTTCTTTGTGTCTTCTATTTCATACATATAAATTTGTCCGTAGCCTTCTTCAACTCCGTCACCAAGTGCTTTGCAGTCCATAGTTGCTACTGAAATCAAACAAGACGAATAAGACAAGTGGCTTTTCGAGCTTTTTTTTCCTCTCATTTTATATCTTTCGTGTCTACTTGTTTTCTTTTCTTTGGTTGCTTGCCAAGTTAAAAAAAAAATATTACAACTCACCCACTTTGTGTAATTTATTTAAATTCAATTTGGATTCGATAAGTATGATTGCATGAAGTTATTATTTGACCTTTCTACTCACCTTTTTTTTAATTAAAGCACGGTTTATTTGTTCTTTCATGCTAAATTGATTAGATATGGAACATGTTTATTTTTTTAATGTATCCATCCTTTTTATTTTATTTGACATCCATGTTACTTCTAAATAATATGGGTTACTTTTGTGATGTGTGATCACTTATGATTCCTTAAATCACTAGTTAAAAATGTGAAGATTGTGTGTTACAATTGTAACTCAATTGAATCAAGATCAATCAAAGTAAACCATACCAATCAAAGTAAAGCAAAATGAAATGTAAAGTGTAAATTGGAAGTGATAGTGATGTGGTAAAGTGCAGGTCAGGGCAAGTTATTCCTCGATCTAAAGGTTTCATGACCGGTATCACATGATAATATGAAGTGTGTGATGTAAAACATTTGACTTATGATATTAAATGTGGTAAATGGTTTAAAAGTGTGTGAAAAGTTTAAGACATTCTACGTGAAGAAAGTGAGTGAAGTGTCGTGGTAAGAACAATATCATAATTTATTACAAGCATATCATGCTCATGGATGATGCATCCCTTTTAACATGTGTTGAGAAGATGATAACTTACATGAGCCCCACAAGCTCCATATCTCTTTTCTTCATCGCAAAATCAACCATGTCAGATTCAGCTACTTATCATGTACAAAACATATGACACTTTTATGGGAAACATTCTCATTTTCATTCTCATGAAAGCAATCTGAGCTCTAAATTATAACTGCTCACATGGACAAGTATGTACCTTTGAGCTGAATAGTTGCTGTTAAAGGGTGTACAAGGCCTGTTCCCGCATGGTTGACAGATCGCGTTTTCAAAACCGTTTTAAACTAGCAAAACGGAGGGTCCATTCAGCTGCTATTTCGTCGTGCTTGGTCCTGTCAACCATGTAAAGGTGCGCAATGCCCGGGGAAAGCGTGCTATCTGTAGGTATGCAGTGAAGGGGTGAGTCTGTTGACTTGCAATAGGCAATGCAACATATGTATAATAGAAGAGTTGCTGACTATGCAGGAATGGTAAGAAGCTTACATGGCTCTGGATTAAGAAATATTGATCTTATGGCAAGTAGAACCTTGGAGATTGTTAAGGCAGGACTCCAACCATCTTTCAGGATGTTTAAATTGAGATTGCCCGACGAACCCACATTACAGTGATAGATCCGAGTTTTAAATGCCACCTATTGAACTCAAAATTAGCTTTATACAAAAATGCAATTGCATTGGAACTGAAACTCACACAAAAATTATCACAATGTTTAGCATAGTGATTCTTGTGCTAAACATAACAGAACTATAAATGGCTGTGTAGTGCATTCGTAATGACTATTTAGGTCTAAACATACCTCAGGAGGTTTGAAAGGATAATCACAGGGAAATTTGATGTCAAGAAAAAATATACCATCTTTATAAGGTGTTCCTGCACATGATGAAATGAATATAGCAGAAATTTAGCAATTATATCATCAAGAATCAAGAACATCGCTATTCCTGAAATCTGTCACACAAGCAATGATCAAAGACACATCAACACTAGCATAACAGTGCTAGGCAATGCACTTGTTACTTCCGGACTAACTTATTCATCTCCATTAAATTTCATAACAAACAAGAAAATTTGGGGCTTATGGTGGGAAAATATCAGAATGTCTACATGTATAAACACAAAACAAAGGAACATAATTTTATCAGTTATAAGTGAATCAACACTACACTGCTCCTAGTATCCGTAAAGATGATGTAAGGAAGACCGCAACCTTGTTTATAGAATCCATCAATCAATCATCATATAACACACAAAGAACATAAACTAGGGCTAAGACCGAGAAGAATAAGAATAAGAAGAATGGTTGGACCTGCAGGACCAATGATGGTTGCGACCCAGTGGTAGAGATTGTCACCAATTGGACCAGCAGAGCAATCAGCTGGAGGAAACAAATGAAGTTCTCCCATTTCCTTCTGTATTCTTTTTCCTGATGTTGAAACTGATGTTGTTGATGGCCAAGACCTCTTTCCTCCTCCCCCACTTGAGCTGCTTGCCATGTTCTTTTTCAGCAGCACGTGGTGTTGCCACGGCGTGGGACGAATACAGAGACACCAACCACAGTGATTTTGTAGTGAACTTTCTGATAAGCCGCAATCTGTCAAGTATTACCCACCAATTATACATATCCCATATATAATTCATAACACAAGTATCTAAAAAAAATTGATCAAGGTATTGTACAAGTGACTTGCATTTCTGTTCTTCATTAAAAAAAAAATTTACCTGCATTTCTATGTTTTCAAGGACAATTGCAAAGTTAAATAAATTTATTTAAAACAACCCAATTTTTTTAATCAAACTGACTGAATAAGTTATTATAGAAGCTGAAAATATCATGTACATGTTTTTTTTGGACTGAATATGGGCTCATTTTGCTAACATCACTAGAAGGAACTACAAAAGTACAAATGAATCTACTAGACTATATAGACAAGGATGAATCGAGGGCTCGTTTGATACTGATGCCAAGGTATTAGCTATTAAGTATGGGGTGTGACTTATGAGGCATTCAAACCCGATACCTTGCAGTTGGAATCATGGGGTATGGGTGACAAAAATGATACCAAACTTGAGTATTTGAGAAGTACGAGCCATTCCACAAGAGGGCAGTAAGAATAAATCCTAATTTCATACCTACATTCATAACAAAATTTTAACCAAACACCATCTATCAAATTCCATAACTATACCAAACCAACTACCTTGATATCAAGGTATGGGCCTCACTTAGTTGACATAATTGTATCACTCAAGGAAGGAAGTAATCAGTGTTCAATTAGAAGGACATAATTGTATCACTCAAGGAAGGATTGGAATATGGAAGAACAATATAATTTCATCAATGACGGGACTAGTTACATTCAACAACTACCAATGAGAACCGGAATGGGAGAGGATGATAAGCTATCAATCCATCATTAATATCAAAACTGAAGTACTGGATTTGTACACCGATAGGTTCAATTCATTGAAGCTGATATCTCAAATTTCAAGTTCTAAAACTTGGCTATAGTTGCCTAAAAGGTTGGAAACCCCAGTTAATTCCTTTGCAGTTATCACCCTGCCCTTGATTAAGCTCTTGGTGTGGATAATAAACAAGTATAGGCAAACAGGGCCTTCATACAACCTTCTAGGCAACCATAGCCAAGTTTTAGAACTTGAAATTTGAGATATCAGCTTCAATGAATTGAACCTACCAATGTACGGAACTTCAGCTTTGATACTAATGATGGATTGATATGCGAGCTCATTTGTTCGGGCTTGGCTTGGATTGTGTGAGCAGACAGCAGTTCGTGTAAAAAAAAACAGATGCAAAACTTGTATACAAATAAAGTACTATATCCAAACTATCACAGATTGAAACTAATTAATTTTACAAATCTGCTCACCCCTGAACATTAAATTCACTAGTCGATTTCGAAATTCTAGCTTCAACTGGATTTCTTCAATTGTACTAAATCTACTAAGGTGCAACACAGAAGGTTTTAGAGATTCACAATCACCATTAATAATCACAAACCTATCCTCATTAGACAGAAATTTTATCAGGGACTCAAAGAAACAACAAAATTGCAATAATGGACAGCAGTTTAGAAAGTAAAAACAAATACATTTGACAGACATTTTACCAGGAAGCTGGGCAATCTCTATTGAATCTTCTAGGGTTGAAATTCGAAGTGGAAGAGGGAGAAATTGGACCACCGTCTCCAATTGAATGCAACCACTGGGAAATCAGAGGGTCGACAGAAAGAGGAACTCAGAGCAGTGGAAGAGAGACAGAAGTACAGTACTCGGACAGAGAGGAGGAACTCATAGAAGAGAACTCAGTGGGTCGACACCAATTGCATGTAAAGGCCTCGGATGGGGTCGTCGGCCGCCGGGCGGGGACTTCAGCCTTTGGGATAGTCGGAGAGAGAGAGGGTACAGACAGGGACAACGGAAGAGTCAGTCCATCGGAGAGTCGGAGACAGAAAACAGACCGGGGAGGCCAGTAGCTTCCAACTTATTCGCCCTATCGGCAATTTTTTTTTTACGGAATTTTCGCCTAGTATCCCTAAGATAAGGTCAAATTCGCCGGGTATACAAAAGTTTTACATAATTCACGAAATGCCCCTTAGGTTTGTAATTTTTTTGCATCGTGCCCCTCGGTTGGTTTCTTTACCACAACCGTTAAAATGGCATTAAACTTAAAACAAAGAACAGAAAGAAGGAGATCAGACGCTCGATAGAAGTGCTCAGAGAGAGAGAGAGCACTTCGACACCGTTGAACCTAAGGGGGAGAGAGAGCGGTTCAGCACCATTGAACCGAAGGAAGAGAGAGAGGGCTTCGAGGCTTCGACACAATTCCTCTTGAGGTAAGTCCCTCCTCTCCATTTGAACTTTAGGGATTTACAAAAGTGCACGACTTAGGGTTTTCGATTTGGGAATTTTTTGGGATTATCGTTGTAATATCTTCAAATTATGGTTTGGTGGATGATTTTATGGATAATAAGGTATCTAATTTTCTCTCATGGTATGATTTCGAGTCCCTTCTAAATTATGAGATTTTATCGACTTCTCGTCGTTGAATGCTTGCTCTTAGAATGATTGAGTCGATTAAGAAATTCGTGTTTTCAACATGATACTCCTGCGTCCTTTCTTGCATTCTAAATCCTAATTTCATTTAGGTCTTGAATTGTTCTTTGAATGAATTGCTCGTTTACTGTGGTTGCAAGTCGCAAGATCACACTCCACGGCTTTTGGGTAAATTACTCTTTCGATTTTGATGACTTATTTCTAGGATTTGATACTTTGATTTGCTTAGGCTACATTTGTATTAATTCTTTAGGTGCTTAAGTGTGATTGTAATGGGGTATTCCATTTTGATTTGCTACTACTGTCATGGAGGGAGATGGTGCACCACATGAGTATCAGCATCTGGTAAATTGAGAGGCCGTAAATGACAGACAAACTAAGGTATATCAAAGAAACCAAAAGAAGAGAGCAAAAGAGAAAAGACTTACTCACATCATACTAACAAACTGTTCAACCATGATAGAAGTCGATGAAGACCCAGGATAGGATGTGAATTCCGAGAGCATGGGAGAGTTTGGAGACTAACATGATATTTTGACGCCAAGGAGACGAGAATAGAAGCTCCGAAGGTAAATAAATGTCTCCTGATGAAGTTTGAATCATCGGCAACTTATTGTTTAATCAAAGTAACGAGCTTTTGGTTGGGCTCCAACTTAGCTTGTTTAGGTAATTGAACAATTCCGAGTATGAGTTTTTCGAGCCGATTTCATGTTTAGTTCATACACTTTTCAATTTTATCCATATAACAACACTTATGGCAATAGTTGTTGTTATCCACTCCTAACCATTGTCTAATTGTGATTATATAAAAGAAAATTCCAAGGTAGTGATCGAATGTGACAATATATGCGAGCCATCATCTCTGTTATAGAAAATTGGGTCTATTGTTGGGAATTCGAGAAGATCAATTATATGATATTCATCTTCTTTTGCTTTCTTTTGAAGAGTGTTTATTCTCTCGGGTTTTTATACGCACGATTTCATTTCGCCAAACATATGGTAGAGTCACCGACTTTTGGTGTCTGTAAGCTTTTTCATGAAAAAGCTTACTGACAAGGAAATCAGTGTCAGTAAAATAATTGTCAATTTTGCCAATACCGACTTCCCGTATCGACAAGCTTTTTCTAGGCTAAAAAAAGCTTATTGGCAACAAAAGTCAGTGAATAACCGTGCATTTGATGATAATTTGGTCGTTTGTAAGACCTTATTCTCTTATGTCTTTGAGGAAGTTAATGCAACCGCTTATAAGATCGCATACTTGTGTTACTCTCTCCCGTTAACTTGCATATGTATCGACTCAAAACTCCAAATTCTCATCCATAAAAATATTAATTGTTGGCAGTCATTTATGACACCTTTCAAGTTCCTTTTCTAATATAGAAAAATGAATAAGACTTTATACACCAATCTTTATAAGATCGCATACTTGTGTTACTCTCTCCCGTTGACTTGCATATAAACTCCAAATTCTCATCCATACAAATATTATTTGTTTGCAGTCATTTATGACACCTTTCAAGTTCCTTGTCTAATATAAAAAAATGAATAAGACTTTATACACCAATCTTATATAATACTGAAACAATTTTTTTTGTTGCATGTCACATTTTGGTTAAAAAAATTTCCTCCAAAAACTTTACTTAATTAGCTTTCGCCATCTCATTAAATGTTAATACTTATTTAATTATAATTATTTTAATAAGTTTGTATACCTATAATATATATTATACTATAATTTTTTTAGAAATTGTAAAATAAATTAGTATCATATTATAACTCAACCATCATCATCATCATTAAACTATTTTTTTGGAAGCAGAATAAGGATTAGGCCAGACGTCGGCGACCCGGCTTCTTTCCTAGCGCGTCCGCACGGACGAGAACACGAAGTTCTGAATCAAAGTCGAAGCTTTCGTTGGAAGGGGAGCTGTGAGCCAGATGCGATCCTATTAGCCACAACATTAGATTCCCTGAAAATATGGCGAAAAGCAACATTAGAGCACGAACGAAGCATAGTTATAGTATCTGACATCAACAGCTCAATGGGACAGGGGCACTTCCAATCCCCTAGTAGAGCTTTGATAACAGCCAAAGAGTCTCCCTCAATCAGTAAAAACTCAATCCCCAAAGAAATCGCCCTTTCGACACCCATGTGAAGACCCATGGCCTCCGAGTGGATTGCAGAAGTATTATTGCAAAGACCATGTCCAAAGGACACCATTGTTCCATTGTGGTCCCGGATAGCGAATTCGAAGGAACCCTCGCCAGACGGAAGGTAAGTCCCATCGAAATTGAGTTTCAAGTGTCCCAATGGCGGTTTAGTCCATCTATCATGTCTCCGAACATAATTCTGTCGATTACCCGACTGACTAATATTATGATCCTCTTATTATTTGTGTCACTTTTCGTATTCATGACTCTGTGTGAGCACCCTTTGTCTTTCCAAAGGTTTGTGTTTGTGTGGTAGAATAAGGCTATAGATTTTAATGATACCGACTGAACATACCGGGAGGCTATTTGATTTCTGAAATACCAGATTGCCCACCAAGAAGTAGATGTTTTAGCGAACGTTACTTTTCCTTGGTTTGAGTATATGTGGTGTAGAACATTGTTCATCTTGGGATTTGGATCAGTATTGGGATAATTCGGGTGCAAAATGCCCGTGTCTCTGAATAGATGTAAAGTCATTGAGTAATCTAGCAGTAGATGTCTGGCCGATTCATCCGTGGATCCACAGAAATGACATCCAGAAGGAACGAAAATATGAGAGCGTTGCAGTCTATCCGAGGTCGGAAGCGCATCTGTAGCAACTTTCCAAAGAACGTGACGGTTCTTGTGAGGAACGTCTAGAGTCCAGATCCATTTGCAGGTAAATTGTTGGTTTATCGTATGTTTTTGGCATTTAGTAACCGCAGATCTTGTGGAGAACCAACCGTCCTTGTTTGCTCCCCAAAATAGGCGGTCCGTAAACGGGTTCTTTGGTAAATAAGTATTTCTTATAGTATCTAGAATATTTGTGTCAAGCCACCCTTGTAGATCACTGTTTAATTTGTGCGTATCCCATTTGTTTTCGTGAGTAATGAAACGACTTACATTCCACTCCGTCATCTGTCCTTGTAGAGTACGGAGAGAGAATTTTGATAACGGACTATTAAGCACCCAATTATCCTCCCAGAAATTTATCGATTGTCCATTGCCAATAGACCAATTGATACCCGATTTGAATTCGGTTCTGATGTTCATAAGTTTAGACCATTGCCAGGAAGTGTTTCCCTTTTTTGCATACTTGAGGAGGGTTTCGTTTTTCAGATATTTGGCTGTGATAAGTCTAACCCAGATATTGTCCGGTTGCGCCATAATTTTCCACAGAAGTTTCATCTGTAAGGCGATGTTCATCGTCTCTGCTTTATGTAAACCAAGTCCCCCTAAAATAGTAACCGAACAGATTTTGTCCCAGCTAATAAGTGGGGTGTAATTCCCATTTTTGTTCCAAAAGAATTGTCTGTAAATTCTGTCTAGTTCCTGAAGAATCGACGATGGGAGCATGAATGCTTGCATAATGAATAGAGGTTGTGCACTGAGATTTGACATAATGAGCACCTTTCTCCCCTCCGCCGAAAGTGAGGACGCTTTCCATTTAGACATTTGGTCTTTTGTTTTGACAATGATCTCTTTAAAAGTTTCTGGATTGACTCGCCTATTACTGATCGTACATCCCAGATACTTTTCTAAGTTATTTGATTGAGGTATACCCAGCGTCGTTGTAACAATTTGGATTGTCGATGCTGAAGTGTTAGGAGATACTTGGAAGCTAGATTTATGGAGATTGAGTTTCTGACCAGAGATAGTACAGAATCGTTGTATAATAGTGGTAAGATTAATGCAAGTAGTCTGATTTGCCTTTCCGTACAACATGATGTCGTCCGCAAAAGAAAGGAAATGAATCTTTACTCCTCCTCGACCGACCGTAAATCCAGAATCTTTTGTCGTACAGAGTGGCGCTGCAGAGTTCTGGCAAGCACTTCTGCTGTGAGGATGAATAGGAAAGGCGACAGAGGGTCTCCCTGTTGTAGGCCTCTGGTGGGTAAGAATGGAGTGGACGGTTCATCATTTACGAGCAAAGAGTATGAGACTATTTTCACACATTCCATGATCCGGTTAATAAATTTAGTAGAGAAACCGAATTTCTGTAGGACTGAGAGAAGGAAAGGCCACTCAACTCTGTCATATGCTTTTTCCATGTCTAGCTTAATTGTCATATGTCCTTGTTTTGCCATTGAGATCCTAAATGAGTGGAAAATCTCATGAGCAATCAGAATATTGTCTTGGATGCATCTACCTTTTGTGAATGCACTCTGTAAAGGGTGGATAAGATTATTAAAAATCTTTGAAAGCCTAGCCGTTAAAATCTTGGAAATAATCTTATAGACTGTGGAGCAGAGGCTAATCGGTCTGAAATGATTAACCGTTTCCAGATTATCTCTTTTTTTTATTAGTTATGAATTTGTGGTTAACTTGACGTAACATTTTTCCGCTCGTAAAGAAGGCTTTGACCGCTTTGGTCACACTCGGCCCCACAATATTCCAATAGGTCTGGTAGAAACCCGGTGGCATGCCAGGGCCTGGAGCCTTATCTTGTTTCATTGAAAAAAGAGCAGATTTGATCTTCGTGTTAGATACTGGTGCAGTGAGCATTTGGTTCTGTTGTACATAGATTTCGTTGTCAATGACGTTGAGATCTGTTTGTATTGCCACATGACTATTGTAGCTAGACTTTAAACAACCCGTGAAGCTGTTAACCAATTCCTGTCTAATGAGATCGTGTTCTGTCATTGTGATGTGGTTTTCTGTTTTGAGAAATTTTATTAGTTTTCGCCCTCGTTTAGCCGAAGCAACCCGGTGAAAAGAACCCGAGTTAGTATCATTAAGTCTAGTGTGTTTAGCTTTTGCTCTTTGGCTCCATTATCGTCTTTGATAATCCAGCATTCTTTCTCTTTTATTTAGTAATCTCCTGTGCAGAGCAGTTTCATTGTAGTTTGGAATTCCAATAAAAGATTGTTGAAGCAGCATGAGCTTAGCATCTGTATCAAAAATTTGTTTATGGATGTTGTTAAAGGTTTTCTTGTGCCATCTCTTAGCTAGAGTTTTGAGTAGAGTTGTTTTCTTTACCAGTTTGAACATGAGTGACCCCTGGGCATCTAGTCTCCATGCTTGGCGCACAATGTTTGCGAATTTAGGTTTATCTACCCAAGCCATTTCAAATCGGAATGGTTTTTTATTGATATGTGTCGGCGCTCGTAGGTCCAAAGATATCGAGGCATGATCTGAAGTGGTAAAAGGGTGGATTCTAACCCTAATACCATCAAAATTAGTAATAACTTCGTTTGTTGCTAGCAGACGGTCCAATTTGGGAAAGGTATTATCCGGTAGAGCTGTTTTCCTTTTTTGCCAAGTGTAGGAGCCTCCATAAGTCGGAACGTCTAGTAATGCTAATCTGTTTTTTATTTCATGTAGTCACGTGAAACGTTTGGGGCCGGTCTATCAGTTTCCACCCAGTTTATCATCTGGTATAACAATTTTATTTAAGTCTCCCAAAACACAGAACAACATGGATAGCTGAGTCGCATATTGTATCGTTGTTTCCCAGAATGAATGTTTTGCGTTATAGTTGGCGGAGCATAAATAACCAAAAAGGAGATTGTTTTGTTCGTTCTGCGATCGTAGTAATTAATGTGGATTAATCTGTGTTGAACCGATACAAGTGTTATTTCACCTACTGATCCAGGGAGATCCTTCCATAATAAGCAAATGCCTCCCGAGAACCCCCGAGCAGGGTCAAAAGCAATGTTATTGAATCCGTATTTTTTCCAGATGCTTTCGTGAGGTATGTTACTAGTTTTGGTTTCAAGAAGAGCTAATACATTAATATAATTGTTTCGACAAAATAATTCTATATCTGTCCAAAAGTTTTTTCTCTTAATTCCCCTACAATTCCAGGAGCAGATATTCATTAGAAAACCTTTTATTTTCGTACCCTTTTGTAGTCTAAAAGATTGATTGAAATTAACCATAAATGCTTACGGTAAGTATATATGTTTGGTAAAATGCAAAGTTGGTCATCTTTGGCCATTGAGCAGTATAAACGTTCTTTAGCGTGAAATATAAAGTGATTTGTATAAAGGGTGCTAGTTATAATGAATTTCTGAGTATATGAATTTAAGTAAGAAGAGTGACAAATTTGAAACTGTGAATTATAAGTAAGAGAGTTCATAAAATATTGTTTTTGATAGAAACACTTTGTTGGCCGGTAGCCAATAATTACTAATAATAACTGATAATTGGTGGTACTAAGATATAAAATTGTGATATTACATTTGGTCATCATAGTAATGCAAAGAACTTGACAGTTAAGTATGTGTCTCATATGAGAATTTGCCTTGTGGGGCTTTAGTTGTATTACAGTAAGTTTTTTTAAGGCTTGTAAGCCATGTTTTCCTTGAACATTAATTGGGCCGGAGCTGATAAAGAAACATGCTTGGCACTCCCAAGCAAGAGACCACCAATTCAAAACCCAACAAAACACCTCCAATCCATCTATGCCGGCAGCCTTTGATATTAACCTGCAAACAAGAAGCAGACAGCAGCAGAAAGGGAGAAAACAAGAATATGGAGAACCAGAGTAAAGAAGCAAAGTTAAATTAATAATAAAAGCCATAACAAGAAGGATAAAAGGATAAGCTGTGGGACTAAAGTCCTTACGACATCTAGCACAACAATAGTGGATGAGCATGGAAGCCCCATTGAGCTGCATGGCCAGCAACAGATAAGCAAAAAAAGCATACTCCGCCAATGGAGATAAGTAAACAATACAACCGAAACCAAAATAGAGGACCACAAGCAGGCCGCAGCCTTTCCCAAAACCTTGAAAACCAAGCAAAAAACCATGTTGTGCATTCATAAGTAAACTATGCTTTGCGCTTCTTCAGGTGGGAGGAGACCGAATCATCACCGTGGTTGTGGCAACTACTCATCTCCAAGACGGTTGCTCCCCCATGAGCCCCTAAGTCCAGCTTAGCAAGTCTGCGAGACATCGAGCGCAAAGTCGATGTGGAGCGACGAGACTGCAGAGAGTCAAGAGAGGAGCTCCGCGCAGGTAAAGGGCTGACAGACACCTCAGGGGCAGAGAAGGGTGAGCATCAATATCTATCATCGGAGAATTGTCACTTGGGAGAGCCCTCACATCAGGAGATGGAGCAGTGGGCACCATGTTGGTGGGATTCTTTGAAGTCCACCCCAATGCTTCATCATCAGAAGGCGGGAGCTTATCCTCAGCAGAGCTTGGATCAACAGCAGCAACAGTAACAGAGGGGATCCTCTCAGGGGTTGAAGTCACACTAGCCACGAAGTTAACAACAACCGAATCCAAACCGGACATATACTGTTTGTGACTATTTTTGGAGAAGGTTATTGGGACTTTAACCCCTTTAGGGCCAATCTTGACCCACTCCGCATCATTGGACGAGCCCATTCCCTCTTCGGGAGGGAGGATCGTTATAATGGTGACAGATTTTTTGACAATACGATCAGTGCACTCATCATAGCCATGAGAGAAGCTTCCACAGCAACCGCAACCATTTGGGAAGTCCTCGTACCACAGGCGGAGGCTAAGAGGTTCAGCAGAACCAGTAGGCACAACAATACCTCCAACAAGTCTGTCTAGGCAGACGTTAGCAACAAACCTTGTGTAGCAAACTCTAATCTTTTGGTGTGAAAACTTATCAAGGCGGATGAAAGTTCAGACCTTGAATTGCTCAAGGATATCAATGATTGCCTCGCGGCACATGAACTCAACAGGAAGGTTTGGAATACGCAGTCAAATATCAACGTGTGTAATTTCAGTAGTTAAAGGGCTGAAAGTAGGAGACCACTGAAGGAGTACAAGGATGAACCCAAAGAAGTGGTAAGGGCGCCCCTCCCAGACTCTAGTAAGATCGACAATATTATTAAAGCGAATTTCACACCAGCCACACGTACGATCAACAATGACCGACGTCTTGGAACAAAAACGCCATTCACTCCTCAATTTAGGCAGCATTTCATCGAAAGGAACAGACCCTCTAAAAAGAGTACCAAGCAAAATAAGCTGGTTGGCCACCAAAGTTTTCTGCCTAACCTCTGCCATTCTAGCAAAGAAGGCAGATAGATCAACAGGGCACTCAGTGGGATCAGTATTAGGAGGAGGCACCACATCGGGCTCCTTTCCTTTCCCCTTAGCCTCATCGGAAAGGCGTTTAGGGGGAGCATCCCCCGGATTAGAATTAGTGGGGTTGATAGTGCTATCAGATTGAGCAACCAAAGGGGTGTTTAAAGGGGTAGGGGTAGGATTAGTATCTTGTGTATATATGAGCACTTCCAGAAAAGACTTAGAAGGATCCATAGGGATGCAAAACAAGAAGAAAACAGTAAAGATCAGATAGAGGTAGGTGAGCAGAGAGATTAAAACCGACAATATAGGGCGATTAAGCCAGTTGCACATGGTTAATGTGCTTAAATAGTGTTGATGCTGGTGAGCAAAGTAGGATAGGGGTTGTAATAGAGTGGAGAGAGAATTACTTACATGGATTAGCAGACAATTGTAGAGGATAAGGGTTTTCGGATGATTTGACCCGGAAGAGACGAGGCAAGCCAACCACAACAGATCAGAGCACCAACCATCAGGTCGTCCCCGATCCCACATCAATCTCATAAATGCCATGTCGCAGAACCAAGGTAGCTTGCAAGTGGACCGCAATTTGGTTGGTATGGACCAATCAGGAGGAACCACCACCTCCTTGCATGCCGGGCTAGGGCGCCATCCCAAAGGAGAGATTTTGTCAGCGGTGGAGCGAGGTTTGAAGAACCACACTTGCAAGGACCCAGATGATCCTAAGGCATATGGGTTCGAAGAGAGTAGGTCAGGGTGCTGGTGCATTTCGGCCGTGACGGGGGGGCTCGTTGGAACTATGGCGGCGACTGTAGTTCTCTAGGTTAGGGAAAGGGGGGATTTGGGAATTCATAAAACGAGAGCGTTTTGTGTTATCTGAAGTACCCTTTTGCCGTATCATTATTAAACTATAAATCACATATGTTCATTTTCAAAACAATTATTTATTCAATATAAAAAATAGTACTCCCTCCATCACACAAAAATAGTACTCCCTCCATCACAAATTATAGGTCATTAATTTTTATTTGTTTTTAAACAATACTCCCTCCGTTAAGAAAAACATGTCGTTTTAGGAGTAAAATCTTGTTAAGAAAAACATGTCGTTTTAGGTATTTTGGTATTCACTTTCCAAAATTACCCTTGTAATGATTAAGGATTTGTTAGTTGTAGTTTTCAATAAAGTGGAAAAGTAAAGTAATAATTAGGGGTATAAGTGTATTTTTGTTTGCTTTTATTTGCTTTCTTAAAAATTGTGCAAATGTCTAAAACGACATGTTTTAATTAACGGAGGGAGTACTTTTTTTAATTTTACAATATTTCAATTTTTTTATTCATTTAAAATATTTTGATGCTTTATTTGATTCGATTTACTACATTTGTGCATGAATATGCAATCAACATTAGAAGTTTAATTTTTCTAATATTTCATATACAAAGTAGCAAAATAATTATACAGAGTAGCGAAATAATATAGAATTAATTTTAATCTTGCAATCGAAATTAGGGCGTGTTTGGATTTCCAATGCATTATGATTATAACCATAAACACTTATAAAGTGTTTGGTGGAAATAATTAATTATAATGTATTTAAAATAACATAATTTTAAGATAAATTTACTTTACAAATTGCATAAATCAATTACATTAAATTTATAAAATAATTTTAAACTTAAAAGCAATATTAATTTTTCAATCAACATAATTTATGATATTTTAGTTTATATTTACGTTACTATAAACACACAATAAAATAAGTGGAACCAACCCTTTTCCATTGTTACTTTTGAATCCCTCCGTTATTAAAAAAAATTTGTTACATTTGAATCCAAACACACCCCTAAAAATCAATACTGTTTTTTGTGTTGAAGCTAGCTAGTGAAACCATGAACTCCACGCCTCTGTGCAGAGACCCGCCTCCTGCCAATAGCCACGGCCAGGATTCCACCCCGCAGCGAGGCCGCGGCCGCAGCCGCAGCTCTGGGCAGCCGCGGCCGCAGCCGCAGCTCTGGGCAGCGACCGCCGCAAGGGTGGGAGAATGGCCCTCGCCCGTCCTGGTCCCCGGTCCCCAGCTTCAACCCGCAGTGGATGCCCTACGGCTATCCGCCCCCGAGGTACCGCCCCCCTGCCCGTATCCCAACAGCCAGCAGGGAGTGGGCTTGCTGGGTCCGGCTCCTCGGCAGGCCAGTCATCAAGCCTATCTATCGTCGTCTGATCAAGGCTATGTTCCGACTGATGTGCATCACGCCTTCTCCTCCATGCAGCTGACACCTCCCGACTCTCATGGTACATGGACACTAGTGCGACCTCCCACATGACGAACTCCTCAGGTACTCTCTCTTCTTTTTCCTTTAAGGGTCCTGCACACTCTATTATCGTCGGCAATGGTGGTCGCCTTGCTACTTCGGGGATTGGCCACGCCACTTTACAAACCCCAACTCACCCTCTACACCTTAATAATGTCCTCGTTGCCCCAAAGCTTGTCAAAAACCTTATCTTTGTCCGTCGGTTCACTACTGACAATAATGTTTCTCTTGTGTTTGATCCGTTTTGGTTTCTCTGTGAAGGATCTTACTACGGGGTTTACTCGCCTGAGATGTAACAGCACCAGGGAGCTCTATCCTGTTTCGTCGCCCTCACCATCCCGTCAGTCGTGTCCAGTCGCCCTCTCGGCATCGTCGTCCACTCTGTGGCATGCACGCCTTGGCCATCCCAGTGCTGCCATTTTAGATTTCCTTCGTTCTTAGAGTCTTGTCAAATGTAATAAAGAGCTTCGCTCTGGTTTATGTTCTTCCTGTCAGTTAGGCAAACATGCAAGACTGTCATTTCAGCGGTCTTTGAACTCAACCTTTGCACCTTTTGATATCATTCATAGTGACATCTAGACCTCTCCTGTGCCTAGCAAGGATGGTCACAAGTACTACCTTTTGTTTCTTGATGATTACACTCACTTTTTATGGGTTTTCCCTTTGTAATTCAAGTCCCAAGTGTTTCATATTTTTGTCAAGTTTCATGCTTACATTAAAACACAGTTTCACACATCCATCAAATGTTTTCAATGTGACAATGGGCGTGAATTTGATAACAAGGACTTTCATGCCTTCTTCACCACACATGGCATCTCTTATCGACTTTCATGCCCCTATACATCTCAACAAAACGGCAAGGCCGAATGAATCATTCGGACAATAACCAACATGATGCGCTCTCTCCTCTTTCACATCCATTCCCCTTACCTATTGGCCTCACGCCTTATCAACTACATGTGATCTCCTCAACATCATCCCTTCTACTACCCTCCAGCATCGCTCACCCACTCAGGCATTATATTGCACCATGCCTAGATACGATCACCTTCGTACCTTCGGATGCCTATGCTTCCCAAATCATTCCTCCACCACCCCACACAAACTACACCCACGCTCTACCCCATGTGTGTTCATTGGTTATCCATCTGATCATCGTGGTTACCTTTGTCTTGATCTGCAAAGTCATCGTCTCATACTGTCACGCCATGTTACTTTTGATGAGTCTCACTTTCCCTTTTCTTTACCTCATCTCCCCTATCCCACACCTACTGTCTCCCCGTCTGAGTCGAAGTCTCCCTTCCCGCACTTCCTCCTTGACCAGCACTCTCCCGGTGCTACTGTCTCTCCCCCTTCGCCACCCAATCCCTCTCTGCCACCACCACCACCTCCCCTACCTCCCACCAGACCTCACACTCGTAGCATCTCCGGGGTGTTCAGGCCGAGACAGATTGTCTCTATGCAAGCCTCCCATCGCCCCGTACTCACCCCGCCTCAGACTCCCCCTGACGCCCCCACCCATCCTCTGTTGCGGCGGCCGCAGCCTAGTGCTGCGCCCATGACACCCCTCCCCGCAGCTGTGTCGCAGCCGCCACCTCCCCCACACTCACCAATGCCCCTCTCGCCTCCACCCCGGCCTCACTTTCCCCCATCCCACCTCCCACAAAACAGCCCTCCTCGACCCGAATTGGCAGGCGGCTATACTCGATGAATACAGGGCTCTTACAAGGAATAGTACCTAGGTTCTTGTTCCTCGCCCTCCTGAGGCGAACGTCATTCGCTACATGTGGCTCTTCAGACACAAGTTCCGCTCTGATGAGACGTTGGAACGTTACAAAGCTCGCCTTGTGGTTAATGGCCGAGCTCAGCAGGTCGATATTGATTGTGATGAGACATTCAGCCTCGTGGTCAAGCCTGCCACTATACGGTTGGTGCTGAGCTTAGCATTATCGCGACATTGGGCTATTCATCAACTGGATGTCAAGAACGCCTTTCTGCATGGCCATCTGAATGAGACTGTTTATATGTTTCAGCCACCAGGGTTCGTTGATTCTGATCGCCCCAAGCACGTCTGTCTCCTGAAGCGCTCTCTATATGGTCTGAAACAGGCCCCTCGGGCGTGGTTCCAGCGTTTTGCATCCCATCTGCTCCGCTTGGGTTTCATTGGCAGCCGCTCCGATTCATCTCTCTTTATCTATCGCAAAGGCACAAACATGGCTTTTCTGTTACTTTATGTCGACGACATCATTCTCACCGCCTCCTCTGATGCACTTCGGACATCCATCATTGCCCAGTTGAGCTCTGAGTTCGCCATGTCTGATCTTGGGCCGTTGACTTATTTCTTGGGGGTCTCCGTGCCGCTTGCGTCTGGGTTGTTTCTCTCTCAGAGTAAGTATGTGGCCAAAATTATCGCTCGGGCCAAGATGAGCAACTGCAAGCCTGTCGCCACACCTGTCGATTCCTCCAACAAGCTCAGCGCCAACTCTGATCCTCTGTTTGATGATCCTACACTATATCGGAGTCTTGCCGGGGCATTACAGTATCTTACATTTACACGGCCAGACATTAGCTATGTCGTTCAGCAGATCTGCCTGTTTATGCATGCGCCTAGGGAGTCGCACTTTCAGGCCTTGAAGCGGATCATTCGGTATATCAGTGGTACCCTGGATATGGGCACCACAATCTCCCCTTCCTCTCGGCATGACCTCACCGCCTACACGGATGCGGATTGGGGTGGATGTCCTGACACACGTCGCTCTACGTCTGGTTACTATGTCTTCCTCAATGACATTTTTGCGTCATGGTCGGCGAAGCGTCAGTCAGTGGTGTCTCGATCCAGCGCGGAGGCTAAGTACAAGGGTGTCGCCAACGTTGTGTCCGAGTGCTCCTAGCTGCACAATCTCCTTCTTGAGCTCCGCTGCCCTCTGCAGAAGGCCACCCTGGTCTACACAGACAACGTTTCTGCTGTCTATCTCGCCAGCAACCCAGTCCAACATCAGCGCACGAAGCACATTGAGCTTGATCTCCATTTTGTTCGGGACAAGGTTGCTCTTGGACATGTTCGTGTTCTGCATGTCCCATCCTCCTATCAGTACGCTATCTTCACCAAGGGTTTACCTCGTCAGTTGTTCCTCGATTTTCGGTCCAGTCTCACTGTTCGGGACCCTCTACTTTCGACTGCGGGGGTTTGATAGATTACATATTTACATATTGTATAGTGTATGGGCCTAAGGCCCAGTCTTACTCACTTGTAATCTATATATATTGATATAATGAGAAATGAAACCCTAAGGAGGATTTCACATCAATTGATATCTCTCTACAGTCAACAAGTCAACTTTTGCCCTCCTCCATTTGAAACTATGATGAATGAAATTTTACCCATCAAAACACAGTACACTTCCTTTTCCAGTCCATCAAAGATTCAAAGGTTTAATCTCACAATGGACCACTTCATACTCACATAATATAGTTCAGTTAATAACTCTATTAGTATTTGTGTACAACACAAGCTAAATAGAAATATAATCTATATATCTTAGGTGAAGCCCATCTTTCATATCTCCTCAACTCCAAAATTTGCTTCAAAATGCAGGATTAAGAGAGGTGTGTTGATATGAACCAAAAGCAAAAATATCTTTTAAAAAAGCTATGTATGCATCTCTCACCTAACAACCCCTCACTCTAATTAGTTGAGCAATCTAAACCTAGATAACCCATCTCTTTCCACAATTTGCATTCCTCCTAGCTGCTCTTATTTAGCTCAGCTCTCTACTTCCAAGCCACCGTGCAACTGAAATGGAAACCGAGAAGCTCAAGCTCGCCTTCCAAGCCATTCTTGTCCTATGGACACTTTCCCAAGTGGGTAAGTTCATCTAAAGACCATATGTTTATATATATGCTTCTTTAATTCTTAGTTTGTAGTGAGATCTTGATCATATTGTACGTTTTTTTCACTCTCTCAAGGGGCTTATGATCCATTGGATCCGAATGGAAACATAACTATAAAGTGGGATGTCATGTCGTGGACACCGGATGGCTATGTGGTAAGTAATGTACTCTCAAATGCTCGCATTTCGTCGTACACAATGCCAATATATGCTATATATGCAGGCAATGGTGGTAATGAACAACTTCCAAATGTACCGAAACATAATGAACCCTGGATGGACTCTAGGGTGGTCATGGGCGAAAAAGGAGGTGATATGGTCGATGGTGGGGGCTCAGACGACGGAGCAAGGTGACTGCTCTAAGTTCAAGGGCAACATACCCCATTGCTGCATGAAGACACCCGTGGTTGTCGACTTACTGCCCGGGGTCCCCTACAACCAGCAGGTCGCCAACTGCTGCAAAGGCGGTGTAGTGTCTTCGTGGGGCCAGGACCCTTCTGGCTCAGTCTCTCAGTTCCAAGTAAGTGTTGGCCAGGCCGGGAGCTCGAACAAAACCGTCAAGCTCCCTCAAAACTTCACTTTACTTGGTCCGGGCCTTGGATACACTTGTGGCCCTGCAAAGGTGGTGCCTTCAACAGTTTACCTCACTGCTGATCGCAGGAGGAAAACCCAAGCCCTTAGTATGTTGAATCCCCATATTGTTAAGTTTGTTTTTCTATATATATATATTGGATGTGGGATAAAGACATTTTCTAACTTGGCAGTGACATGGAATGTGACTTGCACATACTCACAGTTCCTGGCCTCAAGGAACCCAACTTGTTGCGTTTCGTTCTCGTCTTTCTACAACGACACAATCGTTCCTTGCCCATCATGCGCGTGTGGCTGTCACAACAAGGACAACTGTGTCATGTAAGCCTCTTAGACATATATAGCTAGTACCGATCATAAACAATATGATCGGATTTCATTGATCGAACCAAGATTGAGCTTTGCAGGAGCAACTCGAAGGAAGCGCACAAGGAAGGAATCAACACTCCAAGAAAGAACAACGCACCATTGCTGCAATGCACGCGACACAATTGCCCCATCCGAGTCCATTGGCATGTGAAACTCAACTATAAGGACTATTGGCGGGCGAAGATAGCCATCACTAACTTCAACTATAAGCTCAACTACACGCAATGGACTCTCGTAGTCCAGCATCCGAATCTCAACAACGTCACTCAGGTCTTCAGCTTCGACTACAAGCCCCTCGTGCCTTACCAATCCGTCAGTAAGTATCTGAAATTCGCACACAAAATCAGCTGAAGCACTAGGATTTATGAGACTAATCAAGATACTTCCTTTTTGTGCAGATGACACAGGCATGTTCTACGGCACGAAATTCTACAATGATCTTCTGATGGAAGCTGGATCCTCGGGAAATGTCCAATCTGAAGTGCTACTCAAGAAAGATCAAAACACGTTTACCTTTAAGCAGGGGTGGGCGTTTCCGCGGAAAGTGTATTTCAATGGCGACGAGTGCAGGCTCCCTCCGCCGGACACATACCCGTATTTGCCAAGTCACGCAACGGCACTGACCGGGATTGATTCTTTAATGGCTTCTTTGTTGGTGATGTTGGTATTTTTCATCTAGAGTTTTTTTTGCTATGGATTGTTTTCATATAAATTGAATGTAAATTTTGAGCCCTGCATATTTTTGTGAAAAGATTACACCTTTACACAATGCAAGAAGCATCTGTCATGAATTTCCGCTTTCCCCTAAAATCTGCAATCGATGTTTGAAATCGAGGACATAAAACACAAGTTACACAACCAGAAAGGGTAAAATCGTCCATTTACATTCAACCCTACTGTGGAATGGCGGCAGAAGTGCAATTAACCTGTTGGGAAAACTCGATTTTTCTTGCTTATTCGACTCGATTGGATGCTGAAAGGAGCGACCTTTTTGTGTTTGTGTGTGGGGTGAAGTCGAAATTGAAGCTATTGGAAAGGGGGATTAGGGTTTGTGTGTAATTCCATCTCCAAGTTCAGGCGATGGGGACCGATAACAATGTGGAGCAGTTAGTGCTGGAAGGAGAGCTATACCGCCAGGTGAATGCGCTAATCGTCGCTCACCTGCGCGATAATAGCTTCAATCAGGCGGCCAACGCCGTTTCCATGGCGACGATGACGCCGCTGGACGTCAAATTGCCTCCCAATCGCTTGCTTGATCTCGTCGCCAAGGTTCGTTCCTCTGTTCTGTTTCCGGCTATGTTCACCTATGTCTATGTAATTTCCTCTTTTTTACTTCTGCCATTGTTATCCGGAACGCGTCTAAGATGTGAGCAGGGCCTTGCAGCGGAGAAAGGTGAGCCAGTAAGAGGAGTTTCTTCGTCTCCTATGCATGATTTGGGTGGATCTGTGCTTGCTCCTCGGGCCGCTCCCATTGATTTCAGGCATGTTTGTCCTAATAATCAGCTTTGTTGGAACCAGCACTGTGAATGAATTTGTGAAATCAAAGCTCAGTATGATGTTTTGGCTTGAGATTGGAATGTGTCTAGACTCTAGATGATGTCAATTCGGTTGTTCTTTTTGTTATGAAACAGTGCCACTCAGGATGTTAGAGCACTGTCTAAGACCTTTCGCGAACACGAGTCACGGAGCATTTCGGAGCATAAAGTATGTTATGTAGTATCTTGATCTGAAAAAGAAATGAATTTTCGGGTTTGTGTTCTGATTGTTAGGTTTTGGCTGAATGTTAATTTTGTTTTCTTGAATTTTTCGAAGAATGTTGCTAGATGTGCCAGGTTCAGTCCTGATGGGAAGTATGTTGCAACAGGGAGTGCAGACATGTCTATTAAGCTCTTTGAGGTGTGTGCTAGTCATGGATGGCATGTGTGGCCTTACTTTTTATGGGGTTCGGATCAGATTTGAGCAATTTGGCTTACAAGGTGCACACGTCATTTTTGGTTGCAGGTTGCAAAGATCAAGCAGATGATGCTCCCAGATTCTAAAGATACACCTGTGCGACCTGTTATTCGAACATTTTATGATCATTCACAAGTAAACCTCTTTTTATTTTTAGGAGTCTTTCTGTTATGCTTCGTTATAGTTTTGATATGCTCTCATATGCTAGGTTTGACCAAACGCAAATTACATAGTTACTATTCGCTGAAATGGATGTATATTGATACAACGTAGCTTTAGTTTAGTTGTTTCACATACAATTCCATGGTAGGTTCATGAGTTCATTACTTAAATAAGCTTTTGAACTTCATTCTTCACATTCTTTAATATTCTTGCCTCTTTATTGTTAGTATGTATTGAAGGGTCTTTTGATATCTCACAAGAACTATCGTCTTCATCTGGGCAAATTCAGATCAACCAACTTTTATCTGTGTGTGTAAGAGTAGTAAGATAACAAGACCTTGGGTTTGATTTTCCCATTCCTGATGACAGCATTTCCTTGATTGTAGCCAGTAAATGATTTGGATTTCCATCCTCAGAACACGATACTGATATCCGCAGCCAAAGATCAGACAATAAAGTATGGGATAATGTTTTAATCAAATTATCGTTATCTTCCATGTTATCCGCCTTTTTGGATTTTTTTTACGCTTATATTACTTTTTATTGTTATTTCAGAGACTTCTACATTAATTCACCCCCCCCTGTAGCACTGGTCACAACTAACACTTACTTTCTCCTTAATTTGTTCATTCAGATTCTTTGACTTCTCAAAAGCAACAGCAAAAAGAGCTTTTAGAGTCATTCAGGTCTTAGTTCATCCCGTGCTTGATTTTTGACAGTCTACAATTCTCTTTCGCTTATGTTCTCTCAACATTAACCAAATTATTTTCCTCCACTAATTCCGTTATGATATGTCACAGGATACTCACAATGTCCGTTCTGTATCTTTCCATCCTTCTGGAAACTACCTATTGGCAGGTATCAATTGACGTGAACATTTGTAATATCTCTATACATTTGTGGATTTTACCACCATTCCAATGCCAAATTAAACTCTATTGTGAGGAAAATATTATTCACCAAAAAGGGTTTATGGACGAATCATTAGCATTATTTCATTAGAAAGACTGTAGAAGATATGCTGCATTTGACATTTGTTTGACACCATTAAGTTGATTTAAGGTTCCCTAAAATTCCAACATATCAGCATTTTTTTTTTATCAGGGACAAGTCATTACAGAATTTTAATCGTATTATTGTCCTGAACTATCGCTGGTATGAGATTTCCACTGAACACCTGCAGGAACTGATCATCCAATTCCACACCTGTACGATATCAATACTTTCAAGTGTTACCTATCGGCAAATGCTCAAGAAGTTGGAGCTAATTCTGCAATAAATCAGGTATACCGGCCCACATTTATCTTGGTTAGCCTCTGTCTCATCCGGTTATATTACTAGCATCTGTTATTTGAGAATTGTTGCAATTATTTCATCATGCAGGTGAGGTACTCTGCTACAGGTGGTTTGTACGTCACGGCATCTAAAGATGGAGTCATTCGGTTGTGGAATGGCATCAATGCGCATTGTTTACGCTCCATAGTCAGTGCACATGGAACAACAGAGGTTACCAGTGCAGTCTTTACAAAGGATGAAAAGTATGCAACTATTAATCTGCGTTTATATCTTTACTCTTTTGCATACCTTCGGATCTTTGCTTAAATCATGCTATTTGGTTGGATAAGTATCTTTGGTTTGGCCGTCAAAAAAAATCGTTTAGTTGCCACTTCGTTTTCTTGACAAATTCTAATGTCTTGCTAAGGCTGGTTTCAAATGGCTGATGCTATATTTTTTCATTGCGGGATGCTGCATCATAATATCATTAGCATGCTGCTCCTGCAGGTTTATTCTTTCTTCTGGGAAGGATTCTGCCGTAAAACTATGGGAAGTTGGCACCGGAAGAATGGTAAAGCAGTACTTGGGAGCCACTCGTAAACAGTTGCGATGTCAGGTATGTTCTTGTTGTGGTCTTGACAGTTCCCTTTCATATGGGTTGCACACTGCCATAAAATCTCAAAATCAACCCCACGAAACAACCAAAATCAGACTTATTGGAGGGTCTATTTAGTTTAGGGGGCTGGACGGACTTCCATCAGTTATGCAGTGCCTGACCTGTTGGAGTTCTTAATGAGATGATTCCTTGCAAGATTAGAGTGCCTGATAAAAAGAAAAAGATGTTCTACAAATCAGTTATGCCTTGTAGAATGACTTACTGAAACTCCGAAGAGTAACATACACTGCAACTTTTTCAGGCGGTTTTCAGTGCCACAGAAGAGTTTGTTTTAGCAGCGGACGAACAAAGAAACGAGGTGAGTTAAGCGTCTTCTGGAGTTTGTAAATACAAAGAAACGAAGTTAATGTCAAATATCGTGCTCAACGTTTCAGATTGTCGTCTGGGATGCACTGACAACAACTGAAGTAGCAAGACTGCGTTCCAACCATGCTGGGCCTCTCCATTCGATAGAGCATTCGCCAAATGAGGCAGCTTTCATGACTTGTGGAACTGACCGTTCTGTGCGCTTTTGGAAAGAGACCCTCTAGCCTTCCTTGTGATTGTTACAACGGTCAGTTTGTCGTTCCAACATTTTCGGAACTGATAACATGACATGTAGTACCTTTAAACAAGGCAATTCCGTAAGTTTTACTAGTTTTGCTGTATTCTCTCCCCGTGTTGTTTCATAAACGGATGATTGAATTTGATGCCAGGATGCATCTCAGTTCTTGAAAAGGCGATAGTTCGAGCAAATAAAGGGTTCGTGTAGACAAGGAGTTGAAGCTTAAGGGGTTCCAAAAATGGCAAAAGTGTGTTATTTGAAGTGCACAAAAACACATCAAAGCAACACAAGAGAACAAGAGCTTCACAGTTTTAAAAAATTAAAAAGTTCTATTAATTCTTTATGCTATCCGTACAAATGAATTTTTTTTTATAAGATGGGAGGTAGAGAGAATTAAGGGTCCGTTTGGTATTATATACATATATCAGATATGAGTATGGGTATCACTCATACCCATATTTGGTATTTGGTAAATGGGTATATGGATATCAATCCGATATACCTATATTTCCCTTCCTTTGCATTTTTCTCCACTTTGATATACTTTTATAACGGGGATATAAAAATAGACGATCCTCTTCTTTCTTCCTTAAGGCTTCTTTGTAAAGTGGTCTTGCGTGTTGGTTTCTCCCTCGAGCTTGAATTTCTCAACCCGATTAAGTTATGTTCTTCATTTTTTGTCTATTCTTTTTTACTTTGGTCTTCGATTTGGTGAGAAATTTTCAATCAATAGAAATTTTAGATCCAAGGTTAGGGTTTATCTTCCCCGTCGAGCCCTTTTGAGCCCTTCCGACCCTCTTCCCTGTGGAGCAGCAACATCCTTTTCGAACCCCTAAACCCTTGCAACCTGAGCAGCCCTAGGTCGCCCTTCCGACACCCCTCTGAGCAACACCAAGCCCCTTTGAAACAGACCCCAAACTGGCCCCAAAACCCTCCGAGCAACCTTCTTTCTATAAGGTCTGAGCAGCTTTCTTTCCCTTCGGACGCCTATGTCAAATAGTCCCCCAAACCCTATGCTAAGTATATCATATTCTGATATACTTAGCATATCAAACAGGGATATCATATATCAAATTTGATATTCATATCCCTAATATCGATATCTGATACCCATATCTAATATCTGATATACGTATATGGATAACAAACGGGCTCTAAGGGAATCAAATGCAAGACCTGTTTGTCCAGTGCGTGGTCGTGAATCTTGGACCTTCTCGACATACCCGACCGCACACCCGACCTTCCTAAAGCTACAAAATCTCCCCTGAGAATCTCACAGTGAGAGGATGTGACTTTAACCGCGCATCTGCAGTTCGCATGCATCTGCACTGCGCATCTACATTCTCAAAGCTGCATAGGAGATTCGTGTACGCCAAACCCACCACTGTCATGCATTTGCACTCTACATTTACTTTTTATTCTCAAATCTAAAGTTCACATATGGTAAGTTATCCCCAATTTGTAATGCACATTATTTTTTTTATCTAACCATATATATGAGGAGATTTTAACCATACATTTATCAATTATGAAAAAAATCATCCCCTCTCCCTTTTTTCTGGCGGTGTGCTGGTTTTTTAAGTATTTCTTTTACTGCTTAGATTTTTGTGGTGATCTTGTGAGTCTGCGTTTGGTACTGCTGCTGCTTCTTATTGTTTACAGACTTGGATGTTTACTGAACTCTCCTTATGGTGGGTTTGGTTTTGCTTTGGGGTTGTTCGTGAACATTCATTGGTACTTGGTGGTGCTCTCGCTGCTGCACGTCGGAACTCATCTCCTGCTGCCTGCTGCTGATCGTTGTAGTGTTTCTTGTCTAAAAAATCATGGACTTAACTGTCTATTGTCCTTACAGGACCTCTTGATCCTTCGTAGATTCATATATCAACCTGAGCACCTCTCATACAGATTCTTTCTACATTGTGTGGCTGGTCTCTTCGGTTTCTACTGGATTTTCGTCTTTAACAGATCAAGCAGCTGCTCTCTTCAACCATTTCTTTCCAGGGACTCACAGCTCAACCAGATTAGTCATAATCTTGGAATGCTTTTGTACTGTTGTATCATCAATGGCTTAGCTGCTTTGTATTTCATTCAATTGTGGTATATTCACAAGTTAAATCTTGTAACAAGTTATGTGATTATTCGTATAATGATCTATTACAGGGATGGCTATTATATATTAGCATACCAATATCAATTGTCCTTACCGGACCTTATTGCTTATCAAACATTCTTACCAACGTACATATTTGGATTTATAGTATTTGAGTCTCAACATCGACCTCATGATTACTTCTTACAGAGAAAGCTTACTAGATCCGTCTTGCTCCTAGTTAACTCCCAAATTGTATACATCTAGATATTTATTTTAGTACAAACAGTTCGCCTAAAGAGTTTCCTATGAATATATGCTCTTGGAATTCGAGGGGCATCCGGAGCCGAAATTTCTGGACGAATGTCGATATTTTTTGTAAGAACAATTACATTAATGTCTTAGCTCTCTTAGAAACCAAAGCTGATAAACACCCGAAAGAAAACCTCTGACGGAAGTGCGGTTTCATCAATATTGCTTTCGACCATGCGGAGGGTTTCTCTGGTGGTATTTGTTTACTTTGGAAGGATATTCCTCCCTCACAAGGAACTATCGAACTTATTTCTGTCCAAACTCGATTCATACATATCAATTATTTCGACTCCGCTACTCATCGAACAATTGCTTTGCTAATAGTATATGCTCCCCCGGATGAAAAACGAAAAGTCCCTTTCTGGGACTCTATCTTCGTATACATACAAGCATTATTAATTCCATATTGTATTATGGGTGATCTAAATGAGATTAGCTCACCGTCCGATAAATTAGGAGGCATCGATCCCTCAGCTTCTAGATTCAGTCGGCTAACGAATCTAAAGAGCAATTTCTCTTTCATTGAAGTACCATCGCATGGTAGTCAATTTACTTGGAAAAGGGAATGTAATGGCAACGTCACTTGTCTTGAGAAGCTCGACCGTATTCTAATTCATACAGATGTCCTATCAGTGTTTAATTCACTTCGTACCCAGATTCATCCATTTACACGATCTGATCATGCACCTATCTCTGTTGATTTCCGTCCTAATATTCAACCAAAAAACAGACCTTTCAAGTTCGATCTCGCTTGGGCGACCAGATCGGACTACAGAAATCTTGTTACTCAGGCTTGGAGGGTGGATCCCAATGGTTCTCTTATGTTCAAACTAATACAGAAAGGTAAGTTACTTAAAAAGCTTTCCAAAACTTGGCATAAGAAAAATTTTCAGAATATTAATCTACAAGTACTGGTCACCGACCAAAAATTTCTTCAGCTACAAACTTCATTAATTACAAATTATAACGGCAACGACCTCCGTATTCTAAAACAACTGCTAAACAAAAGAGAACGAATGTTGGATTTCCATAGACGCTATTGGAGCCAGAGAGCAAAAGTTAAACACGCCAGACTTAATGACTCAAACTCAGGCTATTTTCACAAGATTGCCACTTCAAAACGAGGTCGAAAACTAATCAAGTCCATCTCACTCTCTAATGGGGAAACATCGGTAGATTTTCATATTATACAACAAGAATTTGTTACAGACTTCAAAGCTAGGTTTAGGTCAGATACTGTTACCAGTTCTGATCTCTCCTCAGATCTTTCAGTTATCCCACAATTAGTCACTCCAGAGGATAATGCAATGCTATCTGCACCCGTTACTAACAACGAAATTAAAGAAGCTATCTTCTCTATGAGCCCAGATAAGGCTCCGGGACCGGATGGTTTCCCCGCTGGTTTCTACCAAAAATTCTGGCCTACAGTAGGCCCTTCTGTCATCAAAGCTGTAAAGGCGTTCTTTAGTAGTGGCAGATTACTGCGACAGATCAATCATACGTTCATCACCCTGTTACCGAAGTGTGACAATCCCACCGCGGTTAACCATTACAGGCCAATAAGTCTTTGCTCTACGATTTACAAAATAATTTCAAAGGTTATCTCTGCAAGACTTACCAAGATTTTCGCTAAATTGATTCACCCGCTTCAGGGAGCCTTTACAAAAGGAAGATCGATACAAGACAATATCCTAATTGCTCATGAAGCTTTGCACTCGTTTCAGCTGAAAAAAAGGCAAAACGGGCATGGTCGCCTTGAAACTAGATATGGAAAAGGCTTACGACCGCATAGAGTGGTCTTTCCTTTTCCAAGTCTTGTCCAAATTTGGTTTCGACGATCTTTTCATTAGCAAGATTAAGGAATGCGTGTCAACCGTTTCCTACTCTGTATTAGTCAATGATGAGCCTACCACTGTAATCGTTCCATCGAGGGGTCTTAGGCAAGGGGATCCTCTTTCTCCCTTTCTATTTACGTTAGCTGCAGAAGTGCTTGCACGCACATTGCACCACCAGGGCTGTGGAAATAAAGACCTTGGGATCACCTTCGGTAGACCGGGGATTAAAATTCCTTTCCTTGCGTTCGCAGATGATATCCTCATATTCTATAAAGCTTCACAATCCGCTTGCACAACTGTCCTGTCCATTCTAGATCGATATTGTGCCATCTCAGGTCAAAAAGTCAACCTACACAAATCTAGCTTCCAAGCATCTCCTAACACAACGGCCACGGCTATTACGTCTACTATAGCTGTACTCGGAATTCCACAAGCAAATAATTTTGACAAATATCTAGGTTGTCCTATAGTCAACGGTAAGACCAACAGAGATACCTTCGCGGATGTTGTCCTTAAAACCAAACAACAACTTACAAAATGAAAAGCAAACAATCTATCGGCCGAAGGCCGCAAAGTACTTATCAAAGCCAATCTCAGTGCCAAACCTATTTTTCTTATGCAGGCTTTTTTACTTCCATCGCATATTCTACATGAATTGGACAAAGTTTACAGACAGTTTTTTTTGAACAAAAATAATAACGCTGCACCGTTGATTAGCTGGGACAAAATATGTTCCGATACAATGAAAGGGGGTCTTGGTATACACAAAGTTGAGAATATGAATATAGCATTACAGATGAAACTACTGTAGAAAATTATATCTGAACCAGATAACATCTGGGTACAAGTCATCTCCCAAAAATATCTAAAGGGGCATGATCTGCTCTCTTACACCAAGAAAGGAGGTACTTCCTGGCAGTGGGGTCGATTAATGTCCATCAGGAAAAAATTTGAACCAGCATTACGGTGGTGTGTCGGAGATGGTCAATCTATTGATTTCTAGAATCATAACTGGGCTTTCCATGAGCCGCTTATACACAGAATTGTTCAGCCTATACCGGAAAACCTAATTCAAAATAAAGTATCTTATTTCCTTGACAATGACAGGAAATGGAATAGCCACTTAGTAACAGAGTCGTTAACTAACATGCTGTCCGCCGTTGACATTGACCATATTTTAAGTATTCCCTTACCGACTAATCCTATGACAGACCGTCTCTACTGGGGTCCAAGTAAAAATGGGTGGTTTTCAACCAATTCTGCTAATTCGGTGTTAGCAGCAAACACTGGTATGTCTACTTATGATTGCGGCTGGATTTGGAAACTTGATGTTCCCCCAAAAGTACGACATTTTCTGTGGAAGATTTCTCATGATGGTTTGCCAACCACTACTAGATTACAGAAGTCGCATATCGCTGTGCCTTCGGGGTGTACCTTCTTTGATAACTCAAATGAAACGCTCTCTCAACTGTTCCTAGAGTGTCCTATGGCCGTAAATCTGCTGAAAACTATGAGAATTAATGTTCCACGTACTGGTTCGCTTATCCGCGGAAGCACGGTTTTCCATCTAAATGATGCTAAACAGGCACTCGAAACCAAAACCTTTGCTAAATTAGCTATAGCATGGTGGGCCTTGTGGTTCCACAGAAATCAGCTTGTGTTCCAACACACAAATAAGGTAAGCATTAACGAGATCTTCTTGCTTTATACCACCACCGACCACTGCTGGACACAATCCAAGTATTTGGACTCACACGCCTCCGTTCACCCTCAACAACGTAATACTAGTAACTCTTCATCTGTCCGACTGGGTGTTGTTTCTGCCAGAAATTCTTCTGCCCGAAATAAGAAACGTTCGGACCAATGGGAAAAGCCTCCGAACGATTGTCACAAACTGAATTTCGACGGTTCAGTTCTGCCTAACGGAAACGCCTCTTATGGCTTTGTCATTCGTGACTCGTTGGGGGTTGTTTCCTCGCTTGGTAGAGGTCTTTGTAACAACGCCTCTGTCATCTGCGCGGAAAACCTCGGCCTAAAGATGGGCATTGCGCGTGCAAAAGCGATGCGGATGAAAAATCTTCAGATTGAAGGGGACAACTTACTGGTTATTAAGGCTTTATTAGGGGATTGGAAGTGCCCCTGACAAATTGAACTTCTGCAATCGGATATTTTATTGGATATTTCGTCCTTTTCTTATGTTGCTATTCGTCATGTTTTCAGGTAATCGAATGCAGTGGCTGACTATATTGCTCGTAGTGCCCTTGCATACCCTGCCGACGATTGTTGTGAGGAGGATCCAGAACTGCAAGTTCTCGTCCGGAAGGACGCGCTAGGAAGGGCTTCGACATCGGACGACCCGACCTAATCTTTATTCTGCTTCAAAAAAAAAATTGCAAAAAAAAAAAAAAAACCCTCGATTTTTGCTATTTCAGGTGATGGGCTATGATATGAACACCTGATTTTGGGCTTTTATTTACAGAGATTTAACTGTTTGAAGAATTAGAAGCCCATGGGCAAGAAGCAAGAACAGATTTTTTATGTTATCCGACCGCACACGGAACGGTAGCATAGCATAGCACGCTGCACGCCCCCCTAAATCCCCCAAAACAGCGAAGCAGATTATCTGAAACCTCTCAACAGAAACAACCCCAAAACCCTCTCTTTTTCTCTGAAAACCAGCAGTAGAAACCGAGACCAGAAATGGGAGGTGGAGGAAAGCAAGGTGGGATGATGATGGTGGTTGAGTCCCCAAAGGGTTTGATGCTCCCCCAGAATCCAATCGCCGAAATCCAGGTCAAGTTCAAGGAGCTTGAAACTGGTTTCAAAGGCTGGCTCGCCAAACAGTCCATTCCTGTTGAAGCCGCCATTGTTACCATCACCAGCGCCGTCCAGGGCGCTGCTATTGGTGGCCTTATGGGTACTCTCACTGCTGATTCTCCCACCTCCTTGCCTATTCCCCCACCTGGGGCCAATCCTGATGCTATCGCCTCTCTTAAACAAGCACAGGTACTTTTTTTTTTTTAATGTTTCCCCCCTTTTTTTATTCAGTTGCTTGTTTGAGATTTCAATTTCTGCTTAATTGTTGGAATTTTATTTTCCTGGGTTTTGGATGTGGGTCTTGGGTGAATTTGGGATTTTAAGGTTTTGAGTACTTGGGAATCTGGCTGGTGGAAATTTTGAGTACTTGGGAATCTGGCTGGTGGTAAATTTGGAGTTTTAGCTTAATCTGGTTTTGAATTGTTGAATTCGGTGAAAGTGGTTTCAGTGGTCTTGATTGTACAGTATAGATGATATGTGAAGTTAATGGGCTGTAGGCCTAAAATTGAAAGGAACTGCATTAAGTTTGAATTATGTTTCAGTGATGTTCTTATTTTACAAATGCAGGCTCTGGCTGGAGGCCCTTTTATTCAAGCGCGCAACTTTGCGGTGATGACTGGTGTTAATGCGGGCATATCTTGTGTTATGAAAAGATTGAGAGGGAAGGAGGATGTGCAGACTAGGTAATATTTTCTCTATTTCCTGCTTCAATCTGGTTTATTATTTTCTGCTTTCCTTGATCATCCCCACAGTTTCATAGAATCTGTCTACCTTTTTGTCTCAATAAATGACCTGACTTTGGTAAAAATCAGTCTGGTTAATTAAAATTTCCTTGATAAGGGTGTTATTCAAGTGTATTAACCCCAATTACAATGTGATGAGTTGAGGAAAATGGTTGATCGACTTGTTATTCATCCATTATTATAAGGCACTTCCTCTACCCCTACCAAGTTACCAGTCTTCTAAATTGGAAAAGTACCATTTAAGAAATTGCAGGAGTTGGCATACTAGCTCAAGATAGTCCATATTGTTCACATGCTAATTTGAGATTATTTTGCATGAATTTTCAGTATGGTTGCTGCATTTGGGTCTGGAGCCATGTTTTCCTTGGTGAGTGGGATGGGTGGTGGCCCAAACCCGGTAGCTAATGCTGTCACATCTGGTCTTTTCTTTGCTCTTGTGCAAGGTGGCCTGTTCAAGGTGATCATTTAAACCTAGTGAGAGTGTTGCTAAATTTCTGCCCATCATTCTTTTTCTGTCTTAAGGTTGATGAGTTATACTGTAAGAAAATGAGCAGATTGAGATTATCAGTTCTGTTACACTCGAATTTTGGAGGAGCTAAGATAAAATTTTGAAGAAAATTGTAAATAATTAAGAATACTCTCCTTCAAAATTTGTCAGAAATATTAGTTACACTATGAAGCTCAGTACATTGTCCAATATGTGAAGTAGTGCTAATTATAACTTATGTATTCCCATAGAAGGGGTTTGCACGATTATGTATATTCTACCCTTGACTGAGTTTCAAAACATAAGTATTGGTGTAATAAAATTTCTTCTTCAATTGCCCCATTAGCATCAAGGGGAATTTTTGTGCTATTCTTTGCTTTGTGAATTATTTCTTTCTTGCTTTCTTTTACGACAAATTGTGCCTTTCTTTCTGGATCCTTGCTTTTTAAAATTGTCCAAATTATAATTTTTCCTGGGGAAGTCATACAACTTTCATTTTGTTTACCAAACAAAACGTTGATTTTTTTTAATTATTTGGTTAATTAAGTTTGCAATTATGAACAGCCAAATCAGTTTCACGTGCTTGTGCTATGTGTATCCAGCTAGGGGAGAAGTTTAATCAACCACCTACTGAAGATTTGTTCTACACAAAGACTAGAAGCCTGCTGAGTAACCTTGGCCTCCAGAGTTACGAGAAGAACTTCAAAAAGGGCCTCTTGACCGACTCCACTTTGCCTTTGCTTACTGACAGGCAAGTAACGCAAATATAGTTATCCATACATTTTCCTGCTAATTAATCTTTTCCCCGATTACATGCTTAGGGGGACTATGTATAGATTCCAGTGCAGTATTTTTTGAAAGTATTGTGCACATCTCCCTTGGAGTAATTATGGAACCAAGAAAATTTTACATAGGCTTTTGGTAGCTTTCTATACTAATCGTGAGCCGTGAAATCTGATAAGAGTAAACACTTCTTTTGGAGTTCATCTTCCCCACTCCTCTTGCTATTCAACTCTTAACATGCATGCATAAGATGAACGCATAGAATAACATAGAGTTGTGTTGTGGACATGAAAGCAAAAACTTTCAACAGGTCTAGCAGTTCCCTAGTTTAAGTTGGAAAGCATGATTTGTGTTCATTCGGTTTCTTCTGTTTGTCAAATTTTCGTTTTTGTTTTTTTATCCTTGATGAAATCAGTACTTGTCGGTGAATTTCAAGTCTAATCTCTGTTTCAGTGCTCTGAGAGATGTTAAAATCCCACCGGGACCTAGACTCCTCATTCTTGATCACATCCAAAGGTTAGGTTTTATACTTTCATCTCGTCCCAAGTCCTCCTTTTGCTTACATTTAGTTGACTTACAACCCTCTATGCTGTCTTCAGGGATCCCGAGCTGAAGGGCAGGCGTTAAGAGTCCCTTTCATGGTTTTAGATTAGCGTATGAGGTCTTCAAGAGGTCGCCGATGAATGCTCATTGTCGAGAGGGTATTGAGAAGCCTACAACTCTCGCAAGGAAGGAGTTCTATCCCGCCTTAGGCTTATTTTTGTTTCATTTTTAAGGTTAAAACCTTGTTTAGACAGGTGGTTTTTGTGGATCTCTGTTGAAATTCTGATTTTGAATATGTTTATTATCTTCATTAACAAGGGGTTGAATAATTCATCAGTTGTTTACAAGCATCGTTTTTTAACACACAAATGACACCTTATCAGCATGCAGATCACTGAGAGCAAATGAAGCTGTTCATAATCACAGACAAACCTGGAGGTAATCGGATCAGATGGGTCAGGTTTGGGTCACGAGTGACTTTATCCGGTATGATTAGATTTAGAGGTGATGCCATTTTTTTTGGGTGAATTTGCTAAATATACCTTTACGAAAATCTAATTAGGTAATTACCCTCCTCCCAAAAAAAATTAGGTTAGGATGAATCCTTCCCCTAATAGAGTATTAATAGTCAATGGTCAACATTGACCAATCAACGTTGACCATTGACCGGTCAACGTTGATTGAATTGGTCTTTTTTTTATTACACTTTTGTGATTCCGCTTACAACTGATGCCACTTTTTTATATCTTTTTTTACCGTGATGTCATTTTTTCAAACTAGGGTTTTGATGTCATTTTTTTAGTGACATTTTTACTTTAATGTGATGCCACTTTTTCGAAGTAGTATTTTGATGTCGTTTTTCTAATGTAATTATTTGATACCACTTTTTTTATGACACTTTTTTGATGTCATTTTTTACCGTAATGCCATTTTTGCAAAGTAGTGTTTTGATGCCATTTTTCAAAGTAGTGTTTTGATGTAATTATTTGATGTCACTTTTTTAATCAAATCGTTTGATGCAATTTTTTTAATTAATCAATTGTAAATCGATATATTTCCATTGATTCTACTTTTATTTATCGATGACACATTTATAATTACATTTCATTGATGCAATCATTTGTGGTAACATTTTTATTACATTTTTATGACACAAGGGCATAAATATGATTAAACTTAATTGATGACATCTTTTAATAATAACTTTTATTCATTGATGACATTTGTGATTACACCTCATTGATCTCACTCATTGATGACATATAGCATAAAATGTGATTACATTTCATTGATTACATGTTTTATTGACGACTTTTATTTATTGATGACATTCGTTATTACACTTTATTAATCGCAATTATTTCTGGTGACATTTTTATATAATTGATGACATAGGAGCTTAAAACATAGAATCAAAATATTGTCACCTTATTGCACATATAAAAACACAAGGTCTTTGAAACTATGACATTAATATTGTTTGTATACGTAAAAGCATCTATTATAACATGTCATCAACTCAAAAAAGTCCAATATTTAAAAACAAATAATACACACAATTTACATATATATAATAAAATTTCATTAATTATACAAAATTTACATATATAATAAAATGTCAAAAACTACATAATTTATATACAATGAAATATACATAGTTATAAAATTTACATATACAATAAAATGTCCAAAAGTACATTTTAACCAAAAAAAAGTCCAAAACTATATTAACATAAATTCATTATCCACACATACCCACCACTACTTCAATCCCAAATTGAATACTGCCATTAATTTGCAACAGAAGAGAAAGATTGACAAAAATCTAGACCAAAATATGAAACCAAAGAAAAAGGAAGAACTCAATGAGAGAGAGGGCTTAGTATCTTGGTGGGAAGAGGAAGGACGGCAGAGATGATGATGAGTAACCTTTTGCTTGCTAATTGCTTTCTTCATTTTCATACCAAATCCAGCAATACCCCTGATGCATTTACAAGATAGAATTAAAAAGTGACTTTTGAATAAAGGTCAGAGCATCCGAGTGTTTCACAAATCGGAATCATGGTTTATCAACAAGAGGTGAATCACCATCCTATTCAAGACACATAGGAAATAATCACCACCTGGTTATGGTTTCTCTATGATGTGCTGCACAAATTTGCCAGGAAAATCACCGTTTTTATGTTCATTTTCAAGTTAGATATAGCAAAATCACCCGTCCGACTGTGAAGCCAGTGAATCCAGCGTGCCATAGTGCCATGAATAATGCTCTAAGCAAGAAGTGTACAATAGACATTGTCTGATGCATTGCTTGGAACAACTCGGATAATGTAGGTAGGATCTGCAAAACCCACAAAAATATTCTTAAAGTTGTCATATCTAATACTCCATCCGTTAATTAAAACTTGACATTTTACTATTCACGCACGCTTTTTGAGTTGTTAAAAACTATATAAAATATTAACTTTTTAAACATATTTTTTTAAATAATTTCATACTTGTTACTATTAATTATGAATTTATAAAAACAAATTTAAAAAATATTAATATTTCATATAGTTTTTATCATTCTAAAAAAGCGTGCATGAATAGTAAAAGACAAGTTTTAATTAACAGAGGGATTATATGTTAAGCAATTAAGTCACGACAGAAACTCAATTGATTCCCACCTATATACTTCAGTGTTATATTCATCTTCTTTGGTTGATCGAAATATGACTACAAAGAAACAAGATCAGACAAATCAGATTAACTAAATGATTTTATATAAAATCATTCACCTCCATGCTATAGGTCTTTCCGGCTCCTGTCTGCACGCAATCAAAAGATGGCAACAGTTCAATTATGATACGATGGTACAAGATATTGGAAATTAGAGGGGAAACAGTGAGAGAGACACTAGTATATGCATAGCACTATACTCCAACCTTCAGCCAAGCATCAACGATTTTTCATTCAATTAGATGAACATCAGTTTACTTAGACTTGACCTGGATTGTTTGAGCACATCTCATCAATCATCAATGTAAGGATATCAATTTATCATGCCTTCAAATCTGGCATCTTACAACAAAGATATCGAACCAAAACAGTCATCTTTGAATCCTAGGCATCATCATCTTCAACATCTAGTAAAAGTTTATCAAATATAGGACATAGACAACAAGCAAAGCATATATTAATATTACTAAATCAAATTACCCAGCCATATGTGATTATTGCCCCATTTATTCCATTAATTGCATATGTCATCACGCATATTACCAATAGAACCAGAAATTAGCACATCTAGCAGTAACTTGTTCTTCACTAGAGAAGTATTTAATCATCTTGTAAACTAACAGATTGAAATATTTCAAGGAATTCAAAATTCACAATTCAAGTGAAAACTAGCAAAAATTACAAAATAGATTCTATGCAGAATACTTTATAAGATAAAATGGAATTTATCTAGGAAGCTTGTTCACCGTTAAGGATCGGTAGAGCTACAAACTCAAACACATCAGATTGACGATCGAATTGAACAATCAAAACTTCTCAATAACCCTAATTTAGGATAAATTACTCAATCAGAATTGAAATTAAAAAAAAAAAGCAAGATTATACTGAACAAAATCAATGAAAGCAACAACAATTTCCATAGAAAGGGGCCGGAGATGACAACAGAGAAGAGATGATGTCAATAGATCTAACCACCATTGATGAGGTCGAGGATCGAACGAAGTCAGGGCAGTGGAGATCGACTAGGAGAACAGAAAACAAAAGGAAGAGAGAGCATACGAAAGGCGAGAGATGGAGGAGGAGATCAAAGAGCCGCTATGGGTGCCTGAGAGGTCGGTTGGTGACGCGCGCTTGAGAAGCGAGAGACACCATGGGAGCCTGAGAGAAAGGGAGAGCGAGCGAGTGAACAGTAAGTAATGGTACAAGCTCCAAATTATTTTTTGGTAGATGACATAGCGGCCAATTATTTTTTTGTGGGGTATAATTACCCAATCAAATTGTGTAAAATGTGTAAAAGGTATATTTCAGCAAATTTTCTCTTTTTTTTTATAGGATAAGGAAACAATTCGAGAGTTTACTTTATCTTTAGGTCGACAAGTCGGCAAACTAGTGTCAATATCAAAGTTACAATATGGGAACGGAAACGCGATTCGCTACCTCAAATTTATGGATAGGATATTTTTCTTTACTCCCTCCGATCTAAAATGTAAGATTTTTTACTTTTTGACACGTATTTCAATGAGCTAAAAACTATATAAAATATTATTTTTTTAAAAAAAATTTACAATCTAATACTTCTTACTAATAAATATTAAACTATAAAAAAATTTAATAAAAAAATGATATTTTATACAATTTTTTAACACATTAAAATACGGGCGGAAAAGTAAAAAATCAAACATTTTTTTTATAGGAGGGAGTATTATTTATAAAGTTGAATTTATTCAATAGGGCCCAATTTTTACAGACATATTTTTTGATATTAAACGGGCTTATATATGTGGGCCAGCTGAAAAATTTTTGGCCTAATTATTCTTTACCCTTATTTGCAAGTCTGTGCTGCAACTTTTAGCCTTCTCCCCTCTTCTCCGCTACTTATCCTCTCTCTCGCCTGTCCTCTCTCGTGCTTCTCTTCTTCTGCACTTGTTCTTCCTAGAATCTGGTCTCTGTTGTCAACTGAGCACCATGATGTATATGTACGCCTCCATCCTCGAATTGGTTCGAGTTTCCGATAGTTTTCGGTATGATGTTTTCAAAACGGAGTTCTATATCACGTATCACCAATCACACTTCCATGGTCAATATTCATGCTAGGTTTTGATATATAATCTAAATATCAAATTAAATAAAATATAAAAACATTGTAATTTATTAAAAGTTATTTTTAAATAATTAATGTGTTTATTTTTCAAACGTTTATAATTTTTTTACTCGGATATCGTGTTGAGACTTATAATATATCAAAATGAAATTATCAAATAGTAGAACAAATATGTGACTTTACGGACAAGTTTCCTCAATCTCATATCTTTTTTTTTTTTGACGCTAGATAAAGATTAGGTCGGGTCGGGCACAGCCGAAACCCTTCATAGAGCATCCTTGCGGATGAGAACATGTAGTTTCTGGGTCATCCTCGAAGCTGACGTCGGCAGGGGATGCATGGGCACTACGAGCAATAAAGTCTGCCACAGCATTCGATTCCCTGAAAATATGACGAATAACAACATAAGAGAAGGACATAATATCTAACAGAATATCCGATTGTAGGAGCTCGATATTCCAGAGGCATTTCCAATCCCCAAGCAGAGCTTTTATAACTACTAAGTTATCTCCTTCGATCAGAAGGTGTGTAATCTGTAATTCTTTTGCTCTAGAGATACCTATTTTTAAGCCAAGATTTTCGGCATAGACAACGGAGTTATTTGGACATGTACCCTTTCCCATCACGACAACCCCACCTCTAGAGTCTCGAATAATAAAACCGTAAGAAGCCGAGCCGTCCCGCATAACCGAGCCGTCAAAATTTAGTTTGTAGCTGTCCGGAGGAGGTTTATCCCACAAACCAGTACGGACTGCGTGTCGCAATTGAGACCTTCCCGGCGCGGATGTGCTTCTAGGCAAAGAAAGTTGTACAGTAGGGTGACCAAAAGTATTTCAAATGTTTTGGTCATCCTCTAATAATTTTGTCTGCATCCAGCAATGTCTGAGGGTAGTATAGAAAAGAATGATCTCATTGTTTTTAACACTGTCTGTTGGTTTAAACACTAGTTGATTTCTAAAGAACCACAAGGACCACCACAGACAGGCCAAAGAGGCCATATGTTTTAATCCCAGCTTGATTTTAATACTATTAAGCGGAAGTTGTCCATTTGTCGATCTGTTTACTGCATAAACTCCCGAGTTAGGAATTTCCAATGTTTGAAGGAAGTTTGTAACCATCGGGCACTCAGTGAACAGATGGACAGCTGATTCAATTGTATTTGAACAGAACACGCATCCCAAAGGCACCGCGATATGAGATTTCTGCAATCTCTGCGTGGTTGGTAGGAATGGCAATGGGTCGGGTGGTGGGTGGATGGACCCCCATTTCACCCGACCCACCATGGATGACCAATCACCCCACCTGACCCACCACCCATATCCACTTCACCCATATCCACTTCACCCATATCCACTTTCACCCATATCCATCGGGTGAGCGGGTGAAATGAGTGAAATATGGATGACATATGGGTGATTTTTACTAAATACACATCATTGAATTCCAATAAAACATGTAGAGAAAATATTGACTAAAATAACATTATCTTACACATTAAGTCTTAAATAAGTCATAAGTTTAAATAACATTGTCTTAAACACATAATCTAAGTCTTAAACATAAATGGGAGTTTAAATAGCATTTTCTTAAGGAAAATAAGTCGCTCAGCAATAGCAAGATAAGAGTGGTAGAGGACAAAGAGGGCAAGAGATTAGCAGAACAAAGTGCCAATTAGAAAGTTAGAGTTTAGGAACTTAGAAAGTTTATAGATTTTTATATAAGATATATAAATAATATTTTATAATGTAGATGGATGGTGGATCGGGTCGGGTGGTGGATCGGGTGTGGGTGAAAAAAATATCACCCCACCCGACCCACCACCCATATCCACTTTCCACCCACTTTTTTTTTCAGGTTTTCACCCACTTTTTCTGGTCGGATGATTCGGGTTCGAGTCGGGTGCGGGTGAAATTGCCATCCCTAGTGGTTGGTAGACCGTCACGTGAAATTTTCCAAAGAAAATGCCAAACCTTCGGTGGAACGTCAAGCTTCCAAATCCAACCGCAATCATAGTTAGATAGACCCCGGTGTTGAGATAATAACGAATTGGCTGAACCTGTCGAAAACCATCCGTTTTTACTAGGCCCCCAATAGAGACGATTTGTCATAGGATTGTTAGGCAGAATGATCCCTAGTAAGAGATTTATGTCCTGTGGTGACAGAAGGTTAGTGAGAGAGTCTAACATAAATTGTTTATTCCATTTTCTATCACCATTAAGGAAATAAGAAACCTTAATTCCTATAAGACTCTCCGGGATAGGCTGTAGTAGTTTCGAGGAGAGCGGTTCCAAACCTGCCCAGTTATGGTTCCAGAAATCAATGGACTGGCCGTCTCCGACACTCCAGTGGATAGCTGTTTGGAACAATTTCCTGATCGACATAAGGCGATTCCACTGCCAAGAAGTGTTTGTCTTTTTCTGATAACTGAGCAGATTCTGCCCTTTAAGATACTTATGTGAAACCACAAGTACCCAAATATTTTTCGGGTCAGCGATAATCTTCCATAAAAGCTTCATCTGCAAAGCTATATTCATAGACTCAGCTTTATGGATTCCTAGCCCTCCACTCAAAGTGTCCGAACAGATTTTGTCCCAGATAATAAGCGGAGTCGAATGATTGTTTTTATTCCAAAAAAATTATCTGTAAATCTTATCCAATTCGTGAAGAATATGTGTTGGTAACAAAAAAGCTTGCATAAGAAAGATAGGTTTAGCACAAAGGTTAGCCTTTATCAGAACCTTACGTCCTTCCGCGGACAGATTTGACGCTTTCCATTTCGTTAGTTGTTTCTTAGTGTTCAGTACTATGTCAACAAAGGTTTCCATATTCGTTTTGCCATTAACAACTGGGCAGCCCAAGTATTTATCGAAATTATTAGCTTGCGGAATACCAAGTACAGATATAATGTTCGTGATAGCCGACGTAGTGGTGTTAGCCGATGCTTGGAAACTTGATTTATGAAGATTAACCTGTTGGCCAGATATTTGGCAGTAACTTTGTAAAACCGAGAGAACAGCTGAGCATGCTGATTGTGAGGCTTTACAGAAGATGAGAATATCATCTGCAAAAGCCAGAAATGGAATTTTGCTTCCCGGTCTTCCTAAATTAATACCAATATCTTTGTTAACAAGACTCTGTTGGTCTAGGTTGCAAGCTAGAACTTTTGAAGCTAAAATAAAGAGGAACGGTGAAAGTGGATCTCCTTGACGAAGACCCCTGGAGGGCTGAAAAACCGTGGTTGGTTCATCATTAACTAATACTGAGTAGGATACAGTCGACACACACTCCCTAATCCATTTGATGAAATGATCATTGAAACCGAATTTGGCCATAACTTGGAACAGAAAGGGCCACTCGATACGGTCGTAAGCCTTTTCCATATCTAGTTTCAAAGCGACCATACAATCTTCCCCTTCTTAAGCTTGAAAGAATGAAACGCTTTGTGAGCAATAAGAATATTATCCTGAATCGATCTGCCCTTGGTGAAAGCCCCCTGTAAAGGGTGTATTAACTTATCAAAAATCTTAGTCATTCTCATAGAGATGATCTTGGCTATAATCTTATAAACTGTAGAGCATAAAATAATGGGCCTGTAGTGGTTGACTGCAGTGGGATTGTCACATTTTGGGAGCAATGTGATGAAAGTATGATTTATCTGACGCAGGAGTCTCCCACTGGTGAAGAACGCTTTGACCGCCTTAATGATAGACGGACCAACCGTTGGCCAGAACTTTTGATAGAAACCTGCCGGAAAGCCATCTGGGCCTGGTGCTTTAGCTGGGCTCATCGAGAAAACCGCCGATTTGATTTCGGCATTTGTCACGGAAGCAATTAGCTTATCATTATTTGCTTGGGTAACGAGAGGCGGAATAGATGCTAAATCTGTGGAAAGATCACTCATGTGATTCGCCGATGACCGGAAACGGGCCTTGAAATCTTTTTCGAACTCTTGTTGGATGATACTAAAATCTGCCGTAGACTCACCATTTTGTAATAAGATTGATTTTATCATTTTTTTACCCCGTTTAGTTGTTGCTACTTTATGGAAATAGCTTGTATTTGAGTCATTCAATTTGGCGTGTTTAACTTTTGCTCGCTGACTCCAACATCGACGATGGAAGTCTAACATTCTTTCTCTCTTGTTGAGAAGCTGTTTTAGAATTTGAATATCTCGTAGGTTATAATCATTGATAAGATTCTCTTGCAGTTGTAGTAGCTTTTGATCAGTTATCTGAACCTGATTGTTTATGTTACGGAAGGTTTTTTTATGCCAAGTTTTGGATAGTTTTTTGAGCAATTTTGTCTTTTGAACAAGTCTGAACATATGTGAACCTTGAGTATCCAAGCGCCACGCTTGTGAAATCAAATTTCTGTAATCCGCTCTGGTAGCCCATGCTTGCTCATACTTGAATGATCTGTTCTTGGGCCGAATATTATGTCGGAAATCCATTGAAATAGGAGCATGGTCGGACCTAGTGAACGGATGAATCTGTGTTCGGAGGGAATCAAAAATAGATAACACGTCCGAATGGATCAATAAACGGTCTATTTTCTCGAGACAGACAACCGAATCATGAACTTTTCGTTGCCAAGTAAATTGTCCGCCAAACGACGGTACCTCTAGTAATGAGAGATTGTTCTTCAAATCAAGTAGGCGCTTGAACCTATTTGCAGAAGGGTAAGTCCCACCCAATTTGTCAGTTGGTGAACTGAGCTCGTTGAGATCCCCCATAATGCAGAAGGGGATTAGAAGAGAATGTACGTAGAGCGAGATTGCTTCCCAGAAGGGTTCCTTTCGTGTTTCATCTGGAGGAGCGTAAGCAACTAAGAACGCGATCGTTCTTTTAGTCACATAATCCGAATAATTGAAATGAATAAACCGATGTTGAATAGAGATAAGTTCGATGGAACCCTGTGATGAGGGAATGTCCTTCCAGAGCAAACAGACCCCCCCAGAAAATCCCAAAGCTGGGTCGAAAGCAATGTTTGAGAAATCACATTTCCTCTAGACTTTTTCATGTGGTAATTTGTTTGTTTTAGTTTCAAGCAGAGTTAGGACATTGATGTTATTATTAATACAGAAGATGTCGACATTCGTCCAGAAATTACGACTGCGGATACCGCGGGAATTCCATGTGCATATATTCATAAAAACCTTATTATTCGATCTGTTTGTACTAAATCTGAGTGTTTGTCAACAAGAGTGAGCTTGTCCCATTTTGATGGCCACTGACAAGCAACTTGGATTGCTATGATATAGCTAATATTTAAACATTGTCGATATCGAGTCAAAAATCTGATCTTTTTTGTAAGTATATAACACCTCTGTGTGATGAGAAGGTTCAGTAAGAACAGTATCAGTCTATCTTGACTCGGAAGGGAGGTATTCCCCAAATGGAACCACATTTTATTATGTGAAAGCCTAACAAAACAAGTGCTTAGCTGTCTTTGGGAGATTTGTAACAGATAGTCAATACATACCCCACTAAAATATTTAGAAATAATACTAACTAAGTTTCTTGAATACAATACATAACGATGGTATAGAAAATAAAGCAATAGAAGTAGATAAAAGAGTTGTATCCAAAGTTGGTGTATCTGTAGCAAGGAGAGTTGCTCCATCAAGTAAGTAGTGTCGAAGATGTGGCTTAGAAGGATGGACCGCACACAGCCAGTAGAGGAAGGGAGGCAACCATAAGCAAGAGCACGAGAATGAAACCCCCTGAGTCTGAAAGCAGCTTCCAAGCACCTGCAAAACCAACCACACAGCAGGAAGATATCCAAAACAAGGCTGATAATAGTAGAAATAAAAATGTTAAAACAAGCAGTGGATCTGTTGATTTGTAAAGCATTAAAATCAGAATAACCACCAAACAAAGTGCAAAGCAAAATATGTTGATTTGCTGCTAGATTTTTCTTTCGTAACTCGGCTAGGCGAGTGAAATAGCATGAGTGATCAAGCTTAGTATCTTTGACTGGAGCAGAATCCTCACTGGAGGGAACCTTAGAACCCACTTTAGCCTTTCCCTTATCCAAGGCAGACAAGGGTGGCACAAAGCGGCTGGGAACCTGCTGCAAAGGAGCCTCAGGCCGAGGCTCATCCGGACCCGAAGGAGCCGGTTCATTAATTGGAGAGGTGTTTGCCTGTGTATCCGACAAGGCATCAAGAAAGGACTTTGAAGCCATCAACAGAGAGAATAAAACCAAAGAAATAGATGGGAGATAAACAAACAGTAAATCGGAGAAGAAAGAGGGTGAATTAGGAGAGCTGTTAACTCTAATGCCTTGGTGAGGCCTTAAATAATAATTGAGCTTGTAGGCTAAGTAGGTGCTTGAGTGAAGATTAGAGAGATAGGAGAGACTTATAGAGAGTTTTAATGGAGGATTGGACAGATACAAACCGGAGACGAAAAGCAAGGACAGAAGCAAGCCACACCCGCGCCCGGAACGACAGCAACCGTCCGACCACAACCAGCCCATCCCATCCCACATAAAAAACCCTTTGAGGGCTCTAGTTAACCACTGGTAAGGCGGATCACGCCTACAATTGCACGAATCACAGGAAGCCACCTCCCCAAATCGAACCTTTCGCAAGTAAAGGGTAGCTGATGCACATAGAGGGGGCGTTTTGTGAGATTTGGATTCGACAGATTTGGTATGAGTGGCGATAAGACAGGACAAGTGGGGGATGTTAAGGGATAGGCTTTCGGCGGTAGCAGGTGGACGGAACGGAGGGGTTCAAGGGAATTGCAGGGCGGCTTGGCTGCCTGAGGAAGAGGAAAGGTGAGGGGCCTTCTAGCGCACTCTTGAGAGCACATTTAGGGTTTTGTGACTGATTTGTGTAAATATGCCTCTTTGGGGTTTAGGGTATATTACTTTTTTTACTCAATTCATTGGACACATTAGACAATGATGACAGTATGCATCATTCATTTTTAAATTTAAGATGTCACAGGGTTAATAGTTCAAAAAACCCATCAATTAAATTGAAAATTACTAAAACCCGCCCATTAATAAGTAGGTTAATTTGCTCCCTCAATCTCATTTCACTTACTCTCTTCCAAATCTTTATCATAATAAAATTATATTAATATATAAGAATATTTGTTTGGAATATGAATATTAATTTAAGCTAAAACAAATTTTTTGATACAAGCCATTCGTTGTGGAGTTGCATTGGACTTCTTTTGCATTGTGTAGTTTTTATGTTTGATATATTCTAAATTAGCTGAATGGCTTTCATTGGTAATGGCTTTCTTATGATAAACATGTACTTTGACTTTAAAATTGAAATTTTATAATCCTAATATAGTATCGTTCATGCTATTGAAACGACGGGATTTTGTCATCCGCACGGTGCCAACTTCGTCGTTCGGTGTATGTGGATCAACCGACCTTGGCTTCCTGAGTCAGTAAAACTGCCGACCCCGTGTGGTGATTCCATGTGTGGGATCTCTCCTCAGGGAATGGCTGCCGACCAGTACTAAGCTGCCAATCTAGGCTTCCTGAGTAGGCTAAGCTGCCAACTTCGGATGTCGGTAACGACACCGTGCAAATAGTGAGGATTTAACCGTGCATATATCAACCCTCTATAGTATTCTTGTTTCTTTTGATGACCCAGATCAGATTATCTTTTTTTGAATCTTTTATTTTATTTTTATTAATATGAGCCTTTTTCCTTTAGAGCATCTGTAAAAATACTATACAAACGATATTTTTTTAAATGCCTTTTATAACCGGTGAGGATCCTCTAGTCCGTATTTATAGTCCCTTCTATAATCCGCCTTTTTTTTATTGGTTGAAAACAATTATAAAACTACCCCATTAATTAAAAAAAATAATAAAATAATTTGACACATTCAATCAAGCGATACGGACTATATAATGGACGTGATTGCAGATTAGGTGATCTCAACCTCTTTATAACAGTCCGTGAAATGCCCTTCAAAATAAGGCTGGCAATTGGTTTCCCCCCAGCCCGGCGCCCCTGGACCCTTGGTGAACTAGTATTCAAATGTAGCGGCCTGAAATTGGGCCATTATCAATGGCATTTCTTCGCCATCCGGCTCTGGGGTCTTGGCGTCGGTTGCCAAGCCGAACACTTGCGTGGGGATCATGGAAGGAATTCCCTGAACAACAACATCCTCCTAGATCTCCTCCGGTCGCTCGTCGAGTAGTGCCACATCTCGACGTCTTTGGGATCTGCTCCCTGCCGAGACGGAGGTGCTACGTCGAAGGCTCGGATCCGCCATTGGTTGGGGTTAGCCAATCGACCTGCTCCATCTGCTCGACTATGGGGCTCCGCTAACGCTCCTTCAACCTCGGGAAAACATTTTCAATGAAATTGAATGAGATATTAACTAAAAATCATGTAAATATGTGAAAACGCTAAATAACGAAATTATTGAAACTTTTAAGACAAGGAAAGTGAGGATTGAGAGTAGGATTTGGTGATGAGAAGCGCCGAATTCTTGAAATTTTGACTCATCAAGCACCGACTTCCGACTTTCACAATTAGAGAGCGATTAGAGAGATTGAGATGAGATTAGAAGAGATGGTTGAGGTGTGAGTGAAATGGGAGGGAGATGGAGCCTATTTATAGGAGGGAAATGCCAAACTCGACTGTTGGGCAACGTTCGACACGACAGGTCGACCGTTGGAATTCGAACATTGCCCCTATTTTTTTTTTCAAAATTTTCCAAGTTTGAGCTTGGTTGGCTGCAGGTTTTACACTTGGTTTTCAAAATTCTCGGTTTATTTACGTTTAATTTTGTTCGAAAACATTTTTTTTCAAATCTAATAATTTCTTCACGTTTTAATCATTATTTTACTAATTTTTCATCACTCCAATTTGTGCTAAATCAAATCATAATACACAATTACAAAACACACAAGTTTATTTCAAACCGAACAACGATTACAAACCCAGACCGGATTCATTGCTTCGGTGGGGATCGCACTTCGACTTTTAAACTTGACAAACATGCCATTACAATTTACAATAAAAATCAACTTACTTCCTACTTTATTTACTACTTCATAACTTCATAAACTTAATACAACAAAAAAGCTAATTACCCGATCCCGATGCTCATTCGACCTTGTCGGGATGCTACGTCCTTATATGAGTCTTCAAATTTCCGTAGCCCAAATTATTCATCACCTTGTACTTATGACCACAATGGCGACAAACCGCTTCGAACTTCCTCGTGCCTAGCACGTCCTTGTCGAAATGGTTCTTGTACAACCAACTTCCAACACCATCGGCGGATGCGGATCGATCGACCATTATGACGAGATATTGACCTCTTTGAGATTACAAAAATGAAATGTTATTTGACAAGATGATGAAATGAATTAGGGAGAGGGGTGTCTGTTTATAGGCTCGAGCTCGACCCTATTTTATAGCCGTTGTTGCTAACGGCTATATTTTTTTAAAAAAAATCACCGATCAAGTCATCTAACGATTGTTTTTTTAAAAATAGGTCGACCCGACGGGTTCGACCCGGTCACCGGGTTCACTTACCCCCGACCCTAACCGGCTCCGACTCTTGGACCCGAAGACTCAGACCCTCAGGTTCACCGACTGGGTCACGGGGGCCACGCCTAGTTTAGATGGTCCACAACAAGAAAGACCCGTTTGCAATTGAACATCTTAGAACTTGTGTACATGGAGTACCAATTTGGCTTCTCAGTTCTTCCCCGCGGACGGACCAAGGGATGTCAACATTATGGTCCCTGGAATCATAATAATTCATATGGTCTTAGCACAGAATATCATATAATAATATGAAGCAATGAACCATGGATGTTATAATATAACACGGAAAATCCTCCACGAGAGTCCTGCGAAAATCTTAAGAATCTCCGTGTATTCAGGGCAAATCCCATTACGATGAATTGCAATGGTCTCCATCACATGCCTTGAAAGTTCATATAAGTTGGTGACAAACAGGCACCGCACCAGTCACTGGAACATATTCAGCTGAAACTGAAGCATGAAGAATCCAAAATATACACCATCTCTGCATTTCATGTCCTCTGGAAGATACAAAGACCCGTATAGATTCTCTAGAGACCCTTTCAATTGGACTGATTTAGTTGGTTAATTGACAAGGCTGGGTTGCTTGTTTTCATCCGACGCAAAGTACAGTCCCTACTCGTTCCTAAATGGCTGTCACCGCTTATGAATTCATCTCTAGTTTTTATCTGAGTGTAAGATCTTAGTTTGTCTCTGGTGATTTATTAACACTAGCAGAGAAAATACAGTACTAAAAATTACACAATGAATACCACGTTCCACATCAGAGATAGGAAAATCAGATATTATGAGCTAATAAGTGGGTTATGATTTAACCAAAAAACACAGTTTCCTGATCACCTGAAATGCTGAAAATGACAGATGAGGCATACAAATGGAAACAGAGCTAAGGCCAAATGATTGAATTTATACAATGAAAACTTCCAACTCAAGATTGGTTCAAAATCCCATTTGAGCTACTACTAAGCAGGAACTTGTCTAGGAGGTTCTGCCTTGGCTAATTGCTAAGTGAAAAAAGGCGGTCATGATGAGGAGATGGATCTTAGAGATGCCTACCTCATCTTAGGGCGCTTAGACGGGCCACCGCCGCCACTGGGTCCAGGTCGGAACCCCTTCAGCTTCTTCCTCCTCCTCTCTTCCTCACTGTCAGACTCATCTCCTCTCTCGCGATCGGCGTTGCTTGCTTCTCTTTCCAGTTCTTCCCATGTCTTCCCTTTCTCTTCTTCAGAGTCTTGCTCAGAATCTTCCTCCTCCTCCTCTTCCTCAGTATCCACCAGTGATTCACTCTCTGAGGCTTCATCTTCGGATTCAGACTCAACCTCCACATCTGAAGGTTCATACCCCTTGTCGGACTCCTGTGAGCCATCTGAATCTGAATCGCTGGCATCCATATTAAGGAACTCCCAGCCCCCATCTTCTATGAACTTCTGTGGTTCATCAGTGATGGTTTTCAATATCGGCTTCCAGTTCAGATTCATTCTACTCTCATAGTACTTGATGTCTGTCGTGTCCATCCATTCCTTGATGCTCTCAAGAGAACTAGTGGGTATAGAGTCAATTCGGAATACATCACGCTTAAAATCTTTGAAAATTATTGCCATATCGAAGTTCTTTTGTCCAAAACCAACCCTCTCCAGATTCACTATCTCAATCTCATTTAAGCTGATAACAAGAAAAGGATTTTCAACCAGCTCCACCAGACAGCTTGAAGTAGGGACAATGAAAGCTGTTGCTTTGTAGGGTACCCCATGGAATCCAAGTTCCCTCAGAGGCTGATCAAACTCTAGATCAAGCGATTTAAACTGTGGTTGTCCCCATAAATCATTTACTCGATTCACAAAGTTTTGGAAATCCATATTGATCTTGTTTTTCCTTTCCCTTTCACGTTGTTCTTCCTCAATCTCATCTGGGTCATATGCAGATCTTTTGCTCCCTCCAAGAGTCTGAACCACTTCCATCACCTCAATAAAGAACTGTACATCCTTCGTCTTTTTGTTGGCCACCATAATGTGGTTGTGCAAGTGAAAATGAAGAAGGGTTATCATTTCATTTTCTGCTGGCTGGAAGAAAGCGTGTTTAATGTTTCCAAACAGGACATCAACACGCTCATCAGACCTAGAGGTGGAGTACCGGAACCCATTCACATGGCATTCTAACGTACCAGGAAGTTTTCTTCCACGACCACCAAGACCAGGCCGAATCCAAAGATCAGAAAGCCTTATTGGCTTAAATTTGTTCCCAGACAGCTGAAGTTTCTCCTGGGAAACCAGTGTTGCCCTCTCAGCTCGCTCAGACTCCCTAGCAGCAACTTGCCGTCTCAATGTCTTTATCTGTGCCACAATTTCATTGATATGCCTGGAGTCCTTGGAGCGGAAAGATATTTCCTTCACATAAATAGCTCCTTGATGCTTCAAAGTGTTGGCATCATGAGGCGCAAAAGGGGCTCCAGGAACATTGAACTGTATCCTCACATAGGAGTTCCGATTCGTATCTGACTGATTGTTAAGTGTCTTAATTGTAGCAACGTGGAAAGTGCAAATGCCTCCATGAATGGGCAAGAGAATTGCCTCATTCTTCTGGTCTATCTGAATCATCATTTCCCCCCCTCTTGGAGGAGGCACATCATTCACATTCTTGTAAGCCACCAACTCGGTGGAAGGACGTGATGAGGAACGGCTATCTCCTGCTCCAGAACCTGCACCTGCAAGCCTGCGAGCAGTTTCCTCGTTCTTTTGGCGGGCAAGCTCAGCTTGATGCTGCCTTCTCAGCTCTTCTCTGTTGATATCACCATGGTCAGAACGAAGACTAGTCTTTGATAATACTGCTTCATTGCCATTGGACTGTGGTTTCACCTGCAATGAACAAAGTGATCAAGAGAAATACAGGACAACTTGAAAATAAACACAACAGAACATTCACATATTGTACTGATTGACAACCTAATATCGTAACCCAATGATGTAAAACAATGCAGTAAGAGAAAAGCCATCTACTATATAACCCAAGAGACATATCCTACAAGTAAATGGCTAATCAACATAACATCATATTCTATGCATTGCCTGCCTAAATGGGTAAAGTATCTGGCATCCCTTAGATGGGAACAATATTAAATTCCTTGAATGATTTTTTCCCCAGTTAAGACAAACATGATCATGACTAAATCAGCAGTTCAACACACTACCAAACAACATAGGCTACAAGGATAACAAGCATAAAATATTAAATATCATTACTCATCATAAGGCAGCTGCAAGATAATATAATACTTTAAAAAAAAACAACAGCTAAGCTAATATAGTGTTGTGAAAATTAGCTGGTTCAGTTTTAAGCCTCACCTTGGGCAAGGGTTCTTCCTCATCATCCCCTTCGTTGAAAGAATAGGCAACATCCTTAAGATCCTTCGAGCTATCCTTGGTGGCCACCTCGGGACCCTTGTCACTCACAATAACTGTATCCGCTAGCAGCAATGAAAAGTTCTGGCTCTTAGGATTGCTTGTTTGAGCTTGCAGATTCTGAAAGCCAAGGAGCACATTGAACGTCATACCCGGCCGCAGTAGAAGTTCATTTTTAGCATTCAGACTCGACCCAGACTCCCTAAACTCAAGGCCGATCCCTGTCCCAGCAGATTTAGTCAGATTCGCCATAAACTCGGGTGCCTCCCTCTCAACAACAGCCACAGCTGCTGAGTATACTGCACTGGCATTGTTTCCAGCCTTCAGAGCACCGATTGCTGCCTGATGAGCCTTCAACAGAACTTGATAGGCCTTGCTCTGCACTGAAGTGGCATCAATCAAGAACGTCCTTGCAACATTCGAGCAGTAGTTATTATACCGAGCACCAACAGCGCATATAATCACGCTTGCAGATTCATAGTACAGATTCTCATCATTGCTGGAAGCACTTGGCCTGAGATCAAATTGCCCACCGCTTTGAAAGATTGGTGGATAGCAAATATCAACATTCTCGGCCTTGAGTTTTACCTTCACCTTGGAGGGTTCCAGTACGGCCTTCTCAGTGTCATCCATTAATGCCGAATGGGTCACCTTCTTTTCCTCGTCTATTATCTTCTCGAGCTTCGGCACAACGAAACTCTTCATCACAGCAGCAGACAAAAACGCCGCCTTCTTGATATTAAGAATCTCCCCACTGTCCTTGGCGGCGAACAAATCAGCCAACCCGTTCGTGATATCAACAGCCGAAAAATCGGAGCCCTTGAGCTTCGAATCCCAAGCCTCCAACAATTTCCCCTCCGGAGCCTCTTTCGCCAAGTAACCCACCGCACTAACATCCCCACCAAAACTCCGAAGAATCACGTCCATTTGGCTGGTCCCGTCGTCCCCCTTCGCCTTAACGTGGGTGGTCACCTCGGCGCCCACCGCTTCCCTGGCCGATTTCTTGACCACTTCGAGCAAGGAGGCCTTCTTCTGCGTACACAGGAAGTGGATCTGCTTCGCAGCGAAAACCATGATCGTTTCAGGGAACTCGTACCCGAAAAGCCACATGTTTAGCGCCGACGATTTGAGATACCGCAGGTCATCGGAGGCCGGCGGTGTGGAGACGGAGAGAACATCGGCGCCGGACCACAAATCGGACTTATGTTCCTCCAAGTGCGAATAGAGGGACTTCAACCGCTTCGAGAAGCTTTCAAGGTTGATTTCGTAACCACCGCCCGCGGCTCCTCCGCCAGACGCTCCGCCCTTGCCGGCTGGCGCTTGGCCATTCGCGTTCCGAGGATCTGGCATTGAAAGCAAGTGGAGGAGAGATTGATGCAGGGAGAAGGTTCAAAATCGAAGGGAGGAGAAATGAAGAGAGGTGCTGCTAGGGTTTGGGGGCAACAAACCGGGAAACGAAAGTGAGAGGAGACTCTGGTTTGGAGTTATGAATGGAATTTCCAACTCGAATTATTTTAGAGTTTATTTATATCGGTTTTTCTATCCTATGTCCTGATAAGACCCTAAATTGGGAAAGATTTCCTACCAAAAAGGCAAGCAACCCTAGGAATCTAATTAAAAGAAAAGCTAAATCAATTAAATTTTAAAAAATATTTCCCAATTTAGGGTCTTGGGCATAGGATAGAAAAATCGTATTTATATTTATGAGAAAAACACTCGTAATAATTTTAAATTTTTAAAGAGAAAAGTTATTTCAATCTATTTTTTTTCCAATTTTATATATATTATAAACCGGTTTTTTTTATCTATTTAACTTTAATATTTTTTTTGTATTTCATTATTTATTAACAAATAACAATAGAATATTCTCATTTTATCTTATCCATTTTTCCTGATGCTTTGTGTATTTATGTAGTTGTTTCTACAAAGTTATACGAGTATTAAAGTTATCTCTACAAGTTTGGAAATAATTTAACTCTAACTGAAATTTGAATAATTTTGCACTCTCTTTCTCCTCTTTTTTTTAATCTACTTCAATATTTTCAGAACTGTTCCCATATAGTTTGACTAAAACTCTACCGGTAGAGTTGCAAAAATCTGATCCCTTAATTAAAGTGAATGGGTAAGATTTATCAATATATTAAGATAATAGGAGATAATTAAAAAGGAAAAAAATCATGGAGAAATTAACTCCATGACACGCTAGTATTTGCTTGATACGTTATAATCTGTACATCATGTTTTCCTTCTTCCCGCTAGCCTCATTGCATCATGAGTTATTGGTGAAATTCATCTCCTTTTTACTGTAGTTTCATCATTCTATCACTTCATTCTTCCTAATATTGACTTATATCGAATTCGGAGTACTAATTTTGCACCACTTTATGGTCTTCGTAGGTTTATTCATTGTAATTCTATCAATTCAATGCACAAAGGTTCTCTTGTCCCAATGTAGTATCAAAATAGGCATGGAGACTTAAGATAATAGGAGATAATTAAAAAGGAAAAAAACCATGGAGAAATTAACTCCATAACACGCTAGTATTTGCTTGATACGTTATAATCTGTACATCATGTTTTCCTTCTTCCCGCTAGCCTCATCGCATCATGAGTTATTGTGAAATTCATCTCCTTTTTACTGTAGTTTCATCATTCTATCACTTCATTCTTCCTAATATTGACTTATATCGAATTCGGAGTACTAATTTTGCACCACTTTATGGTCTTTGTAGGTTTATTCATTGTAATTCTATCAATTCAATGCACAAAGGTTCTCTTGTCCCAATGTAGTATCAAAATAGGCATGGAGACTTCGGTCGAGTGGACCCCCAAAATAGGCATGGTGTTTGATTCTGTAGAGGATGTATGGAAATTTTTATACGAAGGAAAGATGGGATTTAATGTCCGCAGACATTATGAGAATAAGAATAAGAGTGGAGAGGTGACTTCGAGAAGATTCGTATGTGCTAAAGAGAGTCATCGTGCGATTGGCAAGGGAGATAACTTGGGTAAACGAGACCGGGCTGAAACTAGAACAGGTTGTAAAATACAGATTGGTTTTTGTAGGTTTATTCATTGTAATTCTATCAATTCAATGCATAAAGGTTCTCTTGTCCCATTGCACAAAGCCAGTACCCATTTATAGTAACAGCAGATTTCAGAACCATCGAGCAAGGAACAACAACATAAATAAGGGGTGGTTTTGTGCAATTTTACCATAATGATACAACAACTTATGATGGATGGCTTATTATGGAAATCAAGATCAGAATGCTCAGTGAATTGTGGAAGGGTCTCCATCCTTGGGCAGTAAATTAAAACTTCACACATAGACTATACAATAGCACAAGAAACCCCACCAAAGATGCCCTCACAAAATCATTAAAGTTTTAAATAATCATATGAGGGCAGGTGAGACGACTGATAGAAACACTTCAATAACACTAAATAGACAAGGCATTAGTCTCAAAACTAATCAATTTCAAGCCCTTTGCTATTAAAGAATGCAAATTCAACGGGGGAGAACAAATAATTGTGCAAGTTCTTGATTCATGAGTGGCAAACCAGCATACAAAGGACCAGTAACAAGTGAAAAAAAAGATCTTGGGTCTGGTTACATGAACAGCATCAAAGCTTATCAAATATCCTAGCAGAAACAACAGGATACATGATTCTCATGAAAGATTCTCAAATTTGAGAAACTTGAGATAAAACCCTCATATTCAAAGAACTATTATAAGTAGAGCATATAGTAAATGTGCTTTGTAGTGAAACAACACATTTTTTTCCAAAAAAAAAGGCAGTTGAAAATCCCAGTAGAAACAAAATACAATTATGCCAATGTTTATTTGGAATAGAAGCTACCAACAAGCCTCAGAATCCCACAATTTTCTTAGCTTTCCATTAAAGCCAGTTCCCAATATTAGTACGAGCAGATTGCAGCAACACCAAAAAATGCCTATATAAAGAGTGGTTTTGTGTAAATTATCCATAATGATAACAATAACAATGAAAAGGGCTCGTTTGGTATAGTTTACTGATTCTTGAGTGTGTTTGGCAGAACACCTCAAATTGCTAAAATCGAGCCAAACATCTCAAATTGCTACAATGCTCACCTAATCAAGCCTTAAGCCACGCAAACGAAAACGAAGAACCCTAAACCTCAAATTGATAAAATCGAGCCAAACACCTTCTTGCCAACATGTTGAGCCTCGTCTTTGTCGGTATACGCCTTGAACAACAGTTTGGCTTTGGTATGCAGTGCAGTTTGCCCTTTCCCCATTCGATATAATTATTACTCGTTAAGCAGTTGATTTCTAGAAAAAATGACTTTCAATTTTTCGATTGATGAACTTGGAATGATTTCAGTCAAAGTTGGGATGATATACATGGTGTCCGGCTTCGGTGGAAGTGTGCTTTCATCTTTGTTCATCTAAAAAAGCATCTCGATTGGAGCATCAGGTGCCCTCTTTGGACTTGTAGGAGCAATGCTTGCAGAGCTTCTCACAAATTGGACCAGTTATACAAACAAGGTAAATAATTACCATATCACATTCTTGTTTGCAGCTCCAATGATAATAATAATAATATAACATTCCCATGACAATACCGAGCTTATGGGCTAAAGTTCCTAGATTAATGGAGTACTAAAGTTGCACATGCTCAGTAGTTTATGGGATGATATACATGCATTCAACTCATGGTGGCTCTCTTGTTATTGGCTTTAGATGATGATTTTGCCCCATACAAATTATCCACACAAAGGCATTCCTTTGTAGGCCAAAAGTGAAATCTGCTGCTGTTGCTGCTTGCCGTTCGTATGTCAACTTTTTGCATTATCATGGTTTGAGTCTACTTAAATCACTCTTTATAAGGATGCCAGTGGATGTAAAAGGAAAGTACCTAGCAAAAACATCTCTGCAATACTTTTCTAAATGATACTTTACTGACTTTGCATTTGTTGAGTACCATCTAATTATATTTGAAGTTTAAGAACAGGGTTTGGTATGGTTTAGGATTCTCATTGACTTAAGTGCCCGAACCCTTCTCGGTAGCGCTTCACAAACCCAATAAAAAATTGACACTTGAATCGTAAGGAGAAGGAAATGAAGAAACTCACCAAAAGGCTTGAGGTCTGATTCATCAATTGATGACGGAAAACGTTGGAATCAAGTCCAACCATGATTGCCGAGCTCTGGAATTGACGGAACATCTTCACCGCCTCTTCAGATTCACCGCCTAAAACTCTACCGCCTTATTATCTACTAATAGCCGCTACTGGTGGAATAAATGGGTTTCTGCCATTCACATGTCGTCGTTGTTGTTGTCTTGCACGTAGAGCCACCCAAACAAGTCACTACTTATAAGGTTTCTGATGCTAGAGTTTGTGAAATATATGTAACTGATGATAGGTGAACTTTCTCTTTAGTCAATATCCTACTTGCTTTTCCTACCTGAATTATATATTAAAGACTTACTTGATTTTTTTGGTTTTCGATTACACTATTACCACAGCTGTGACAAGATAATGCTTATATCTGTATGGTTTGATTTGGCGGACACTCTTTATGAAAAACTCAGCGATGCAGATTCCTTGTACCATATCATCAGTTTTACTGTTTTGAGACCAAGCACTTATAAAGGTATGTACCTTTACACCACTCACTATCTATGGTATCATGTCTAAATACATTGAATCTTGTATCACAAAGATACAAGTATAGCTTTGATGATTTGGAACATATTTTGTGATATTATTCAAGCTTTTTAGCCAAACTCTCAACATTTGCAATGATCTGTCCATATAAAAGGTAACATCAATCCAGGTATTTCTCATATACCTTGTTAAGCCAGATGATGGGGATATGTAACTCATATAATGGAAGATCCAATATTTCAAAATTATATCTAGACTGCAAACAAAAAATTAAACACATAAATCATTCACTTCACCATCAATGAATCATGTGTACATTCTCGGCCCTCTTGCCAAAGTGACAATTTTTTGGTTGATATTAGGGAATCCACTCTACATATGTTTATATATTGATTTTAATCCACTCTACATATGTTTATATACTGATTTTACTTTGATATAAGTTTATATTGTTCTACTTTTATCTAACACAAAAAAAGGCATTATATAAGACACTTTAACTGCATCATTAAGTTACAAAAATAATCCTGAATCATGTGAATTTTATTACATACATATCGATAACTATTTGGATTTATAGTCTTCACAATCCCCAGAATCTATTTACTTTTACTTGCTTAAAAAAAGAAGTGCTAATTATTGTATTAATAGCCTCATTGAAAATTTTTTTCAGGTCAAGTTTATTAAATTTTTTTTTTGCTTACAAAACATGTGCTTCAGGATACTCCTTGGGTACTACTCCTTCAACGCATTATCAATTGGATGCTATGGGGAACAGAGTGAATTTACTCAGAGAATGGTATTTTAAATACTTACTTACTTAATGTTAAAATATATTAGATTTATTTTACTTAATACCTAAAATGATTAAATATCCTACAATCTATGTAGATACTTTTATAAAGTATTAAAGAATATTAGTTGATGCTGTCAAGGTATATAAATATAAATATCCTATAAATCGAATTGACATTTAAGTAAGGTTTAATTTTGAGGTGTACTTCTAAATTACTGAACACGGATATTCACCAATATCCCTTGACTAATTAGATGTCTTCTAGAGTTTTTCCTTTCTTATTTCATCACTTAATTTTCCAAGGTACTCTATATTAACAATCTTAACAAAGGGAAAACAGTGGAAAGGGGCTGCTCATTTAGCAGAAGTATAAGGACTACAACTCTGTTGGTGTAAAGACTGATTATATATTTTATATATATGATATTATTATTTTAATTATATATGTCATTATTTATTTCAAATTGTAAAAGCGGAAAAAAAGATCGTCCTCGAGCACGAGTTCAAAATAAAAATCCTTCCGGCATCATTTTGAATTTAGGATTTTGACGGGTTGTGATTTTCGCTTTCGAGTTCGAGTATTTATAAAAATTAAATTAAGCTCCGAGTTTTGATTGAAATTAATTTAATTCCGTTTGTCTTGAAATTTGATTTAGTCGGGATTCGATCGGGCGAGCGGGTTTCGAGTCTATTCCGCTATTTTGAATTCTTACATTGGGGACTAATCCTATTTTATTTCTTTTTCCTTTTATTTCTCTCTCTCTCTCTCCCTCTCTCTCCCTCTCTCGGACTACTGTTACAATTGTGATGGTCCCCTCCTGCAACTTCTTGTATCCTTCCCCTGCAATTCACCTTGCAGAAACCCAACTGCCCTCTCCTCCTCCCCTTTTCAATTGCTGAAAACCCACCCATCACTACCAAAAACACAGGAAATAGCCACGGGTTTTTAGTCACGTCGTACAGTCGTTGCTAAATCCGTAGCTGATAGCCACGACTATAGCTACGGCCTGACAAGCCGTAGCTATAATAGCGTCGAATGAAAATATTTGTGGCAAACCCCGTGGCTAGGGATGAAGGAATAATTTCGTGTCCAAAATGTCGTGGTTTTTAGCCACGAATATAAGTGCCGTGGCTGGTGTCATGGCTGGTAGCCACGGCTTTGGCCACAGTCACATGTTCCGTGGCCGAATTCGATGCCATTTTTGGCGAGTCTTACTTGACGTGTCAATGTAGCCACGAATTTAACCACGAATCATATCCGTTGTTGTACTCATGGCTAAGAATGTGAGGCAATTAGCAATATATGACCAGAGTTGGAGGTGAACATCCACGAATTTAGCCATTGTTGGATTATCCGTGGCTGTATTCGACGCTAACAAAGACGCCCATTATCTTTTTTGGTGTATCCGAATTGAGGAAATTCACAAAAAGGGTAAAAAGATATATATTCACTCAATCTGAATATGGTCAAGCCCAAATTAAATATCAATTTGTAAGCCCAAAATCTCACAAAAAAAAGGTAGGGCCAAAAGATATGGTCAAGCCCAATTTTAGAGAGTCAAAGCCCAAAAAGGGTCAAGCCCATTAGTATTAGTCAAAGCCCAAGGAATATGGAAGTCCCAATTAATAGCCCTCGACGTATAAAGGAGCCCATTCTTAGTAGCCACGGATACGACCGTGGCTAATTCCGTGGCTATTTTCAGTTGAGGTCATTCAATGCAAATCGTACTTTCTACTTCAATTCGGTCACTTTTACTGGAGGGTGAAAGCACACTGCTCGCACAGAGCAAGTTGTCGTCTTCTCTCCACAGTGCAATGGGGGATTGGTGGGTTTGAAGAGCCATTTTTGAAGAGAGGTACATGTCACATATATATAAATTATATTATATATTTAATATATTATGAATGTATATACATAGATATTTATATATTATGTGTGCTATGTGAGATATATTTAACTAATTATACATAGGTATTTAAATGGGAATTTGAAGAGTGTATAGATCTACATCATTACTTAGTTGTATTTTGATTTTTGGAATTTTTAATTAGACTTTTAATAGTATATAATTTAACACTTAAATGGTTAATTAGTTGTATAGATCTACATCATTACTTATAAGTTGTATAGATCTAAATAATTTGAAAATTTGGAGAGTGTAAAAGTGTTTGTGTTTATGGAATTTGTGTATATATATTTGATTTTTAAATAATATAGACTTTTAAGAGTAATGTAATTAACACTTAAAATTGTTACTATAGATCCACATAATTACTAGCTTATATAGTTGTATAGATCTAAGTAGATGTGTATAGATCTACTTATTATTATATATAATGTACAATAATTTGTATAAAGTTGAATATAAATTTATTTATAGTACTTAGTTTATATATTTTACATATGTACAGAAATTGAATTGGGGAAGTGCAATATGGATGATCGAGCGTGGATGTATGAAGGATTAAACGATGAATACTTCAAAGGGGTGGATGAGTTTATTAAGTTTGCATTGGAGCATCCACTTTATGTCGATGAAGGCAAGATTAAATGTCCCTGTTGGCGATCCATTAATTGCAAATGGTACAGAGCAGATGAGGTTAAGAGTCATTTATATCATCGTGGGTTTATGAATGATTATCATCGCTGGACAACACATGGTGAAACTATCGCGCCTTCAAACCCGCAATTGTCTATGTATGATCAATTAACGGGAGAACAAAGGATGGTGTTTGACATTGCAGGTCCGAATTTTGTTGTATATATCATATATCTGTTTTAATGTTCGATGGAAATGATGTTGAATATCCAATTCAAGAATTTAAATCATGGGGTTTTTGAAATTGTAGGTCCGAGCTTTGTTCCGCCTCCTCGTTGGTTTAATGTTGACGGAAATGATGGTGAATTCCAAGAAGCTAATCATGGTGAATACATGATGACAGACGAGGCTGATCTCTTAGTAACACAATTTGCAGAAGTTCTCAAAGCCGCCGATGCCCCGGTGTTTGAAGGTTGTACTTCACATACACAATAAATTGCATATAGATGCAAATGAAACAGAAGAAGGAAGGAACCACACTTCCATAGCCAAATCTCAGAAATCAACCGCCAGAGCAGCATACAGAGATGAAAGGAAACAGAGATGAAAGGTTTGAAGAATTGGATTTAGAGATGAGACAGCTACCCAAGCTCGATTCAAATGAAACAGAGATGAAAGGTTTGAGGAACCCTAACTCATCGATTCTCCTTTGTCTCCGGAGATTCGAATGTGCTTACCTTCGCCGGTGATTTGAGGAACCCTAACTCATCTCCTCGCCATGACACAAGCCGATTAGAGATGGGCCTTTTTTTTACCCGAAATATGATGGGCCTTTTTTTAACCCGGCCCACACCCTAATTCAGAAACCCTCCCTCCCAATTTCCAGGACGCGGGCGAGGGAAATCCAAAATTTTTAATTACCCGGTAAATGAAAGGTTTCGACTATTCCGAAACCCTAACTCTCTCATTCTCTCTCATTCTCTAGCCTCCTCAGAAACCCTAACTCTCTAAATCTCTCAATCTCTGATTCTCTCATCTCTAGCCTCCTCTCTCGCTCTATGTCCATGAAACCCTAATTGAATCTCTCAATCTCTCAATCTCCAGCTCTCATCTCTCCAAAAACCCTCTCTCAATCTCTCAATCTCTCAAATTGCGAAGATGAGGGGAGGCTTAAGGAGATCTTCTCTCCATGACACAAGCCGACCACCACTAGCCCCGGACACGGCACGGACAAGACCACCAGTAGCCGCCGCCACTGGCTCTACTCCGGCGCCCTCTCTCGCCAATGCCTCCCAACCCGTTATTTCACCTGCTACATCTCCGGTGCCCTCATCGGCTAGATCCCCGGCCAGGGTAAAGTCAAGGGCCACCACTCGAGTGACCTCTCCTACCAGGGGCTCCAAACGTGCAAGCGCAGCGACCTCCTCCTCCCAAGATGTTGAACCCAACCAAGCTCCTGCAACATCCCGTCCCTTTGGCAGGCCCTCCAAACGGGCGAACGTAGCATCCACAACCCACAACCCCCCTCCCGAGCCTCCCAACCCTCTGCCTCCCAAGGGACTGAAACCACTCAACCCTCCGCCTCCCATTGTACTGAAACCACCCAACCCTCCGCCTCCCAATGTACTAAAACCACCCAAGCGCTTGCTACCTCCCAGCCCTCTGCCTCTCAAGCTCTTGGAACCTCTCGTGGTTTGCCGGCTTCTCCATCTCCATCGCCGGTTTGTGAAGGGGGCTCGTCATTTGAGACAGAAGACCAAGCCAGAGAAAATGAGGATGCCCCAGAGATTGTCGAAGGACAAGAAGACGAGGAAGATGCCAGAGAAAATGAGGAAGAAACCCCACGGTGGAACAGACCAGTCTCCTTTTCACTGGTCAATGGATCGTAAGTCAACTTCGTATATATTTTGTTTTGCCTAATTATGCTTGATTTAGTTTTGCTAGCTAAGATTTGGTTTGCTTGCTAAGAGAGATTCTACAATTATGTGTATAATATACATGTTGTAATGGAACATTGAATGCATGTTTTAAATAAATTGAACATCTGCAATTGCTTGGTAAAAGAGATTATGTACTTCTGTCATCTGTTGGTTAGAAGTAGTTTGTGAAATTATTGAAATACCTGCTTTGATCTATGTTCTGCATTCTGAAATTACAGAACATAGAGTGGATTTATAATTGCTTTCATCTGTTTTGTATGCCTTGCTGGAACTTTGAATACCTGGTTTGAACTTCTGTCTGTGTTGAAGGAGTAAGAACTGAAATTTCTTGCTCCATTAGAGAACTTAGGGTGCATTTTGAAATTATTTAATCTATGGTCATGGAACTTAGAGTGCTTCTGTTAATTATATGTTTGTGTCTTTGCTGAGTTTCATGGGTAAGCATGATTGCATTTCTCAAGCTTTAAGCATGGTGAATTATTATTTCATTTCTCAATCCAATTCTGTCTGTTTATGCATACTAATTTTTGTTACCAGTTTAATGGTTAACCATGGTTAAGTATGAGTTCAATTATGAAGCCAACTGTGTATATTTTTTCATGCTAATTCTTGTTACCAGTTTCATGGTCAAGCCAACTCTGTATATTTTTCTCAAGCCAACTATATTGATAACATTTTTTTTTATGTTTTTGGGTTTTATGTGAAGCTTTGATTCCACAAATCCTGCGTATGGTGTCATACTCCAAGTTATTCATTCACATTTCGATGGACCCTACATAAGGTGGGGTGATGTTCCTGAAACAACAATAGAGTTATGGTGGGGAATGTTCAAGGTAAAAAAAATTTCATTACTTGTGCTAACATTCAGTGCTTAAGTGTGAATTGTTTACAATTTCACTTCTTTGTTCCATATGTCTAGAAGCGAACACGATGGGATGAAAACCTTTTCTCAGAAGCAGTTATGTACAAGGCTTTCAAAACAAAGGGAGGGGACCACCTTAGGAACGTATTTGGGAAGGCTCGCAATGGAAAAACAAAGAAGCCTACATGGGTGAAGCAAGTGATATGGGCCCAAATAGTTGAGAAATGGGCAAAAGAGGATAAATTTCGCCGTCAATATGAAGTTAACAAGAAAAACAGAGCCATTGCAACAGAGAAAGGGACTCCAATTTTCAGTGGTGGATCGGTTTCGACAACTGTAATCAAGGATCGACTGGTATGTTAAAATTAAATAAGTTACTGTTGTTTTCCCATTTCATATAGTTTTAATCACTCTTACAGTCATTATTTACCATCTATTTCGTTTGCATATGTGCACTAATTACATGTATATATTTACTTACAAAGGCTGGAGCTTGGAAAAGATCCAACCCCAAAGAAAACATTTGAAAAGTGCCATAGTCTTTATGGATTTGTTTGGTATCTTGCTATACTTGGGTATTTTTTATGCTGCTGTATGGGTTCTGAGTGCATTAGCTTCCAATATGTGATTATTATGTATAGGTACTCGTATATATTTTGTGTGTTGGTGATTGGGTTGTGTTGTATATGTTATTGAGCATGTATGTTTTATGAAATTGGTTACTATATGTTTGTTTTTTTAAGGGTCAGTTTGCAGAAAATTGGTTGTGATTATTATGTGTAGGTACGTACTGGTACATATTTTGTGTCTTGGTGATTGGGTTATGTTGTCTATGTTATTCAGCATGTATGTTTTATGAAATTGGTTAGTATATATGTGTTTTTTTTAAGGGTCAGTTTGCAGGAAGTTTGTGATTAGGTTGGGTTGTCTACGTTATTGAGCATGTATATTGTCTCCTATTGTGAATGTTTGATGAATTGGTTTTCTTGGGTTGCATTAAACATTTTACACCTTAATATGATGATGTGATCTAATTTTAATGTTGTTGCTGCTGCTTTCTTTACATTGTTTTCCTGTTGTGCTCTTCTAATGTCTGATAAATTGGTTTTGTTGTGCTCTTTTAATGTCTGATAAATTACTTGTAACACCATCGAACCTGTTGCTGCTTTGTTTACATTGCTTCTGGTTTTGTTATATTGCATTTAACATCTTGGTCATGTTCTTTGGCTAGGAAAAATTCGACCATTTGGTAGAAGAAGAGGTTGATGATGCTGTCTCTGAGAATGCATCCCACTCGATTGACATGAATGCTTTGTGGCTCAAGGCGACAGGAGGTGCGAAGAAAGGTCGGGTTCTGGGCATGGGATCAGAGGCGCCAGCTATGTTGCACTCAAAGCCGAATCCAGAATCTGTTGCACCAGCTGTTGCATCTGCTGGTGATGCCCCTTTGAAGGAATATGTCCTCTCTGAATTTTCAAGCATGAAGCAAGACTTGAGGAATGAAATGGTGGAGTTAGGGGATCAGGTGCAGAGCCAGGTGACCACAAACCTGAGGGAAGAAATGTCGTCATTTAGAGATCGAGTGCAGGAACAAGTCAGCTCAAGTGTCCGACAAGACATGGTAGCTATTGGGGAGCAACTAATGGACGAGACTAGGAGGGCCAATGAAGCTTGGCAGGAGAAGCTCCTCAGCACCATGATGCAATTCTATAAGGGCAAAGGCAAATCAAAGTAAGTTGTGTGTTTCTGTTTTGGGTTCCCACGTACTGTCTTCAGACTTAGTCGTATTTGCACTTGTCGTGTTGTTGATCGAACTTGCGGGTTTGTTTAATTTGGTTGTGTTGTGGATGGTTGAACTTCTGGTTGTGTTTTGGATTTGTTTTGTATGTGTTGGATGGTTCTGGATTTGTTTTGTATGTGTTTTGGATGAACAAATGATGGCAGTGGTATGTAGAGCTGGCAATTCGGGTCATCCGGTCGGGTTCGGGTCGATCACATTCGGGTCGGGTCACTGATGAGTCGGGTCAACTCGGTCAAAATTTCTGTTTCGGGCTTGGTCGGGTCGGGTCGGGTCGGATTCGGTCAAAATGAAATTCAGATTGGTCGGGTTTCGGTCAGAATCGGGTTGGACCCATTCGGGTTTTCGGTCAGAATCGGGTCGGTCTCGTTCGGGTTTCGGGTCGGTACTCGGGTCGGTCCCCGATATATCGACCGATATATCCAATTTGGATATATCGGCCGACGGCCGATATATCGGAGGATTCGGAGATATTTAGAATCCGTTACCAATTTACCATATAGCCATATATCATATAGGTATATCGGATCAAACTTTAAACTTTTTATTTTATCAAGTTTATGGGTAATTTTACAATTTAAATATTAATTTTTCATGTTTATTTTTAAAATTTGAAGTATAAATATAATACGACCCCGATAAGCGATATTTAGAAGTTAGAACCTTGCTTTCGGGTAATCAATTTTATTAAATTGAATATGTAATTCATGTTATTTATGGATTTCAAAAAGCATTTTAGTAAAATTAAATATGATTCAATAAATAATCTACTCATTGGCTCGTAAACTCAATGTTGTTAAACTCTCGATTCGATCCTACAATCAAAAAATGGAAAAATGATCTCGGTCCTTTATTGCGATTATAACGATCCTATAAAATGTCTATTATAAGAAATTTCTAATATTTACCCTTTATCTATATTATATTTAGTTTATTTTTAAAATTTTACATCTTTATGGGTATTTTTTATGATTTAACATAATATTTATCTAATATTAAACATAGTAACTTCATTTAAAAGAAAATTCATCCATAAGGTGGGATCTTACGATCCTACGATTCGGTTATACGATCCGATCCTTACACCTTTTTACCGATCCAATTTAGAATCCCAATTTTAATGACATTGGTAAGCTCATTCTATTTATCATTAATTTCATTGAAATTTGGCAATATATTGTTATCAAAATCATACTTGATTCCCTATCTAAAAGATAATTCACGTTATTTGTGTCTTTCAAAAAGTAGTTTTCAAAAGAAATTTCACTACGTATATTATTCAAGTTATAATATCCTCATTGTACTCATCTTTTATTAGTGAGAAATGAGAATTATGAATTCAAGTCGATCATTCATCATTAAATGAGTAAACGAGTAATGATTCACATCGATCTATATGAATATACTAGGAGTTGATGACTTTTGGAGTTTTGAGTAATCTAGTAAACCGACTCCTTTGTGAGTTAATCTTAAATACTGATAAAGTAAACAAATTATTGCCTATATGAAAATAACTAAACAAGATTACCTTAATCCTCATATAAAAATTCATCTCCGATTATTCGATGAATTAGAATATTCGATGGATTTGAATATTCGATGCATTTAAAGTATTCCATTCATGATTCATCCCTCATCAAATTTTGGAAAATAAGGTAATATAAAATTATGAATACAACTTATAAAACTATCATATATTCATAATTCATAATTTCATATATTCAATTCATATTATCGTAATCTTATTTTTTTAAAACCATATTCAATTTTTTAAACCATATACAACTTATAAAACTATCTTGTTTTTTTTAAACCATATTCAATTATTTTTTTAAACCATATTCAATTATTTTTAAACCATATTCAATACATAAGTAAAATTTTATTTTTGTCTCGTCAAATTTTATTTTTATTAATTAGATTATTCATTAGTCATTACAAAAGAAATTTCATAAACTAGGAGAAAATAAAAATAAGAGGGAATGAAAATTTCTTAGGAGGGAATGAAATTTGAGGAGGGAAAAGAGAAAAAAAATAGGAGGGAATGAAATTTAACTTTGATCAATGGAATGCATTTATCCACTAATGGTTTTAAGTTTTCACTTTGATCAATGAAATTTTTATTTTGTTTAGAAATAGCATTAACTATCAATAGTTCGATAATGGATTACAATAAAAAAAATTGTAGTATAAATGTATAATATATATATATATATATATATATATATATATATATATATATATATATATATATATATATATATATTCAAGGATATTTGAGTCGAGTTGGGGGTCGGGTCGGTTGGGACTCGGGTCGGTTGGGACTCGGGTCGGTTGGGACTCGGGTCGGGTTGGGACTCGGGTCAGTTGGGAGTCGGGTCGGGTTGGAATTCGGGTCGGATTGAAATTCGGGTCGAGTCTTATTTGAGTCGGATCCGGGTTGAGTCGGGTTTGTCTGTATTCGGGTCGCTTCGGGTTTCGGGTCAAAGTCGGTCGGGTTCGGTTTCGGGTTATGCATAACGCTAAATTTTCGGGTTCGGTCGGGTTTCGGTTCGGGTGAGTCGGTCGGGTTTCTCGAGTCCGGTCAGATTTTGCCGGCTCTAGTGGTATGTGTTTGTGCCCAGCTATAATAAATAATTATATTATATTTATTACCGAGCTCACAAATACAATTAAAAATATATAGCCACAAATGTAGACACGGACATAGCCACCGACATAGCCACGGACATAGCCACGGACATAGCCACGGCTATTGTGCCACATGGCCACGACCATAGCCACGGGCAATATGGCCACGTCTATAGCCACGGGCATAGCCACGGACCTTACGCCACATGGACACACACGTGGCCACGAAAATAGCCACGACACTAGCAACGACCCACCAAAGAGATGTCCCCTGGGTGGCCACGGCTTTAGCCACGACACTATTCGTTGCTGTATTCGTGGCTAGAGCCACAGATGGCACCTTTCCGAACCGGCCACGGAAGTAGCCAGGGGCTTGTCAGATCGTGGCTATTAGCCACGGATATTGTGGTGGTGGCTGTTAGCGTCGAGGCATATAGCCTCGAATTGCGACGAACGTCAAATTCATGGCTATGCCCGTGGCTAAACCGTTTAGCCACGAAAATTCGTGGCCAATTCGTGGCTATTTGACCATGGCTATTTCCTGTGTTTTTGGTAGTGCATACCCCCTCTTTCTCAGCCCTCCTCTCCCCCTCTCCCATTTTCATTTCAAAACAAAGCTCCATCCCTCTCTCCCTCCCTTCTTCTCTTCACTGCGTCACCACCCCTCATCTGCTCCTCCTACTCGTCTGAGAAGCGGCATCTTGTCCAGCTCCTTCTCGTCGTCGCCGACCACCATTGAAGCTGCAGCCCGAGCTTCGAGCTCTGTTTTGCCGAGGAAGATCACCCAGCAGCACCTACGGATTCCTCCTTCTTCCCACCACTGCAGGCCGCTCCCAGGAGCTCCATGTCACCCTCATCGTCGACGTCGATCCTCCAGGAGCCCTTCGGGACAAGATCGACGTCGGTGGAACCTCGTTCTCCTGTTCTTGACATAAGCCATTCTCTGTTGACCCGGCTCCAGCGAGGCACACCGAGCCCCAATCGAGCCCAGATCAGCCTCGAAGCACGCCCGGAGGAGCTTTCGACGAAGCTTCGGTAAATCCTTCCCTCCTCTCCCTCTCGTGTCCTCGCTTATTTCTCTCCGTGTGGGTTGGGTTCAGGGAAGCATTTTAATCAGCTGGGTGTGGGTCGAGTCGAGAACGGAGCTCCAGTGGCCCTGATTCTTCTCCTTCCATTCTCCGTTTTTGTGCAGTAGCCAGAGGAAGGAGACAGGTTCACCTGAACCGGTCCTCCTTTTCTTATTTTTTTGGCCGGTCTGGCCTTCTTTTTCTCCTCTTCTCTTTGTCCGGTTCATTAAATCAAAGGGGTTCCGGGTCATGGGCTTGGATCCGGGTCTTGGGCCCTTCTCTTTGATTCGGGTCGGGCTGGCTGGATTGTTATTGTTTTGTTATGTTTTATATATACATATGGGTTGTGTATTTCTTATTATTTCGGGTATATATATTTATATGTTATATGTTTTATTTTTTCTGATTTTGGGAAAATGATTATATATATATTTATATATTCTGAAATTATTAATATTTATATTTAAAAGGGGGTTTAAAAGTAAAATTAATTGATATGGAGTTATAGATATATTTATGGTTTGTTTTGAGATTATATGGTTAGTAAGTGCTAAATTATTTGACTATTATTATAGTTTTGGAATTTGGTTATAATTATAATATTATGGAAATTAATCTTTATATATTGTTTAGTTGTTTTAAAATAGTGTTAATTGGATTATTTGATTGATGCATTTTATGAGGATTTTAAAGTAAGTTATGCCGGAATTATTTAAATGGTATGATTCTATAAGTTGGCCAAGATTTTAATGTTTATAAATGGGATTGACTAGATATGGTTGAGAAATTGTTTTGAACATGAGTTGACTTAAATTGGGATTTATGAGTTGAAAATATGGTCGGTATGATTTTATCAAGGGGTTTGATTGGAAGATGATTTTGGTCGATTTGATCGTATCGAAAAGGTTTTAGAAAACGGTTTTACTATCGGTTGGTTTTGAGGATATTGAGAACTTGGGTTCCGTATGTATGAATGTGAACCGGTAGCTTATGGAAATGACTTGATGATAGGTGTGTATTGCTTTTGGATTGCTTTGGACTTGCATTTGGGCCCTTGCTTGTGTTATCTTGCTGTTCTGCATCAACAGGTAAGTATCCTACGGGACTTACTCAGTAACCTGGACCTCCTGCCTGATGTGTCATGTAATGTGTAGTTTTGTTGCATATTAAAGCATGCCATGTAGTATCATGCTAGGATTGCATTGAATTGAGCATGTGTTTACTTTGTGTGTTTGAAACAGAACGGCCGTTATCTGTGATAGTCCTAGAGTCTTTTCTAGGGTCATAGGGTAGCCTAGCCCCATCGGGTGCCCTGAGTCTATCGAGTCGATATGAGCATGATATGATAGCCCAGCACCATCGGGCAAGATATGAGATGATATGATATGATATGATATGATGATACCGTGGGTGAGTGCACCACCACGAGGATATTGCTATGCTATAGCACCGAACTGGCCAGTCTCTACACTAATGGGAAGGGGTGCAGAGGTAGGAGAGGGATATGCCACTTGACATTGTCTTGGGCCCTTTACAGTTCTTTTCCGCATATTATATATATACTAGGGGCATGATAGTGTGATTTAAATCTTGTACCGCATTAGTCGTCTTTTATTTAGGCATAGGCATGTTATGTGGCCTCAGCGCGGTCAGAGGACCCGCAGGCGATCACCAGGCCTGACTTCGTGGATAGTGTTAGGTACCGCTCTTGTTGCTCCATGCTTCTGTGACGGGGAAATCTTTTGGCGAATCGAAGAATCCGGCTAATATATTCTAACTTGACAAATGGCAATCACCCACTTTGTTTTGGTTTTGACCCGGCTCTGCCGTGGCACTTGTATCTAAACCTTGCTTCTGCTTTACTTTCATTTGAATCGAATTTCCGCGACTTTGATTGCTTGGGGTTCAAAATCCCCATTTTGGAATGCTGATCTTTGAGGTTTGAAACCTCGACCCGTACCTGAATTGCAACATCCGAACGAAGGTATCCGACCTTCGAAACGTAACCCGGGTATTTATATCCGGGCCGTTACAGTTGGTGTGTCGAAACAATTAGCTCATAAAACACTCCATTGAATAACAGGATCGGGTTGGCCATGTTTTATAGAATAATTCACATTACAACATACCTTTTTTTGTGAAACGTCACCCTGCAAAAGGCCTAGAAAACATACTATTTTTCATGACTGGTGCCTTTGGAGAGTGTTCTTGATTGCATTTAACTAGATAAGTATTTTGGGTACCCTTTTGAACTACCATAATAGAAATAAACTGGAAACATCAGAGAGAGAAAAGGTAGGACACACCTTCCATGTCAGCTTGGTTCTTAGATTATTCACTCATTGGGTCGGATTGAATCAAGTTGGGTTAACTTTAGATTATAACCATTTGAAAATAAGTAAGAGATGGTTTGAAACAACAGTATCTTCTACCTTCTGATAAAAGAACTGAAATTTGTAATACAAAAAAAAAAACACTTTGATATCTGGATGAGCCACCTAAACAACGGCATTGGACATATGAACCTATAACTGAAAAGAGCAGAACCATTCAAACTTTATACTAGCTCATATGCATATGATTATTTTATAAACTTTGAAGACTAAATTCCCACATCCATTCTCTTTCGAATATTGCATAAGCTATAATTTGTTTCTTTTTTTTTAGCACCATTCACAGTTTAAAATAGATAATATGCAGCTGAATATTTTGCAAATTTAAAATACTAAATTCCCACATCCATTTTCTTTCGCATATTCCATATGCTATACCTTGATACCTTTTTTTTTTACAATAATATATGCATTATTTTTTTTCCCTTGTAATATGAAGTCAAACTAATTTGCTTATCATATTTGATATTACAATAAAAATTGCATTTACACTATATATAGGTGTGAAGGTAACACAGAAATAGTTGCAACCCGGAAGCTCCAAGCACAGGCGCACCAGCTCGCTGATATCCCTCTTGAACTTATTCAGATCGCTAAAGCATTAGCTAAAACGGTATTCTCTATGCCTATATAATATGCATTATTCAACTATATTATCATCATACACACTTAATATTATTTTTAATATTGTCTATATATAATTCAACAGGCAAAGGACATCCCCCGAGGGCAACAATATAAAATCAAAGTCCAGATTGAGACTTTTACACCATCTGAAGTGAAACTATCAGTTGGATGCCGTTTCTACAACAGAAACCGCGATTTTGAAGCTGGAAGGACGTTTACTTGTTCATCATGTTCCCGTGAATCAATTGGTCAACCAAGGCAAGTCTAAAAATTCTTAAGTGTACTTTTTACAAAAAGGAATCTCATAACACATTCAAAATTAGAATTTAAAAACAAGCAAAAATCCATTGAAAGGAAATAATAGAAACTAATTACTTTTATATATCTTTTGTACAGGCTGTATCTTTCTATGACGGTGAGAGATTAATGTATATATTTGTACCTTCTTTTATTGCATCTTTTGACTTCATATTTCATTCGATCTCCAAAGAAAAGGGTCAAAAGTATATAAACTTGAGTAAGAATGGGCTAAAATGCAAGAAATAGAGTCTACACAAGTTTTGAGCTAACCATGCAGGAATTCGAGCGAAAACGGAGTCAAAACGAAGAAGCCGAGTGAAGCTGAGCAGAGGTAGATATCGACCCTAGACCCAGATATCGACCTCTGGGGTAGATATCGACCTTCAACATAGATATCGACCTCAATATAGACATCAAGTGAAGCTGAGAAGAGGTAGATATAGACCTTAGACCCAGATATCGACCCCCAGTGTCGATATCGACCCCATATCGACCTCAACATAGAAATCGACCAAAGCTAAACAAGTCGAGCAGGAACAGAGACCTCGATATCGACCTCTGGTGTCGATATCGTCCCCTTATCTCGACAGAAGATAGACTCGATTTCGAATGCGGATTGGAACTATATCTTCAAGGAGGCACGGAATTTTCTCATACTTTCAAGATAGAGGACAGCTGAAGAGTTATTTATCTTTTACCTTTAAGTTCCTTTAAGTTTTTATCAAAATAAAAGACCTATCCTAATTGTTCGGATAGAGTTCATAGTTTAGATAGGAGTTACAATCCTTGGATAGCGAGGATTAGTAGCCTATAAATAAAGCCCTAGGGCTGATTTGTTAGATCATCCAATAATCCAATCATAGAACAACCCAAGACAATAGACAATAGAGTTAGAGTTAGAGAGAAGTTTTAGGGTTTGACGTTTGCGAAAGTTGACGTTGAGTTGTAAAGCTTCGAGGTTTATTTTAATGCAAGTTTCTTCCTTTCAATTGATGATGAATCCCATGATGAGAAGCGAGTAGTTCCCCGAAGCTCTTAGGGTCGGGGTGAGCCCGACGTTAGCCATGCGCGCTTGAGGTAAGTATTTGATGTTGATATCGTTGTGTCTATCTCTCCTCCTACGATTCTATGTTTAGTCCTAATCGAAAGAAAAGGGATTCATGCTAACAACTTGAGTTATAAACATAAAATTGGTAGAGACAATTAGGTTTATTTGAAAGAGTAATCCTAAGAGTTGGTGTACGGCGAAAGCTTGTCCCTCGGGTGAAATAGCGCAATTGTCCGTCTTATTTATCTCATCGCATGCATTGGTTAACGTTGTGGTAAACCCTAATCCTAGGAGTTGCTTTTACATATTTTATATTCACCAAAACCCCTGCTTTATTTCTATTCATTGCTTCTCTCTCCACTCCTAAAAGTCTTCGGCCTTTCTTTGCCGACGAGAAACTAACACACTGCAGGGAGACATCGATATCGACCAGACTTGGTCGATATCGACCTGACTTTGGTCGATTTCCACTCCAGAGGCCAATATCGAGTGTCAGAGCTGAAGATGAGAAGACGAGGTCAATATCGACCTATGTTGGTCGATATCGACTGGTGCCCAGTAGCCGATTTCGAGCATATCCGAGCTCTACTCAAAGTTCTATCCAAAGTCCAATGGAGATATTTTCGAGAGAAGATTCCTTCCACATTTATCAAGTTCTATCAAGATGGAGAAGATTTATCTACTTTAGATATAGTTCCTTTAATTATTTATTTCCATGTTTTATCTTTATATAGATAGATAGAATAAGATAGAAGATATAATTGTTCCTTTCCTATAATAGCTAGATTGGAGCCTATAAATAAAGCCCTAGGGGGCTGATTTTTATGCATTCAAGCAAAGTCGTCTTCGGGCGCAAGGAGAGAGGAAGGAGCAAGGAGGAGGAGAGAGGAGAGAGAGAGGAGGAACATTTGAAAGGTTTTGTAAGTTTTAGATTTAGTTTAATGTTAAAGTTAATTTCTTTCATCATGTTTGCTTTCTAATTTCCCTTCTTCTAGGGTTGGGGTGATCCCAACATAGATATATATGTTTGATTTATGAATTTATGAATTTGTATGTCTTTATCATCATCTACCTATATGTTTAATCCTTTGCAAAAGTTGAGGAAATTCCTTATTTGTGATATTGAAGCGAAAGCGATCTTATTATGAATTTGGATAGTAATTAGGGTTTATTTGCGAAAGCCGACGAATCCTAATTAAGAAAAGGTAGTAACACTTAGGGTTTATGCGAAAGCCTCTATATTCCTATATGTTAATAACGAAAGTTATTTGATATAAAGCATGCATCTTTATTTGATTTATAATCTACACATATGTTTATTGTTGCGGTGATCCCTAACCTTGGAAGTTTGTTCTTTTATTAGTCTATTTTCGTTATTTTAAAGTTTTTGCGCAGCCATTCGACATCAAATCACCATTCCCTCTCCATCCCTCGACATCGACCAAGTCTTAGTCGACGCCGACAACAACCTTGCACCTCTTCCCGCTATCCCTGAACCCCAAAATACACTAAACCTAGAACCGCTGACTTCTCTCCTGAGGACGAACCTGATTCCCTATTACTACAGCGGGGAGTCTTGAATTTATTTGAACAGGATAAGGGTTGCATTGTTTACATATTATTATATTATTCAATTCAATTCGCCCAACAACAAATTGGCGCCGCTGCCGGGGAGGCAATCAATCGCGCCCTAGTAGTCTATCTCACGTCTTTTTCTAGTTTGATCTTGCAGGTGTATGCGACGCGCTGATCGCCCACCTGAATTTGAAGGAGTAGACGACCCTGAGCGTTATTTCCATCTAAGGGCCCAAGCTCAAAGAATCATGGCGGAAAACGCGAACCAAGCAGAACTCATTGAACAACTAAGGAGGCAGGTTGAGGACCTAACTACTAGAGAGGCGGCACTTAAGGAGCGTGCGGATAGGGAGGAGGAAGGCCGGAGGCAAATAGAAGCCCAAATCAATGCCCTCCCTAGGAATGCCAAGCAATATATGCACCCCACTCTCACAGTGCCTGAATCGGCAATTCTTATCCCTGCCTCTAATTTTGAAATTAAACCTAACTTCCTGACTGAAATAAGAAGGCATCAATATGAAGGAAAACCTAATGAGTGCCCTATGGCACATATTTCTACCTTCTTAGACCTTTGTGATACTATTGCTGATGGACGAAGTCTTGAATATGTCCAACTAAAAGCCTTTCGATGGTCTCTTATAGGTAAAGCATTGCAGTGGTTGGAGAGTTTAGCCCCAAGATCGCTCCGCACCTGGAATGAAGTCAAGGACGCGTTCCTCAACAAGTTCTTCCCTCCTTCTAAGACGGCGTTGATCCGACAGAAAATCACGGCTTTCAAACAAAAGCCTGGTGAAGCTCTGGCGACTGTTTGAGAAAGGTTCAAGGACCTTCTACGATCATGCCCGACGCATGGCCAACCACCATATGTAATTCAGGAGATCATATACAATGCTCTTGACGCTGCAACAAAGGAGAGGATCAACACCTACACCGCTTATGGCTACCTTGAACTCGCTCCACAAGAGGCTTGGGAGACCATAGAGAGGTTGGTGGAGTTCGACAACACATATGGGACTCCTGAGGCTTCCGACGTACCATCATCGTCGAGGCCTGCCCCATCTATGCCCTTATATGAACCCTCCAATGTAATCGATCCAGATGTGAAGGAGCAATTCCACAGAGATCAACTTAGAAAGCTCCAAAAGCAAGTGAGGTTCCTTTCAGCGAACCAAGATTGCATCGAATGCGGATCGCAGCGGCACACCACCATCGAGTGCCCACATGCCGAACAAGTACACCTAGCGGAGACTCACCAAGAGGCGCGCTACATGAGGGGCCCCAACAACCAATATTGGGGAGACCAAAGGTTCCATCAACCACAAAGGAACCAGGTCAACCCTAGGGACCCTCCGCCTTATAGAGCTCCTGGGCACCCGGAGAGAGACCAAAAGAAGGACGATCTTCAACTTGTGTTGGACGAAATCAGGCGGAACCAAGCTAAGAATGATCAATCCAACAATGCAATCCACTCTCAACTCAATCACCTTACCACAAGGATTGGGGAGATGGATATTTGGAAGAAGAACGTAGAGACCCAACTGAGTCAATTGGCGGCACAAATCCCTAGGCCGTCCGGAACACTCCCTGGGCAACCCACCACAAATCCTAAGGGAAAATCCGGGACGGGCCATGTCGCAGCCATACAATTAAGGAGTGGCACCAAAGTACAAAAGCCACGGACGGAGACGGAGGAGAAAGCAGCAGACCCAGTCGACGTCGACAGACCAGTCGATGTCGACCCAGAGGTCGATATCGACCACCATTTCGACACCCTGGTCGATGTCGGTGACACTGCAGAGCCATCAGAGCCTCAACAGAGGTCGAAATCGACCATTCCAGTCGATATCGACCACATTCCAGTCGATGTCGATGTCCAACAGGCCCCTCCGACCACCGTTTTGGCCCCTCCACCAAAGAAGACGTTGCCATTCCCTTCCAAAGCATTGGAGGATCCCACCAAAGGCAAGTTTAGGCGCTTCATAAAGATACTTCAAGGACTCAACGTTACTATCCCTCTTACAGAAGCCCTAAGCGAGATGCCCGCCTATGTGCGATTCCTCAAAGACATCCTGAGCAAGAAGAGGTCCATGGCAGAGATCGCAGAGGAGTGCTCAAAGATGGACTTCCCTGAGAAGAAGAGTGATCCAGGGAAGTTTGCAATCACCGTGGGACTTGGCCAACATCGCTATAAAGCCCTATGTGACCTAGGGGCAAGTGTAAGTCTCATGCCTCTTTCTATTTGGCAGAAGGTGAACATTGGTGCCCTTGAACCTGTAGACATGAAGCTCTATATGGCTGACAACTCCTTCGTCAGACCCACAGGTATAGTTGATGACGTTCCGGTAAAGGTAGGTAAGTTCTTTGTGCCTACTGATTTCATTGTATTGGAGATGCCTGAAGATCCTGTAGTGCCTATTATCCTTGGTAGGCCATTCTTAGCTACTGCAGATGCCAATATCAATGTACGTCGAGGATTACTAACCTTTACTATAGGGAACGAAGTGATAGAATTCTCTTTCAACCCAACCATGAGCGAAACAAAGCACCTGGAGCAAGTAGTCCTCTCGCCGGCCAAAGAAAAGCTTAGAAAATTCTTGTTGGCGAGGACGGAAACAGCAAGCAGGGTCGACATCGACTGGAACCAGTCGATATCGACTAAAAGCATCGAAATCGACCCCCCTTGGTCGAAATCGAGTATGCCAGATCACTGCCAGGAGCTTAAGTATGGGGTCACAAAGGTCGATGTCGACCCCCACATGTCGATATCGACCACAGCACTCGAAATCGACCCTCCTTGGTCGAAATCGACCACCCCTCAGCCCGAAGATTTCTATTTCGGGCCCAAACAGGTAAGCCCAGGTATGACCCCTAACCCTCCTCTGTCCCCTATTGATGAATCAATTAAGCCAATTATTGATAAATCTACTAAAGAAAGGGTCAAAGCTCCATGGTTTGCCTATATTGCTAAAGTTAGGTCAAGAAAGAGAAGAAAAGCACCCAAAGAAGAACCTAATGATGAAGAAGCCTTGGTCGCCGAACTTAGATGCTACCAAAAGGACCTAGATGATCCAGGAGAAGGCTCACGCTCGAAGGGTCCCTACATAAAAGGGTCATGAAGAATTGACGGAGAAGTCGGCCTAGCGACTCAAAAATCTAGAGCATGTACATAAAACATTTAAATTTCGCATGGATGGTTTTTAGGATTTAACTCTTGGCTGTTTGAAACTTTTAAAACTGAGATAATTCGTACTTTATCTATGTTCCTAACAAAGATTTCAGGTTGTCAAGCAAAAGGGACGACGAAGAAGAAAAGAAGCTTCTGCAGAGGCAGTCGAAATCGACCAGGCCAGTCGAAATCGACCCCCCGGGGTCAAGCCATCTCCTGGAGTCGACATCGAGGACTCAGGAGCGAAAAAGAGAGGTCGATATCGACCATAGTACTCGATATCGACCCCAATCAGGCAACCCTTGTCTTCATTTTCTTCCTCGACTTCGACAGATGCAGTCGACATCGACCACTGACCTAGATATCGACTTCTGGCATCGACCTCACCTGAATCCACAGGTTGCGCTGTAAGTCTCTCTCTACCCTTGTTCTTCTTTTTAATACAGTGAGGACACTGTATATTTTAAGTATGGGGTGGGGGAAAGACATGTCTTATGGTCATAACTTGGTTTCTTCTTCGCATTGCATTCATGTTTAAATTATTGTTCTTAGTTTTACTTTCATAAAATGTCAGAAAATTCAAAAAAAAAAAATAGAAAAATGTCAAAAATACAAAAAATGCATGTTTATTTTTAAGTTTGTTTTTTTAACCCTACTTAGATGTCCTATGATGAAAACTCAATAGCTGACTTGATCATGTAAACCCTATGGCATATTTGGATGGTTTAGCCTAAGTCCTTAAAATTTTTATGTAGATTGTGAACTTGTGATGAAATTGAGCACATATGATCCTAGGCTAAAAAGCAAATCCAACAAAAATTGTCCTTGTGAGAATTTTGACCTATAGGGAGAACATCAAAAATCCCTCCGCTTTCTTGAGTGAATTTACTCTTCCTATGCATCTCTAAATGTTGTGATAGTTATTCAAAACCAATGCATATATATGTTTATGTTTATGAGAATTAAATGATGGAGGCATCTTTTAAGCCATTTTTATCCTCTCTTTACCTACCCTGCATTATCCCTGCTTGAAGCCAGAACATTAGCCTGAGCCTGAAATTGCAAACTCCACAAAATTATCCCTAGCCGAATTGAGCCTGACCCCCATTTGGGAATTGAGACTTAGATTGGTTGGAACTAATGCCTTGTGGAAAGAAAAGAGCATAATGTCTAGTTTTGAGCGAGGAAATTATAGGATGATACATATTTACATTTTGTCATATTTTGTAAAAGGATTTTTTGGCTCACCATATAAATGCACATAGTTTTAGTATTATTTCCGAAAATATATATATATATATTTTCGGAAATATATATATATATATATATTTTCGGAAATATATATATATATATATATATATATATATATATATATATATATAAAGTGCATGAGCCGAAATCCTTAAGTCTTTTATTCATACAAATGTTTTATTTTTGAGAGGTATATTAGAACTTGGAAGAAGGGTTGATGGAATGCATCTTGAGAGCATTATATTGAAGAGTTATGGTTTGGGTATTGCAAGTGTTGAGATTTAGGAGTCTTGATTCCCGAATTTTAAAAGCACCACATAGCCAAATAATTCCATACCTTTTATTTCATACCAAGCCCCATTACAACCCCGCCGAATGGAGTCTTCTATGAAGTCTTCCATTGAGCGAAAGTCCTCCTGATGATTCTTATTGCATTTTCATAATTGGGTGCGAAGTGGATTATTATAAATTGCAATGTTTATGAGATTGTATATGGAATTGAGTTGAGAGTTGATCTTCATAGCCTAAACACATGAGAGTTGAGTGCAAACACATTATCCCTGTGAGGTTGGATCAAAATTGCATATGCCTATGGATCGCCAATATATATGTGCTATGACGTTAAATTCACTTGCTTTGCTTTGCTACCGCTTATGATGTTGCTTTTGACAAAGGCGAAGACTTGAAGGGTGTATTGTAGGTGTTGGTTATTGCTTGGTTATTGCTTGAGGACAAGCAAGTCTAAGTATGGGGTGTTTTGATGTATATATTTGTACCTTCTTTTATTGCATCTTTTGACTTCATATTTCATTCGATCTCCAAAGAAAAGGGTCAAAAGTATATAAACTTGAGTAAGAATGGGCTAAAATGCAAGAAATAGAGTCTACACAAGTTTTGAGCTAACCATGCAGGAATTCGAGCGAAAACGGAGTCAAAACGAAGAAGCCGAGTGAAGCTGAGCAGAGGTAGATATCGACCCTAGACCCAGATATCGACCTCTGGGGTAGATATCGACCTTCAACATAGATATCGACCTCAACATAGACATCAAGTGAAGCTGAGAAGAGGTAGATATCGACCTTAGACCCAGATATCGACCCCCAGTGTCGATATCGACCCCATATCGACCTCAACATAGAAATCGACCAGAGCTGAACAAGTCGAGCAGGAACAGAGACCTCGATATCGACCTCTGGTGTCGATATCGACCCCTTATCTCGACAGAAGATAGACTCGATTTCGAATGCGGATTGGAACTATATCTTCAAGGAGGCACGGAATTTTCTCATACTTTCAAGATAGAGGACAGCTGAAGAGTTATTTATCTTTTACCTTTAAGTTCCTTTAAGTTTTTATCAAAATAAAAGACCTATCCTAATTGTTCGGATAGAGTTCATAGTTTAGATAGGAGTTACAATCCTTGGATAGCGAGGATTAGTAGCCTATAAATAAAGCCCTAGGGCTGATTTGTTAGATCATCCAATAATCCAATCATAGAACAACCCAAGACAATAGACAATAGAGTTAGAGTTAGAGAGAAGTTTTAGGGTTTGACGTTTGCGAAAGTTGACGTTGAGTTGTAAAGCTTCGAGGTTTATTTTAATGCAAGTTTCTTCCTTTCAATTGATGATGAATCCCATGATGAGAAGCAAGTAGTTCCCCGAAGCTCTTAGGGTCGGGGTGAGCCCGACGTTAGCCATGCGCGCTTGAGGTAAGTATTTGATGTTGATATCGTTGTGTCTATCTCTCCTCCTACGATTCTATGTTTAGTCCTAATCGAAAGAAAAGGGATTCATGCTAACAACTTGAGTTATAAACATAAAATTGGTAGAGACAATTAGGTTTATTTGAAAGAGTAATCCTAAGAGTTGGTGTACGACGAAAGCTTGTCCCTCGGGTGAAATAGCGCAATTGTCCGTCTTATTTATCTCATCGCATGCATTGGTTGACGTTGTGGTAAACCCTAATCCTAGGAGTTGCTTTTACATATTTTATATTCACCAAAACCCTTGCTTTATTTCTATTCATTGCTTCTCTCTCCACTCCTAAAAGTCTTCGGCCTTTCTTTGCCGACGAGAAACTAACACACTGCAGGGAGACATCGATATCGACCAGACTTGGTCGATATCGACCTGACTTTGGTCGATTTCCACTCCAGAGGCCAATATCGAGTGTCAGAGCTGAAGATGAGAAGACGAGGTCAATATCGACCTATGTTGGTCGATATCGACTGGTGCCCAGTAGCCGATTTCGAGCATATCCGAGCTCTACTCAAAGTTCTATCCAAAGTCCAATGGAGATATTTTCGAGAGAAGATTCCTTCCACATTTATCAAGTTCTATCAAGATGGAGAAGATTTATCTACTTTAGATATAGTTCCTTTAATTATTTATTTCCATGTTTTATCTTTATATAGATAGATAGAATAAGATAGAAGATATAGTTGTTCCTTTCCTATAATAGCTAGATTGGAGCCTATAAATAAAGCCCTAGGGGGCTGATTTTTATGCATTCAAGCAAAGTCGTCTTCGGGCGCAAGGAGAGAGGAAGGAGCAAGGAGGATGAGAGAGGAGAGAGAGAGGAGGAACATTTGAAAGGTTTTGTAAGTTTTAGATTTAGTTTAATGTTGAAGTTAATTTCTTTCATCATGTTTGCTTTCTAATTTCCCTTCTTCTAGGGTTGGGGTGATCCCAACATAGATATATATGTTTGATTTATGAATTTATGAATTTGTATGTCTTTATCATCATCTACCTATATGTTTAATCCTTTGCAAAAGTTGAGGAAATTCCTTATTTGTGATATTGAAGCGAAAGCGATCTTATTATGAATTTGGATAGTAATTAGGGTTTATTTGCGAAAGCCGACGAATCCTAATTAAGAAAAGGTAGTAACACTTAGGGTTTATGCGAAAGCCTCTATATTCCTATATGTTAATAACGAAAGTTATTTGATATAAAGCATGCATCTTTATTTGATTTATAATCTACACATATGTTTATTGTTGCGGTGATCCCTAACCTTGGAAGTTTGTTCTTTTATTAGTCTATTTTCGTTATTTTAAAGTTTTTGCGCAGCCACTCGACATCAAATCACCATTCCCTCTCCATCCCTCGACATCGACCAAGTCTTAGTCGACGCCGACAACAACCTTGCACCTCTTCCCGCTATCCCTGAACCCCAAAATACACTAAACCTAGAACCGTTGACTTCTCTCCTGAGGACGAACCTGACTCCCCTATACTATAGCGGGGGTCTTGACTATAAATTTATTTGGTCGAGAAACCCTCTCGTCAGAGATCAGTCTGAAAGCCTTCAACTTTCTGCATATACAGATCATGTTGAAAAGCTACTTAGCATTGATGCTTCTGCCCTTCATGCAAAGGATAGCCAGGTTTATTTGATAACCATTCTAATTCTTACTCCAATATTTTAATGGCACCTCCTGCTAAATGTCATTTGCCTTTTAACAGGAAAAGAAAGAGTTCATCATTGCAACAACATCTACTCTGAACAATCAAATAACTGAATTAGTCATCATCCCGTCGTTATCACTCCTGATTGATCATCAGAAAGTCAAGTGGATAATGAAGGACGTTCTCAAATGATCAGCATATGCGATCCCTGCTCCTTACCGGTGCTCACTTGTAAATATGTAAAGGTTGGCTCTTGTACTAAGGAACGCAACTTTTGTGGGATGCCTCTTCAAGTGCACATCCTCGGGCCGTTAAAGATCACATATGCCAGTTACAAATCCCTGAGGCTTCTTGATCTGCAGTTGCAACTGTGCTATTTTGTCAAAATGTGGATGTGCGTTTTTGGATGTTTTAAAATCAGCATATGTGCTCCCTACTGCTGCTCACTCGTAAATATGTAAATGTTGCCTCTTGTACCAAAGAGCACAAATTTTGTTGGGATGCCTTTTCAGGTGCGCATCCCTCGGGTCGCTAAAAATCACTTATGCCAGTACAACACCTTAAGGCTTCTCTGAAGCTTCAACCATGTTATTCTGTTAGAATGTGGATGCACGTTGTGGGTTTTATTTTGTAAACTATAGTTGTACTGGCAGGAATTACCTAATGAAAATATTTCCCCTATGTTTAAGCATTCTATACTTTAAAGCTTAATTATATGATGCATATTCCTTACTGTTGCATCACCAAGATAATAAATCTGTCAAGGTTTAATTAAGACAATCAATCAATGAAGAGTAATAGATGTTCATTTTTTCCTTTGATAATATTTTTTACACGAGTTTTAAGTTTCCACACTAACTAAAAAAAAATCAATGAAAGCCCATCCCAAAATATTTGGAAAAAAAAAACAGAAAAATTACAGAATTATAACTTCCAACAGTAAGTTCAAATTCTCTTTAATAATGATGACATTACTATCTAACCATCTTCTACATTCCACCAACATTTATCATACAAAACTTTTTACCTCATTCTGTAATTGTTAAAATTTACTTTCTCATTCTCTGCTAATAAGAACTATTTATATAAAGCTCTAGAATACACATCTATTCTTAATTTTTATATATCGACCACAATATTGTATATAGTTTTTTTGGAAAGAAATCTAGCTTTAAGAAAAGCACGAATAACTCTTCTCAGTTTTATTATGCAACTCAATTTCCACAGTTACAATCAACAAAATTGTATGCTATTTATATTATATTCGAGAATATCACTTATTTTTGCGTATATTGTTTTTAACTTCGAATAGTGAGTTCAGGTGGATCGACTGGAACCAAAACCTGCTATTAATAATTCCATTTTTTTATTTACAGTGAACAATGCATTCTACAACACCCTTTGGTGAAACATCTACAAGGAAGAGGAGACGGTGTCGAATACCACCTACCCCTATCTATGCAGCTATCGGGATTCAACATCTACCAGCTGCTGCACTAATCATGCCTTCACCCACCATCTGTGCTAAATGTGGTGCAAAGAAATTTGCTTATGAACCTCCTGCGTTCTGCTGCCATGATGGTGAAATACACATAGCAAGCAACGATTTCCCAGATGCACTAACAAACTTGTTCACAGGAAATTGTGAGGATGCACAACATTTCCAGCAATATTCTCGCGTTTACAACAACTTTTTCGCATTCAGTTCTTTGGGAGGACAATATAAAGCCACTACTAAGAAAGGCATTTATGTGTTTTCACTCCAAGGGCAGTTATACCACTTTTTGCCCGATCTTTTGCCTAAAACAAATGCCCCTAACTATTTGCAGATGTACTTTTATGATGGAGCTTTAGAAAATGAAACTAGAGTGGCTCATTTCGACAATTTGGATCCTACCATCAATTCTACTCTCATGGATATTATGGACATGAACCTATATGCTCACTTCTTCCCTTCACTCAGAGAATCCACTATTATCGTTGATTCAAAGATCAAGATTTATCGAAACCCTGTACTGGATCAAAACGTATACAATTGCCCAACTTCTGATCAGGTGGCTGCTATCTTAGTTGATGGGACTAACTCACCTGAAATAAACAGCCAAGATATTATTGTCTTTGGAAAATCAGATAGACCACACAGAGTTATGCATTATTACGGATGTTATGATCCATTACAATATCAACTACTCTTCCCAAGAGGAGACTCTGGATGGCATCAAGGTCTGAAGAGAAGGTGCAACAATGGAAGAAAAGAACAACAAAATATTACATTCCCCCTTGTTCAATGCTTGGTTAAAAATGAAGAAGATTTACTTGGTCGTGAAGCTGAAGGTTCTTATTTTTATTTAACTTTTTTAAGCGTAAAGTTGCATGCTCACCATTCCAATAACATATGCTACTCATAACTTGCCTATTTAATCTAAAAATACTGGTTCATAATATAGTACTATTTATTGCCTTAACTGCAGGATCACAAAGACGACCACCCAAGGACGGAAAAGAAATTTCATGTCGAGAGTATTATGCCTTTAGATTCCAAATACGCTCTAATAGTTATCTAATTTATTCAGGAAGATTGTTCCGACAATATATAGTTGACATGTATGTTAAAATTGAGAATACCAGATTAGATTATTTTCGAAAGAACCTGTAAAGATCCAAAAATTTAAAATATAATTTTATGAAGCATGATTTAATTTCAAATTTCCGAGATTCTGAAAATTTTGAAATCTTCAAAATTTAAAATATATAATAATAATACTTTCATCAAATTAACTTATTTATTTATTTTATTAATACAGAGATTGATATTGTGGTGCTTTTAATTTAAATAATATTTACTGGGATGAATTCTATAATTTTATGGGGTATAATTTTTATAAAGCAGAAATAGCGGGATATCATTATAATTTTCATAAGCTAACAAACCCTAATTTTCCGGGTATATAAACCCCACTTCCGCCCATTTTTAATGTACAGCTGCCCATCTCCTTGTACCTTTCCTTCATACCCAGATCTGAGCTCAGCCTCCCTCTTCCCTCAGTTCATCAGCCTCCCTCTTCCTTCGGTTATCTGCCTCCTAGCTGCTGCTCTCTCTCGATCTCGCTGTCATTCGTCTCCCTCAACTTCACTCCCTCTCTCCCTCTTAAAATCTGACCGACACGAGCCTCCACAGCTAGAACTGAAGGCCGGAGCCAGAGGAAGCCATTATAATCACGCTAAGGACGCAGGGCGACGGTTCATCAACCAGAGGTACGAGCCTCCACTCCTCCGGCGCTGAAGCTCAGCCAAACCCGACACGAGCCTCCACAGCTCCCACACCGGACTTGAACCTGAACTCTTCTTCCTGCTCGCTCTCCGTTTGGAAGAACAAGACCTCTCCCGGTCGACGATTCCGCCGGACCTGCCGAGCCTTTGAGCCCACCGACCAGCAACGAAGTCCGAGCAGCCGTCGTTGAGGATGGTGGGAGGAGCCTCGCTCTTGGGAAAGCAGCTGCAGAGCCCCACTTAAGGTCGAGGAAGCTCCCGAGCCCCTGAATCCGAGCCCTCACTCCTTCCCGCTTAGATTTGGGTATAGCTCTTTAACTCGGGGGTTTTGTTTGGATGGTTTAATTGAAGTGTGAATTGATTTCTCATAACTTATCTTGCACAATTGTGAGCCGATTAAATAGCATTTATATAAACTTAACTAACTTGTGATTTTTTTTATCTATTGGTTAACCATGAGAAACAATCTTACACATTTAAATAAATAACCTACTTGTCAGGTGGCTTCATTTTATAGAAACCGACTTGAAAATATGCAATGAGCCGTGTTTGAACGATGTTTGATAAATGTATTGGATAAGTAAATTTGTAAGATATAGTTAATGGGCTAAGATGATTAAGAGATGTCTTGAGAAGTCTTGTGACCTTGTTAAATGGATAAATTAGCTAAGTCTGAAGTTGTTGAACTATTGGTTATTATCGTTGATTATGTGTTTATTTAGAAAACCCACTTGTATGAGGCCGTATTGAGGCAACAATTGTGGAATGAATCTAATGTGGTTAACTAGCTTGACATGTGGTGACGAGTTACTTCTCTTATAAATGATGGTTAGAAATGATAACTAATGGACTTAATTGATTCTAATTCGAGTCGAGCGAGTTAGTGTCGAGTGTCTTAAGTTAATACGAGATAAGACCCTCTTATTGAATCATATGCCTTAGGTTTGAGCGGTTTGACTATAAATAAATTATAAAGGATCATAAAGACATTGACTTATCCTATATTTGTAGTTAAGAATTTGTTATACTTATAAGTTTGTTGTTGTACTTTGAGCTAAGAACGTGGTTGTAAGACTATATAAAAGATGTTTATGAATTCTTATACTCGCGTGCTTTAAAATTGATGTAGTGCCTTAATGTTGAGCAATTCTTACATTTGAGATAAAGTTTCGTAGCTCGGACTTAGCTTGAGATGAGGCTTAGTTGACTTGCAAATTATTCATGCTAATCACTAAGAGGAAGGGTTTAAGTTAGGCAATTACCCTAGTGACTAAGATAAATAAAATCGTACTTGTTTTATAGATTTGAGTTAGATAAGTGTAGTATGCTTGATAGTTAATTAAATGCACTTGTAGTGGAGATCCATTCTTTTAGGGAGCCTCTTGCTAAATTGCGTATGTTTGAGTGTTAATTGATTAGTGAAGTCGGTGGTTAATGAGTTACTACCTTGAGATAGAAATTATAACTTGTCTCGATAAGTAAAGTTGAGATCCTAGATAAAGAGACGTGTTTTGAGGACTTGTTGGTGTTTTAAATTCTTGCTTGCATTGACTTCGAGTTTTCATTGATTGTTTTAGTGATAATCGAATTCATAAAGGATTTTAGAAATGTTGACTTATCATGGCTTAATCTTTAAATATGGATGAATATATGATACTTGAGAAGATGGTTATGGAAATATTGAGCTTGATTTGAAGTAAGATATTTTGAGTAATGATCTTGACAAAACTTTAAAATAAGTTTTATACTTGATGAGCACAAGGTTAATTGAGGAGGATGGTTATGATGAGAATGCGATGTTACTTGACTAAAATATTATTTAGTCTTGTGATGAAGTGGAAACCGCATGTGTGATTGATTAAATATGTATTGATGGGATATTCCTTGCTTATTACTTGCTAGTGTAATTGGATGATTCTCTGAGTGGCTTATTTGCTGTCGGATGATTCTTTGAGTGGCTTGTTTGTTGGCTAATTGGATATGAAGACTCCAGGTAAGTCCTCCGGGGCTTGCTCAAGTGATTGGACCTCATGCCTGATGTGTTATATAGTATGTAGGTGTTGCATATGCATAAAAGCATGCCATGTAGTATCATGTTTAGAACTTGCACTTATGAATGAGCATCCCTATTCTTTATGCGTTTGAAACAGAACGGTCGTTATCTATGATAATCCTAGAGTTTTTGCTAGGGTCATAGGGTAGCCCAACCCCATCGGGTTGCCCTGAGTCAATCGAGTCGATATGAGCATGATATGATAGCCCAGCACCATCGGGCAAGCGATGAGATGATATGATATGATGATGCCGTGGTTTGTGCACCACCACGAGGAAATTGCTATGCTACAGCACCGAACTGGCCAGTCTCTGCACTAACGGGAAGGGGTGTAGAGGTAGGAGAGGGATATGTCACTTGGCATTGTCTTAGGCCTTTTACAGTTTTTCGCATATTATAACTGTCAAAGCATGCTTATGTGATTTAAATCTTGTATTGCATTAGTCATCCTATATTCTAGGTATAGGCATATTATATGACCTCAGCGAGGACTTCCGGTCCCGCATGAGTGGCTCGACCTTGACTTGTGGTATAGTTTCAAGTACCCGCTCCCTTTTGCTTGCTGATTTGCTTCTATGGTGGGGTTTTCTCACGGGACGAGAGTGTTAAGAAGATTTTGCCTATTATAGCTTGACTTTACAAATGTTTTGGTTAAGTTTGTCATTTAGAAACAGGTTGTATTTATATTGATTTAAACTCGTTTTATCTCTTTTGAGTTTTGACTAGTTGAATTAGGACAGGTTCACGTGCGAAGGCACAAATAATGATTGGATTCCTTGATTGTTTTGAGGGTTTGAAATCCCATTTTTCTCGAATTATATCATTTAATCCTTAAAACTTAAACAGGGTTATAACTTGAAGTTGATAAATAAGCAGCTCGTACTTGGATTGCAAGATCTGACAAAGGGATAATTCTTCCCTCTAAACGTAACCCGGATTTTAAAATCTGGGCCGTTACAAAGTTGGTATCAGAGCCAGGTTATGCAATCAGAGTACAAATGAGTTGTGAAACAATTGGTGATTTTGAGTTTCGAAAATGAAATAGCCCAAAGGATTTCGCGAGTTTTGAATGTTTTAAAGGGCAAAATGAATTTAATATGGATAAGTAAGATAACCACTTTGAGAAGTGAGAATCGAGATTCGATCGGGTAGTAATGGCGATAGCCTATCCCTTATGGATATAGATGGTGATTGGTAATTGTAAATTTGATTTAGAGACAAGTAAATTTGGGGAAGAAGTTTGGTGATTTATGTGTGTTATTCTTGATGACTTGGTATGATATTTGTTTATATGAGTTTCCCTTGTTATGAAATCTGACGTAATTCTTATAACATGCTTTGATCCTGTTATGCGCATATAATATATGGTACTTGACGACTGGATTGGACAATTGTTGTCATTCTTGATGCATTTGACTTATACATATTTGTTTGCTACGTATATCACTTATGATGGAAATTGTTGGTGCCTTTTGACCTTGGTTTGATGAGGACATGAGATGAGATTATGAGGATTTACATGATTACGGCTGATGTTTTGTTCTGGTTGGTTGAAAGCTTATGAGCTCATGCGTGAGAACGTTACTCTAGTTGATGGAAAAGCTAATGGTTTGAGAACTGGTGAAATATGGTTGTTGATTTGAGAGTCATGATATTCTGACTATAGGACTTCTTAGTTGAGTGGATAAAAAATACTTATGAAATTCAGATTATTGATATAAATTGTTGATTCTTGCTTAGCGATAATGTTTTCACAAAGTCGACACAAGTATTTTACAAGGACGCTTGTAAAGTACTTGGTCGAATCTAGTGAGAACATTGTAACGATTTTGTGATACTTGTACAAGTATTTCATAGGGACGCCTATGGAATACTTGTAGGTATCACAAAATGCATCGCTTATGTGCTTATTTGAGATGTTTTTGCATGATATTGTTCTATGATCTATTTATTCATATCTTAAATGACGAATTTTAATGATATTGCTCTCATATGCGAAATTCATTTAAAAGAGGATCATGTGTATACAACTCGACTAAAATGTATGTGAATCAATGAATAGACATGACTCGCTTATTCATAGAATATGATTTATGTGATTGATGTGGCGTTGTCCCTCCTACCCTCGACGTGTTATCATTTGTATGTTGTAACTTTATGAGATTTTGTGATTTTATGTCATGCACCTCTATCTTGTTTGTATGAACGATGATATTTAATTGTGACGTAATGCTTATATGGCTACTTGTCATCCTATAATTGTCTGACTTGTATAATTGATAACTTACATGTCTCTTATTCCAATAAGATGAATTCTTGCTTGTTTATTTGGTTAAGGAAGGAGACTTGTACAACTTGACCTTTATAGGTTAAAATGATGAATAGATGTAACTTGCTTAGTAATGAAGACAAGAATGATCTCTGAAACGTAGACTTTAAATCTTGATTAAAGGGTTTCCTCCTCTCTAAGGGAAGAAACTGGATTCAAGCTAACCTGTTAATGGTGAGATTCGTTAAGATAGCAAATTGACCTATTGATTGACCTCTTTGAATTCTTGGTGATGTTTTATTTGCGGTCTTTGAGAACCTTGATAAACTGTCATAACAACTCATTGTCTCTCTTCAATGCTCTTCTTTTATCCTACCGCTCTCATTCCATCTTAGTTTCTTTCATGTTGGTGAGCTATGTTCTAAACCTTATGGGTCTAACTTGTTACAAACCAGTATATAAGTTAGAGCGTTGATTTTTTGAGGAAGTACAACACAAAAAGGAGTCTTGATGAGTGAGACTTAGAAATCTATTGGATGTCATCTTCTACATCGAATGTTCTTTTGACGTCTTTATTCAATCGGGGAAAAACTCATTTGAAAGTCTTCTTTATGATTGGCGTCCACTCAAAAGTATATTGTCTTCCTAAGAAACAACGAGGCTTCCTTTCGAAATGGGTTATAGAGTCAGTGGGGACGAGTCGATGTTGCCCTGAGAAACTTCTATTAGGTTATGATGGTAGTCTCGTTGTGTTCCATGTTCTGATGTTTTATTGTGTTATATACTTGTCCTATTTGGATCTACGTTGATATGTATATCTATCCTATCACACTTGATCCATCAATGCCAGCTCATACGCATTATCTTAGAATCGTATTACCTTCCATAGTACCCCTTTTGTGTCTCTCACTTTATTATATGATTAGTTGACTTCTAATGCATTGCCATGTTAGGCCCTATACATGTATATCATATATTTATGAACCCGTGACTCATCTGGCGTTACTAGTGTCATATAGGATCCGTGACTTGTGAACTAAGTGACTTTATTCTCCATCATCATTGTTTATTACTCTTAATTATAGATGCATGGAAGTCCTTTCATTCTCCCTTTTGTCACCGCTTGCTCTTTTTGGATGCTTAAGGATGTTAGACATAATTGAATTAGTCATGATGTGCCTGTATGCCCCATCTGCATCATGCCTTTACTATTTCTATCACGGATTCGTGGTAGACTCGCCACCCTTCTTGTATGTTCTCACCACATGATCCTTAATATTTGTCCGCTTATACTTGTTACATGATATTGATTTAGGTATGCTATGACTTTATGCCTTAGGTGGTTAACGTCTTGTTCAACTATGTACTTATCATCGTTGTCTCATCTTAACATGTGTTATAACTCTACAATTGTTATGCTTTAAGGACCTCACACATCGCATGTCCACCCACCATGATAGCTATATAAAATCATGTAATGATATGTAGATATATACAACGTGTTATTCCCTTGTTGCATGCCACCCTTGGAAACCATTATTTGATTTTGATGTTAGCCACATTTGAGTATTCATGACATGATATGAGATTACATCTAGTTATTGGTAATATTCATGCCTCGTTGACATATATATGCATATCATGATGTTTTGTGTAACTTTAGATAGTCACTCCTGATTCATGGTTGCATTACTTCCTTTTACACATCTCTCATGCTCCTGTTGGGTTTCGCATGATCATTTTGGCTTATTGTGTGTTATTGACTTATGTTGTTACATGCTACCTATGAACACTCTTACTGTGTTGTGTGCTACCAGTATCCCTTATATGCTCTCTACCTTCGAAGGAATGATTATTTAGCTTATACCCTAATTATATCATAGGTTGATCACTATTACTGCATGACTCATGATAGCCCGATCCGTGCCTTAGCTAGTATGCATACCTATATCGATATACTCTCTCTATCTCTCTCTCTCTCTCTCTCTCTCTCTCTCTCTCTATATATATATATATATATATATATATGTCCATGTATAGTCGTCACCATTTTAAGTTCAAATCATTTTCGATTATACTTCATATATACTAATGTGGTGTGGATAAATAGTGTTTTGATTGGTTGCGTATAATCATGTTAATTGTTAGGTCATAACACCGCGTGCTTACACCTGGCCATATGTTATTAATACTATTTGAAAAAAAAATTAGGTAATTGAGAAAATGATTATGTGATTTATTGCACTTTCTATATTATTTATATGGTCACTCTTATGATATGGGTGGTTTGGCTTATCGTATATCATCTTTTGTTGTTAAAGTATATTTTCATGTACTTACCCATCGTCATGTGTTATCGATAATATGTAGAAATTTAGCATCAACGATATGATATGTGATTCGTTGCAATATTTACATTATCTTTATGATTACTCTTGTAATAAAGTTCTGGTAGTATGTCTATCTTGCATATTTGCACTTGTTATGTGATTTTATAAAGTTGTGATTGCTTACACATTTTGAATATTATATTAGAGAAATCTTGTTATCTTTCGACACCATCCTATTCTATTTTACATGTATAGTACCATGCGTAGGCCATAATATTGCCCAAGCTCACTTTTACATGTTACATGGTGTTTTTCTATACTCGTTATGCATAAATAGTTTTACGCCCCGTATGTTTTCCCCACCACTATAGTTTAAATTGCACTTGCATGTTTATGTACCATATTTTGCTTAAGAATTGTTGATATTATACTATCTATTGTTCGGCAGGCGGGGATGTGGTAAGTAGGAGATTCAAATATTTAAAATAAAACAAAGCACAACTAGACTATCTCCCTGTCCCAAACAAATAATACAAGAATCCCCTCCCTTGTAGTAGTAGGGTAATTCAGGATCGAATCCATGAGGAGGTATGTCAGCGCTTCCTTTGTTGTGCTCACGATCAAGGCTTTCGACCTCAGCAGACACTCGATATCGAGTATACAGGTCGATATCGACCTCAGTTCTGGTCGATTTCCTAGCGCAGTTCCTGCAGAAGACAAAACAGCAAGTCGACGTTGAGCAGAGACCTCGATATCGATGTTAGACCTCAATATCGACCCTTATGGTCGATTTCGATGCTTGTCACAGAAACTGTTTTCGTAACCAATTTGTCAGAAAAGAGTCCGAAGAAAATAGAATGGAGAAGGAAGATGAATAGAAACAAAACTAAGACTTTTATGAAGAATTCAATTAATTAAAAGGCTTCCAAAGTCGGGGTTTCATGCCACAACGATAACAATGCAAGTTTCATGCTAAAGATATGAACTTTAATGTCTTTCCGTCAAATAACTTTCGTTATCAACACTTGGATGATTAGAGGCTCTCGCATAGATCCTAAGAGTTACTATCCAATTCATGAGCAATTAAAGTTCACAATATGAGTGGCTTTCGCTTCAATAATGCAAATAATGAATCTCCCGAACTTTCGCAAAGGATCATGCATGGGGTAGAAGACGGAATCGTATAAAAGTCATACCTTTGATGCACTTACCTCACATTGCTATCGTCGGGCTCACCCCGACCCTAGAAGTGGGTTGACTACTCGCTCCTCATCATGCACATCATCATCATTGTTATTGAAAGAAAGCTACTTTGAATTAAAACTCCGAAAGAAAGTACAACCGAACAAGTCACTCCACTCTCGCTTTACAACTCCACTCGGCCTCCTCTCTCTCTCTCTACTCTCTATTGCAACTGAATTGTGTGTAAAATTGGATGTTATTGGATTCTTAAACTCAGCCCTATTGGCCTCTATTTATAGATGTCGATAAGGACTCGAAACCTTATCTTTATTCTCTAAGATAAACTAAAACAAAGTAAAAGCTAAAACTTCATGGTGAAATCAGCCTCCTCATGATAGATCTGGTGTTGATGATAGGAAATCTCGACCCTTGGATAGATATTGCAAGCTTTGGATATAATTCTATCAAAATCGGAGTCGAATTCCTCTGCTGGCATGGTCGATATCGACCCTTAGACATCGATATCGACCCCTTTAAAACTTCATATCGAGCTTCTCCTTCTCCTACTTGAACTGGCACTCGACTTCTATCAATTTGGTCGATCTGGCAGCATCGATATCGACCCCTAGACGTCGATATCGACCCCTAGACGTCGATATCGACCCCTTCTGTGTCGATATGCTCTGTTTCCTTTTCTGCTCGATTCCTATGTCTTTGATGTACTCGATGTCGAGGTCCCTAGTAGATTTCGACCTCTTCAGAAGACTTCGAGTTCTTTTTCCGCTCTTCCGACTTCGTCCATTTTCATCCTGTTTTCTGCGAAATCACATGGAAACTCATGCAAACCCATATATTTGACATTTAAGCATAAACTACACTATTCTCATGTTTTCCCACAAATGTGCATGCAAAAGACAATAAAATGGATTCATATGTGCATAGAAAATATGGCAATTTGCGCGCACATCAATCACCCTATACTTAAGCTTGCTTGTCCCCAAGCAATACCTTTAATGGTCATTCAGGGGAAGAAAGTAAACCCTCAACATCATAGATTCATTTTTCATATGTCCCTACAATCAATTGCCATCCTCGAGAAGGTACTTATCTCAACCAAGTCCATGCCTGTGCATAAAAAGCAATTTCATACTCATAAAGGAGGTAATATGCAAAAAACAATTTTAGCGACATAGCATTAATAATCAAGAGGACTCTTTTTCAAGCTTGTGAGAAGTGGATTGGTAAAAGGCTAAAGGTGGGCTAATATTTGGCCATGTGGTGTTAAATCCGGGGAAACATACTTTCTTTCCAAAATATTCCACATTCCTTCTTCATAATGTCTCACCTTTCACTCATCGCTCAATGCTTTTTTCAATATAATGCTTTTACCTCTCTAACCTTAGCACTGCCTTCTCGCGAGTCGCAAACATGGGTGTCATGAATGACCCCGAATACTTAGTACTTCGGACTCCTCACCTTGTGTCCCATCCTGCGGAACTATTATCTCAACGCAAGCAGGGTCGACCCACCTTTATCTCCTGAGGTGATCGGATTTTTTTCTTGCTCATTTAATTTTCCATATTTCATAATTGTATCATTCCTGCCAACAACTTCATATATGCACAACTCCATATAACTCCAAAGATGACATCCATTCAAAAAAACTTTGTCCCCGGATAGGGCATAAGGTAAAAAATGGGCAATATGTGTATATGTGGAGCAATAATGATCATGATAAGTCTCATATATGGCTTTGTGGCTTTTGCAATGATGCATAGGTAAGGCTAGGATATGAACTTTGCTTGTATGGAATTTTTATAAAAAGTCCTCCATCATCTTATCATGCACATGTCAAAAGCAACTTCAAATTTTCATCTCCTTTATGTTTTTTCTCTTCTTGCACTTCATTGGGACTTCCCTTAACTAGGCAATCTCATGTTATATCTCTAATGAATCTAATTTTGCATCATAGAGCTCTTTTTTATACTTCCATGACTCTTTCTTTTTCAAAATTTTTGATGGGGGTCATTTTTCTCTTTTTTTTTTATGCATTAAAATAAATATGCAACTCTAATCTAAGTATGAATACGCAAGTAAGCCTTTCCTCCACCCCATACTTAAAATTTACAGTGTCCTCACTGTATTAGAACTAGGGTTAAGAAGAAAACTTACTAAACCATCACAAATTTTAGGAGTCGAAGAAGACAATAGGGAAGGTCGATATCGACCCTTTACATCGATATCGATGTCTCTCTTGATTTCTGCTCAGGCTTCAGGGTGATTTGGCCTCGATCACAAACCCTATCCATGTCGACCTTAAGGTCGATTTCGATGTCTGACATCGATTTCGATGCCTTTCTGTGTGCTTTTCTCTCTCCTGCAATTTGAAAACTAAACACAAAATATGCAAAACAATAAAGTGTCTAAAACCAAAACAAAAAGCCGTCTAAAACCAAAACTAAGTCTTTGTTACAAGCTCTAGATTTTTAAGTCGCTAGACCGACTTCTTCCTTTGCGCTTCTCAAGGTGGCATCTGCAGAGCCCATGTGGCTTGGGCCTCAAATATCACTCATTTCTTGTCCCGCAGCTGCATTCCGCCGGTATTGATTTGATTCACCGTGAATGGACCTAAGTTCTTATCCTTGAATCTTGTAGGGAACCAATGGTCCTTAGACTTGGCAACATAGACCTTGTCTCCTATCTCATATTGGCTTGAATCATCATCGGATACCCTACATAAGCGCACATGCCAAGGCACACCTCTTCCAAATAATGATAAATCCTTAATTGTAATTGAACAAGAGGAATCCGTACCTTGACTTACCTTCTTCTCAATCTGTGGCTCAGGTCGATGTCGATGTTCGGAGGTCGATATCGACCCCTGTTGTACACCTGGAGGATCAGTCGATTTGGAGAGTTTTGACTCCATATGATCAGGTCGATTTCGACCCTCAGAGGTCGATATCGAGGTCTCCTTGCCTCCCTTCTCAGTGCTGATGATGGTCGATTTCGATAGGGTGTGGTCGATATCGACCCTTGACCCCGATTTCGATGCTTCCTCTTTTCCTCCGTCGACCCCATACTTATGACCTGTCACAGAATCTTGAACATTAGTGGTCGATATCGACTTACCTGGGTCGATTTCGATGTTCTGTTGAGCTTCTTCGTCCAAGATTGCTTCAACTTCCTCTACTTGGGCTTCATTGATGGCTTTTATCTCCATTGGCCCTTGACTTTGCACCGTCTTGTTGAAGGAATACTCTATGAATTCATCACTAATTAAGAGTGAGAGCAATCCTTTCTTCACGCTAATGTTGGCATCGACGGTTGCTAGGAATGGCCTACCTAAAATAATTGGACAAGCAGGGTCCTCCGCTATGTCAACAACTAGGAAATCAGCAGGGACAAAGAATTTACCTACTTGTACTGGCACATCCGTCACTATCCCAGTTGGAATCACTACCGTATTGTTAGCCATGTACAATCTTGCATCCACGGGCTCCAGAGGACCTATCTTTACCTTGTGCCAAATGGTTAGTGGCATCATGCTAACGCTAGCGCCCAAGTCAACTAAAGCATTAAATTTGAATTGACCTAGACCTATAGCGATAGAAAACTTACCTGGGTCCGCCCGCTTTTGTGGTAGCTCCAACCTGTTGCATTCCTCTGCGATCTCAGAGAGCGATCGCTTCTTACCCAAGATGTCCTTAAGGAACCTTACATAAGATGGCATCTCGTGAAGTGCCTCTGTGAATGGTATAGAGACATTAAGCCCTTGGAGCATCTTCACGAACCGTTGGAACTTCTTTTCCGCTGGGTCCTTAGTCACCTTTCTAGTTGGGAATGGCAACACCTTCTTCCTTCCTGCAGCTACAGTGAGGTCGATATCGACATCAGTAGGGTCGATATCGACTGGAGGAGTCGATTTCTGTGGTGACGCAGAATTAGGGTCGACATCGACAGGAGGGTCGACATCGATGTCACCTTGGTCGATATCGATAGGGGGGGTCGATATCGACGCCTGTTCTGGCTCTTTCTCCTCCTCTTTTTGCTCGGGCATTTGTAATTGACGCCCACTCCTTAGGTTTACTGCCGCAATCTGACCAGTGGTTTTGCCCTTTTGGTTTGGCACAGTGGATCCAGGGAGTGATCCTGACGCCTTGGGCATTGCTTCCGCCAATTGACTCATTTGAGTCTCCATGTTGCGCTTCCAAACGTCGATCTCCCCAAGTCTAGAATTGATGCCCTGCAGCTGAGTATGGACGGAGTTATTGGCTTGTTTGAACTCAGCGTGGTTCCTCCGCATCTCATCAAGGATGATTTGCAGGTCATCTTTCTTAGTCTCCCGCTCAGGGTGCCCTGGTGCCCTATATGTTGGGGGATCCCTTTGATAGAACCTTTGATCACCCCAATTTTGTTGATTGCCCCCTCCATAGGGGCCTCTCGTCCATTTGACCTCCTCATGTTGTTCCGCCATGGATACTTGCTCAGTATGTGGACAGGCACTGGTGTTATGCCTTATTGAACCACACTCCTGACAAGGTTGATTGTTGCTCAGGAACCTTACTTGCTTTTGAAGGCGGCGTGTTTGATCGTTATGGAATTGTTGTCGCACTTCAGGATCTATCTCCCTTGGAGGCTCATATAGTGGAATAGATGGGGCAGGCCTTGCATCATAGGCCGCAGCAGCCCCATAGGTGTTGTCAAAGTTCACAAGCCTCTCAATGGTCTCCCATACCTCCGTTGGTGTAAGCTCAATGTACCGATAGGAGGTATATGAATTGATCATCTCCTTATTCGGCGCATCAAGGGCGTTATAAAAGATCTCTTGGATGACATATGGAAGTTGCCCATGCGTCGGGCATGATCTCAGCAAGTCCTTAAAGCGCTCCCACGCCTGTGCTAGGGTTTCACCTGGCTTTTGTTTGAAAGCCGTGATCCTTTGTCGTAGCATCGCCGTTTTAGAAGGTGGGAAGAATTTGTTCAAGAATGCATCTTTCACCTCCGCCCATGTCCTTAGCGATCGTGGAGCCAAACTCTCAAGCCATTGTAATGCCTTTCCTGTCAAAGACCATCGAAAAGATTTTAGTCGCACATACTCTAAGTTTACTCCATCAGCAACAGTTTCACATAAGTCCATAAAAGTAGAGATGTGTTGCAGGGGGCATTCATTATGTCTTCCTTCAAAAGTATTTCTTTTAATCTCAGATAGGAAGTTAATTTTCAATTCATAGTTGGAGTGAGGAATTATAATGGCAGATTCAGGAACATGAAGCGGCGGATGCATGTATTGCATCGCCGTCTGTGGATACTGATTTAGCCGCTCTTGGGCTTGTCTGCGCGCATCATCCTCCCTATCAGCACGGGCTCGCTCAGCAGCAGCAACGGCCCTTTCAGCAGCGATTGTAGCATTGTGGTCCTCGATCTCCTTCCTCAACCGCTCTATGATCTCAGCCTGCATCTCGTTGTCATCCATGATGCGAATTGCTATGTTGGGAAGATGGTAGAAATGTTCAGGCTCGTCAATTGGTTCCAGGATAGGTCCGCGATCAGAACGTCGCATAAACCTGCAGAATAAGCTCAGAAAAAGATCGTGATTAACTTAGGTGGTGATTCATTGCCTCCCCGGCAACGGCGCCGATTTGTTCGGCAGGCGGGGATGTGGTAAGTAGGAGATTCAAATATTTAAAATAAAACAAAGCACAACTAGACTATCTCCCTGTCCCAAACAAATAATACAAGAATCCCCTCCCTTGTAGTAGTAGGGTAATTCAGGATCGAATCCACGAGGAGGTATGTCAGCGCTTCCTTTGTTGTGCTCACGATCAAGGCTTTCGACCTCAGCAGACACTTGATATCGAGTATACAGGTCGATATCGACCTCAGTTTTAGTCGATTTTCTAGGCAGTTGTGATGTACACATTTGCACCTTCTTTTATTGCATCTTTTGACTTCTTATTTCATTCGATCTCCAAAGAAAAGGGTCAAAAGAATATAAACTTGTGTAAGAATGGGCTAAAATGCAAGAAATAGAGTCTGCACAAGTTTTGAGCTAACCATGCAGGAATTCGAGCGAAAACGGAGTCAAAACGGAGAAGTCAAGTGAAGCTGAGCAGAGGTAGATATCGACCCTAGACCCAGATATCGACCTCTGGGGTAGATATCGACCTTCAACATAGATATCGACCTCAACATAGACGCCAAGTGAAGCTGAGAAGAGGAAGATATCGACCCCCAGTGTCGATATCGACCCCCATATCGACCTCAACATAGAAATCGACCAGAGCTGAACAAGTCGAGCAGGAACAGAGACCTCGATATCGACCTCTGGTGTCGATATCGACCCCTGATCTCGACAGAAGATAGACTCGATTTCGAATGCGGATTGGAACTATATCTTCAAGGAGGCACGGGATTATCTCATACTTTCAAGATAGATGGCAGCTGAAGTTTTATTTATCTTTTACCTTTAAGATTATTTATGTTTTATCAAAATAAAAGACCTATCCTAATTGTTCGGATAGAGTTATTAGTTTAGATAGGAGTTACAATCCTCGGATAGCGAGGATTAGTAGCCTATAAATAAAGCCCTAGGGGTTGATTTGTTAGATCATCTTTCAATCCAATCCTAGAACAATCCAATCATCCAAGACAAAGACAATAGACAATAGAGTTAGAGTTAGAGAGAAGTTTTAGGGTTTGACGTTTGCGAAAGTTGACGTTGAGTTGTAAAGCTTCGGAGTTTATTTTAATGCAAGTTTCTTCCTTTCAATCAACAATGAATCCCATGATCAGAAGCGAGTAGTTCCCCAAAGCTCTTAGGGTCGGGGTGAGCCCGACGTTAGCCATGCGCGCTTGAGGTAAGTATTTGATGTTGATATCGTTGTGTCTATCTCTCCTCCTACGATTCTATGTTTAGTCCTAATCGAAAGAAAGGGGATTCATGCTAACAACTTGAGTTATAAACATAAAATTGGTAGAGACAATTAGGTTTATTTGCAAGAGTAATCCTAAGAGTTGGTGTACGGCGAAAGCTTGTCCCTCGGGTGAAATAGCGCAATTGTCCGTCTTATTTATCTCATTGCATGCATTGGTTAATGTTGTGGTAAACCCTAATCCTAGGAGTTGCCTTTTTACATAGTTCATACACACCAAAACCCACTGTTATTTCTGTTCATTGCTTCTCTCTCCATTCTCAATTCTTCGGCCTTTCTTTGCCGACAAGAAACTAACACACTGCAGGAAGACATCGATATCGACCCCAGACGTCGATATCGACCACTGAGTTCGTCGACGGTTTTCTGAGTCGACGACGAACATCGTTGCGGAGTTACTGGACATCGATATTGACCCCTAGTGTCGAAATCGACCCTTTTGTATCGATTGGCAGTCTTCTGAGCCAGTCGATTTCATGGACTGACATCGATATCGACCCCTTCTAGTCGATATGGACCACTTGTTTTTGTCTCTACAGGTCTTCTGTTGCAGAGAACATCGACAGCCGAGGTCGACATCGAGGCCCTAGGTCGAAATCGAGGCTTCTGGTCGACGCAGACGTGAAATTTCCAACGCTACTAGGATCCCGCTAACACGCCTCCTCGTGGATCGATCCTGACTACCCTTCCACTACAACGGGAGGAACTCTTGTAATTATTTGCTTAGGCTAGGAGTCAGTTTACATTTACATCTTTATTATTTGTACTCGACTTACCTCCTTAACAAATTGGCGCCGTTGCCGGGGAGGCAATCAATCGCGCCCTAGTAGTCTATCTCACATCTCTATCTAGTTTGGTTTTGCAGGTGTATGCGACGCGCTGATCGCCCACCTGAATTTGAAGGAGTAGACGACCCTGAGCGTTATTTCCATCTAAGGGCCCAAGCTCAAAGAATCATGGCGGACAACGCGAACCAGGCTGAACTTATTGAGCAACTAAGGAGGCAGGTTGAGGACCTAACGACTAGAGAGGCGGCACTTAAAGAGTGTGCGAATAGGGAGGAGGAAGGCCGAAGGCAAATAGAAGCCCAAATCAATGCCCTCCCTAGGAATGCCAAGCAATATATGCACCCCGCTCTCACAGTGCCTGAATCGGCAATTCTTATCCCTGCCTCTAATTTTGAAATAAAACCTAACTTCTTAACTGAGATTAGAAGGCACTAATATGAAGGAAAACCTAACGAGTGCCCTATGGCACATATTTCTACCTTCTTAGACCTTTGTGATACTATTGCTGATGGACGAAGTCTTGAATATGTCCAACTAAAAGCCTTTCGATGGTCTCTTATAGGGAAAGCATTGCAGTGGTTGGAAAGCTTAGCCCCAAGATCGCTCCGCACCTGGAATGAAGTCAAGGACGCGTTCCTCAACAAGTTCTTCCCTCCTTCTAAGACGGCGTTGATCCGACGGAAAATCACGGCTTTCAAACAAAAGCCTGGTGAGGCTCTGGCGACTGTTTGGGAAAGGTTCAAAGACCTTTTACGATCATGCCCGACGCATGGCCAACCACCCTATGTAATTCAGGAGATCATATACAATGCTCTTGACGCTGCAACAAAGGAGAGGATCAACACCTACACCGCCTATGGCTACCTTGAACTCGTTCCACAAGAGGCTTGGGAGACCATAGAGAGGTTGGTGGAGTTCGACAACACATATGGGACTCCTGAGGCTTCCGATGCACTATCATCGTCAAGGCCTGCCCCATCTATGCCCTTATATGAACCCTCCAATGTAATCGATCCGGATGTGAAGGAGCAATTTCATAGGGATCAACTTCGAAAGCTCCAAAAGCAAGTAAGGTTCCTTTCAGTGAACCAAGATTGCATAGAATGCGGATCGCAGCGGCACACCACCATCGAGTGCCCACACGCCGAACAAGTACACCTAGCGGAGACTCACCAAGAGGCGCGCTACATGAGGGGTCCCAATCACCAATATTGGGGAGACCAAAGGTTCCATCAACCACAAAGGAACCTGGTTAACCCTAGGGACCCCCCGCCTTATAGAGCTCCTGGGCACCCGGAAAGAGACCAAAAGAAGGATGATCTTCAACTAGTACTGGATGAAATCAGGCAGAATCAGGCTAAGAATGATCAATCCAACAATGCCATCCATTCTCAACTCAATCACCTTACCACAAGGATTGGGGAGATGGATATATGGAAGAAGAATGTAGAGACCCAACTGGGTCAATTGGCGGCACAAATCCCTAGGCCGTCCGGAACACTCCCTGGGCAACCCACTACAAATCCTAAGGGACAATCCGGGACGGGCCATGTCGCAGCCATACAATTAAGGAGTGGCACCAAAGTACAAAGGCCACGAACGGAATCGGAGAAAACAGCAGATCCAGTCGACATCGATGAACCAGTCGATGTCGAGGATGAGGTCGATATCGACCCCTATGTCGACCCACAGGTCGATATCGAGGCCACTGCAGAGCCATCAGAGCCACAACAGAGGTCAAAATCGACCATCCCAGTCGATATCGATCAAAGCCCAGTCAACATCGATGTCCAGCAGGCCCCTCCGACCACCGTTTTGGCCCCTTCACCAAAGAAGACGTTGCCATTCCCTTCCAAAGCATTGGAGGATCCCACCAAAGGCAAGTTTAGGCGCTTCATAAAGATACTTCAAGGACTCAACATCACTATCCCTCTGACAGAAGCCCTAAGCGAGATGCCCGCCTATGTACGATTCCTCAAAGACATCCTGAGCAAGAAGAGATCCATGGCAGAGATCGCAGAGGAGTGCTCAAAGATGGACTTCCCTGAGAAGAAGAGTGATCCAGGGAAGTTTGCAATCACCGTAGGACTTGGCCAACATCGCTATAAAGCCCTATGTGACCTAGGGGCAAGTGTAAGTCTCATGCCTCTCTCTATTTGGCAAAAGGTGAACATTGGCACCCTTGAACCTGTGGACATGAAACTTTATATGGCTGACAACTCATTCGTCAGACCCACAGGTATAGTTGATGACGTTCCAGTAAAGGTAGGTAAGTTCTTTGTGCCTACTGATTTCATTGTATTGGAGATGCCTGAAGATCCTGTAGTGCCTATTATCCTTGGTAGGCCTTTCTTAGCTACTGTTGATGCCAATATCAATGTACGTCGAGGGTTACTAACCTTTACTATAGGGAACGAAGTGATAGAATTCTCTTTCAACCCTACCATGAGCGAAACAAAGCACCTGGAGCAAGTAGTCCTCTCGCCGGCTAAGGAGAAACTTAGAAAATTTTTGTTAGCGAGGACGGAAACAGCAAGCAGAGTCGACGTCGACTGGAACTAGTCGATATCGACTAAAAACATCAAAATCGACCCCCCTTGGTCGAAATCGAGTATGCTAGATCGCTGCCAGGAGCTTAAGTATGGGGTCACAGAAGTCGATATCGACCACAGCACTCGAAATCGACCCTCCTCGGTCAAAATCGACCACCCCTCAGCCCGAAGATTTCTGTTTCGGGTCCAAACAGGTAAGCCCAGGTATGACTCCTAACCTTCCTCCATCCCTTATTGATGAACCGATTCAGCCCATTATTGATAAATCTACTAAAGAGAGGGTCAAAGCTCCATGGTTTGCCTATATTGCTAAAGTTAGGTCACGAAAGAGAAAGAAAGCACCCAAAGAAGAGCCTAACATCAAAGAAGCCTTGGTCGCCGAGCTTCGCTACTACCAAAAGGACCTAGATGATCCAGGCTCAAGCTCGAAGGGTCCCTACATAAAAGGGTCGTGAAGAATTGACGGAGAAGTCGGCCTAGCGACTCAAAACTCTAGAGCTTGTACATAAAACTTTTAAATTTTTCATAGATGGGTTTTTAGGATTTAATTTTTGGCTGTTTTGAACTTTTAAAACTGAGATAATTCGTGCTTTATCTATATTCCTAACCAAGATTTCAGGTTATCAAGCAAAAGGAACGACGAAGAAGAAAAGAAGCTTCTGCAGAGGCAGTCGAAATCGACCAGGCCAGTCGAAATCAACCCCCCAGGGTCAAGCCATCTTCTGGAGTCGACATCGAGGACTCAGGAGCGAAAAGCAGAGGTCGATATCGACCCTAATACTCGATATCGACCCCAACCTGGCAGCCCTCGTCTTCACTTTCTTCCTCGACTTCGACAGATGCAGTCGACATCGACCACTGACCTAAATATCGACTTCTGGCATCGACCTAACCTGGAAATCGACCTGAATCCGCAGGTTGTGCTGTGAGTTTCTCTCAACCCTTGTTCTTCTTTTTAATACAGTGAGGACACTGTATATTTTAAGTATAGGGTGGGGGAAAAACATGTCTTACGGTCATAACGTGGTTTTCTTCTTCGCATTGCATTCATGTTTAAATTTTTGTTCTTAGTCTTACTTTTATAAAGTGTCAAAAAAATCCAAAAAAATAGGAAAAATGTCAAAAATACAAAAAATGCATGTTTAATTTTAAGTTTGATTTTCTAACCCTACTTAGATGTCCTATGATGAAAACTCAATAGCTGACTTGATCATGTAAATCCTATGGCATATTTGGATGGTTTAGCCTAAGTCTTTAAAATTTTTATGTAGATTGTGAACTTGTGATGAAATTGAGCACATATGATCCTAGGCTAAAAAGCAAATCCAACAAAAATTGTCCTTGTGAGAATTTTGACCTATAGGGAGAACATCAAAAATCCCTCCGCTTTCTTGAGTGAATTTACTCTTCCTATGCATCTCTAAATGTTGTGATAGTTATTCAAAACCAATGCATATATATATGATTATGTTTACGAGAATTAAATGATGGAGGCATCTTTTAAGCCATTTTTATCCTCTCTTTACCTACCCTGCATTATCCCTGCTTGAAGCCAGAACATTAGCCTGAGCCTGAATTGCAAACTCCACAAAATTATCCCTAGCCGAATTGAGCCTGACCCCATTTGGGAATTGAGACTTAGATTGGTTGGACTAATGCCTTGTGGAAAGAAAAGAGCATAATGTCCAGTTTTGAGCAAGGAAATTATGGGTTGGTGCATATTTACATTTTGTCATATTTTGTAAAAGGATTTATGGCTCAACATATAAATGCACATATTTACTTATTATTTTCGAAAAAAAAATCCGAAAAAAAGAGAGATATATATAGTGCATGAGCCAAAATCCTTAAGTCTTTTATTTATACAAGTGTTATATTTTTTGAGAGGTATGTTAATGGTTCAAAAGAAGGGTTGATAGAATGGTTTACATCTTTTAGTGCATCTTTAGAACATACTATATAAAGATAAGTTGGGAAAGAGCATTATAGAGATTGAGCATATTATGAAGAGTTATGGTTTGGGTATTGCAAGTGTTGAGATTTAGGAGTCTTGATTCCCGAATTATAAAAGCACCACATAGCCAAATAATTCCATACCCTTTATTTCATACCAAGCCCCATTACAACCCCGCCGAATGGAGTCTTCTTTGAAGTCTTCCATTGAGCGAAAGTCCTCCTGATGATTCTTATTGCATTTTCATAATTGGTTGCGAAGTGGGTTTTTATAAATTACAATGTTTATGAGATTGTATATGGAATTGAGTTGAGAGTTGATCTTCATAGCCCAAACACATGAGAGTTGAGTGCAAACACATTATCCCTGTGAGGTTGGATCAAAATTGCATATGCCTATGGATCGCCAAAATATGTGCTATGACGTTAAATTCACTTGCTTTGCTTTGCTAGCGCTTGTGATGTTGCTTTTGACAAGGGCGAAGACTTGAAGGGTGTGTTGTAGGTGTTGGTTATTGCTTGGTTATTGCTTGAGGACAAGCAAGTCTAAGTATGGGGGGTTTTGATGTACACATTTGCACCTTCTTTTATTGCATCTTTTGACTTCTTATTTCATTCGATCTCCAAAGAAAAGGGTCAAAAGAATATAAACTTGTGTAAGAATGGGCTAAAATGCAAGAAATAGAGTCTGCACAAGTTTTGAGCTAACCATGCAGGAATTCGAGCGAAAACGGAGTCAAAACGGAGAAGTCAAGTGAAGCTGAGCAGAGGTAGATATCGACCCTAGACCCAGATATCGACCTCTGGGGTAGAAATCGACCTTCAACATAGATATCGACCTCAACATAGACGCCAAGTGAAGCTAAGAAGAGGTAGATATCGACCCCCAGTGTCGATATCGACCCCCATATCGACCTCAACATAGAAATCGACCAGAGCTGAACAAGTCGAGCAGGAACAGAGACCTCAATATCGACCTCTGGTGTCGATATCGACCCCTGATCTCGACAGAAGATAGACTCGATTTCGAATGCGGATTGGAACTATATCTTCAAGGAGGCACGAAATTATCTCATACTTTCAAGATAGATGACAGCTGAAGTTTTATTTATCTTTTACCTTTAAGATTATTTAAGTTTTATCAAAATAAAAGACCTATCCTAATTGTTCGGATAGAGTTATTAGTTTAGATAGGAGTTACAATCCTCGGATAGCGAGGATTAGTAGCCTATAAATAAAGCCCTAGGGGCTGATTTGTTAGATCATCTTTCAATCCAATCCTAGAACAATCCAATCATCCAAGACAAAGACAATAGACAATAGAGTTAGAGTTAGAGAGAAGTTTTAGGGTTTGACGTTTGCGAAAGTTGACGTTGAGTTGTAAAGCTTCGGAGTTTATTTTAATGCAAGTTTCTTCCTTTTAATCAACAATGAATCCCATGATGAGAAGCGAGTAGTTCCCCAAAGCTCTTAGGGTCGGGGTGAGCCCGACGTTAGCCATGCGCGCTTGAGGTAAGTATTTGATGTTGATATCGTTGTGTCTATCTCTCCTCCTACGATTCTATGTTTAGTCCTAATCGAAAGAAAGAGGATTCATGCTAACAACTTGAGTTATAAACATAAAATTGGTAGAGACAATTAGGTTTATTTGCAAGAGTAATCCTAAGAGTTGGTGTACAGCGAAAGCTTGTCCCTCGGGTGAAATAGCGCAATTGTCCGTCTTATTTATCTCATTGCATGCATTGGTTAACATTGTGGTAAACCCTAATCCTAGGAGTTGCCTTTTTACATAGTTTATACACACCAAAACCCACTGTTATTTCTGTTCATTGCTTCTCTCTCCATTCTCAATTCTTCGGCCTTTCTTTGCCGACAAGAAACTAACACACGGCAGGAAGACATCGATATCGACCCCAGACGTCGATATCGACCATTGAGTTCGTCGACGGTTTTCTGAGTCGACGAAGAACATCGTTGCGGAGTTACTGGACATCGATATCGACCCCTAGTGTCGAAATCGACCCTTCTGTATCGACTGCCAGTCTTCTGAGCCAGTCGATTTCGTGGACTGACATCGATATCGACCCCTTCTAGTCGATATCGACCACTTGTTTTTGTCTCTACAGGTCTTCTGTTGCAGAGAAGATCGACAGCCGAGGTCGACATCGAGGCCCTAGGTCGAAATCGAGGCTTCTGGTCGACGCAGACGTGAAATTTCCAACGCTACTAGGATCCCGCTGACACGCCTCCTCGTGGATCGATCCTGACTACCCTTCCACTACAACGGGAGGAAGTCTTGTAATTATTTGCTTAGGCTAGGAGTCGGTTTACATTTACATCTTTATTATTTGTACTCGACTTACCTCCTTAACAAGTTGCTGCAGAAGACAAAACAGCAAGTCGACGTCGAGCAGAGACCTCGATATCGATGTTAGACCTTGATATCGACCCTTATGGTCGATTTCGATGCTTGTCATAGAAACTGTTTTCGTAACCAATTTGTCGGAAAAGAGTCCTAAGAAAATAGAATGGAGAAGGAAGATTAATAGAAAAAAAACGAAGACTTTTATGAAGAATTCAATTAATTAAAAGGCTTCCAAAGTCGGGGTTTCATGCCACAACGATAACAATGCAAGTTTCATGCTAAAGATATGAACTTTATTGTCTTTCCGTCATAACTTTCGTTATCAACACTTAGGTGATTAGAGGCTCTCGCATAGATCCTAAGAGTTACTATCCAATTCATGAGCAATTCAAGTTCACAATATGAGTGGCTTTCGCTTCAATAATGAAAATAATGAATCTCCCTAACTTTCGCAAAGGATCATGCATGGGGTAGAAGACGGAATCGTATAAAAGTCATACCTTTGATGCACTTACCTCACATTGCTATCGTCGGGCTCACCCCGACCCTAGAAGTGGGTTGACTACTCGCTCCTCATCATGCACATCATCATCATTGTTATTGAAAGAAAGGTACTTTGAATTAAAACTCCGAAAGAAAGTACAACCGAACAAGCCACTCCACTCTCGCTTTACAACTCCACTCGGCCTCCTCTCTCTCTCTCTACTCTCTATTGCAACTGAATTGTGTGTAAAATTGGATGTTATTGGATTCCTAAACTCAGCCCTATTGATAAGGACTCGAAACCTTATCTTTATTCTCTAAGATAAACTAAAACAAAGTAAAAGCTAAAACTTCATGGTGAAATCAGCCTCCTCATGATAGATCTGGTGTTGATGATAGGAAATCTCGACCCTTGGATAGATATTGCAAGCTTTGGATATAATTCTATCAAAATCGGAGTCGAATTCATCTGCTGGCATGGTCGATATTGACCCTTAGACATCGATATCGACCCCTCCAAAACTTCATCTCGAGCTTCTCCTTCTCCTACTCGAACTGGCACTCGACTTCTATCAATTTGGTCGATCTGGCAGCATCGATATCGACCCCCAGACGTCGATATCGACCCCTTCTGTGTCGATATGCTATGTTTCCTTTTCTGCTCGATTCCTATGTCTCTGATGTACTCGATGTCGAGGTCCCTAGTCGATTTTTACCTCTTCAGAAGACTTCGAGTTCTTTTTCCGCTCTTCCGACTTCGTCCATTGTCATCCTGTTTTCTGCGAAATCACATGGAAACTCGTGCAAACCCATATATTTGACATTTAAGCATAAACTACACTATTCTCATGTTTTTCCATAAATGTGCATGCAAAAGACAATAAAATGGATTCATATGTGCATAGAAAATATGGCAATTTGCGTACACATCATCTATCATGTTGAGCTTATAGTGGTATGAAATAGGTGTTGGTGTATGCCTTAGTGACATAAATGCATGAGCACACACTTACACTTGTCTCTTCCTAATGAACTATGTGATATTTCTTTCGTGACTTTTAAGACGTGTTGATGCTATTCCCTTCATGTTTTGTTAGTTCTCTTACACCATAGTGGCATATAGGATTCCCTCAAGCTTGCACTACATCTATTTAGTATATTCGGGTAATAGATTATTAGATCTATCTTGTGTATATCTATGAGTGATGCACCTAAATGGCATTTCCTATTCATTATATGTGATACCCGTTCCTAGTGAGTAAGTGAATTAGTAGTAGTAAGTATATTGATATTTCTCTGATAACGCTAGATTATTTACTTTGTACCTTATCACACGTAATGACACTCACACTAAAATCGTATTGCCATTGTCTCCTGAGATAGGTCCATGTTAGTGTGCAACAATACAATGTTGTATGTTTTATGACTTGATGTGCTATATGATGAGATGAGTGATGCAATCTTAACCTTAAGGGTTTCTCATGGGCCTCAGCGACATTCTCGTGTCCAGTCTTACCAGATACTATCCAAGTCTATCTTCGTGTCAAGACTCAGTTGAATTGTCCCTTAGCGTCTCTTCCTTCGGTTAAAACTTAGGTCTCGCGTCATCCTTGCATAATCCTCTATAACACGATCAAGAATGGGTTGTTTAGATCGATGAGAGGTGCGACTTTAATTGAGGATTGGAACATGATTTGAGCCTAGCTTGGAAATGACCCTAACTTCATGAGCTTGATTGTGCCCTCTCGGGTTGGTGGTGATGTGTGAGTATGATGATTGTTTCCTTTTCTAGTTGATAACAATGTGCAAATTTCAGTGATTTCCCGATCCGCTAATAATGGGATTTGTTAGTATGATAAATTCTGATATGTTGATATCTTGAACTTGGAAATGTTGAAATCTGATGTGATGATGAATTTTGCTATAATAATACTTCAGATATGTTAATATTTGAGATGATGTTGAGATAAATCATGAGAAATGAACTTAGGAAGTGAAATGTGGGATTAGCCCTTAGAGGTGGATAACTACTCCTTGAATCCTTGAAAATCTGGTTGACTGACTTAGAAGGAGATGACTTGAGTTTTCAAATGTTTTGTTACTTTTAAAAAGGATTTTAGTCTCGGGGACGAGACTTGTTTTTAGAGGTGGATGATGTAAAGATCCAAAAATTTAAAATATAATTTTATGAAGCATGATTTAACTTCAAATTTCCGAGATTTCGAAAATTTTGAAATCTTCAAAATTTAAAATATATAATAATAATACTTTCATTAAATTAACTTATTTATTTATTTTATTAATACAGAGATTGATATTGTGGTGCTTTTAATTTAAATAATATTTACTGGGATGAATTCTATAATTTTATGGGGTATAATTTTTATAAAGCAGAAATAGCGGGATAGTATTATAATTTTCATAAGCTAACAAACCCTAATTTTCCGGGTATATAAACCCCACTTCCGCCCATTTTTACTGTACAACTGCCCATCTCCTTGTTCCTTTCCTCCATACCCAGATCTGAGCTCAGCCTCCCTCTTCCCTCGGTTCATCAGCCTTCCTCTTCCCTCCGTTATCTGCCTCCTAGCTGCTGCTCTCTCTCGATCTCGCTGTTATTCGTCTCCCTCAACTTCACTCCCTCTCTCCCTCTTAAAATCTGACCGACACGAGCCTCCACAGCTGGAACCGAAGGCCGAAGCCAGGGGAAGCCATTATAATCACGCTAAGGATGCACGATGACGGTTCATCAACCAGAGGTACGAGCCTCCTCTCCTCCGGCGCTGAAGCTCAGTCAAACCCGACACGAGCCTCCACAGCTCCCACACCGGACTTGAACCTGAACTCTTCTTCCTGCTCGCTCTGAGTTTGGAAGAACAAGACCTCTCCCGGTCGACGATTCAGCTGGACCTGCCGAGCCTTTGAGCCTGCCGACCAGCCACGAAGTCCGAGAAGCCGTCGTTGAGGATGGTGGGAGGAGCCTCGCTTTTGGGGAAGCAGCTGCAGAGCCCCACTTGAGGTCGAGGAAGCTCCTGAGCCCTTGAATCCGAGCCCTCACTCCTTCCCGCTTAGATTTGGGTATAGCTCTTTAACTTGGGGGTTATGTTTGGATGGTTTAATTGAAGTGTGAATTGATTTCTCATAACTTATCTTGCACAATTGTGAGCCGATCATTAGATGTTTGCTATAATCTCAAGTAAATAGCATTTATATAAACTTAACTAACTTGTGATTTTTTATCTATTGGCTAACCATGAGAAACAATCTTACACATTTAAATAAATAACCTACTTGTTAGGTTGCTTTATGTGTATCTTGTAGAGTTATAAAGATGAAAAGAATGTTGGATTCATTTTATAGAAACCGACTTGAAAATATGCAATGAGCTGTGTTTGAACGATGTTTGATAAATGTATTGGATAAGTAAATTTGTAAGATATAGTTAATGGGCTAAGATGATTAAGAGATGTCTTGAGAAGTTTTGTGACCTTGTTAAATGGATAAATTAGCTAAGTCTGAAGTTGTTGAACTATTGGTTATTATCGTTAATTATGTGCTTATTTAGAAAACCCACTTGTATGAGGCCGTATTGAGCAACAATTGTGGAATGAATCTAATGTGGTTAACTAGCTTGACATGTGGTGACGAGTTACTTCTCTTATAAATGATGGTTAGAAATGATAACTAATGGACTTAATTGATTCTAATTCGAGTCGAGCGAGTTAGGGTCGAGTGTCTTAAGTTAATACGAGATAGGACCCTCTTATTGAATCATATGCCTTAGGTTTGAGCGGTTTGACTATAAATAAATTATAAAGGATCATAAAGACATTGACTTATCCTATATTTGTAGTTAAGAATTTGTTATACTTATAAGTTTGTTGTTGTACTTTGAGCTAAGAACGTGGTTGTAAGACTATATAAAAGATGTTTATGAATTCTTATACTCGCGTGCTTTAAAATTGATGTAGTGCCTTGATGTTGAGCAATTCTTACATTTGAGATAAAGTTTCGTAGCTCGGACTTAGCTTGAGATGAGGCTTAGTTGACTTGCAAATTATTCATGCTAATCACTAAGAGGAAGGGTTTAAGTTAGGCAATTACCCTAGAGACTAAGATAAATAAAATCGTACTTGTTTTATAGATTTGAGTTAGATAAGTGTAGTATCCTTGATAGTTAATTAAATGCACGTGTAGTGGAGATCCATTCTTTTAGGGAGCCTCTTGCTAAATTGCGTATGTTTGAGTGTTAATTGATTAGTGAAGTCGGTGGTTAATGAGTTACTACCTTGAGATAGAAATTATAACTTGTCTCGATAAGTAAAGTTGAGATCCTAGATAAAGAGACGTGTTTTGAGGACTTGTTGGTGTTTTAAATTCTTGCTTGCGTTGACTTCGAGTTTTCATTGATTGTTTTAGTGATAATCGAATTCATAAAGGATTTTAGAAATGATGATGCCATGGTTTGTGCACCACCACGAGGAAATTGTTATGCTATAGCACTGAATTGGCCAGTCTCTGCACTAACGGGAAGGGGTGCAGAGGTAGGAGAGGGATATGCCACTTGGCATTGTCTTGGGCGTTTTACAGTTTTTCGCATATTATAACTGTCGAAGCATGCTTTTGTGATTTAAATCTTGTACTGCATTAGTCATCCTTTATTCTAGGTATAGGCATATTATATGACCTCAGCGAGGACTTCCGGTCCCGCATGAGTGGCTCGACCTTGACTTGTGGTATAGTTTTAGGTACCCGCTCCCTTTTGCTTGCTGATTTGCTTCTATGGCGGGGTTTTCTCACGGGACGAGAGTGTTAAGAAGATTTCGCCTATTATAGCTTGACTTTACAAATGTTTTGGTTAAGTTTGTCATTTAGAAACAGGTTGTATTTATATTGATTTAAACTCGTTTTATCTCTTTTGAGTTGTCACTAGTTGAATTAGGACAGGTTCACGTGCGAAGGCACAAATAATGATTGGATTCCTTGATTGTTTTGAGGGTTTGAAATCCTCTTTTTCTCGAGTTATATCATTTAATCCTTAAAACTTAAACAGGGTTATAACTTGAAGTAGATAAATAAGCAGCTCGTACTTGGATTGCAAGATCTGACAGAGGGATAATTCTTCCCTCTAAACGTAACCCGGATTTTAAAATCTGGGTCGTTACAAAGTTGGTATTAGAGTCAGGTTACGCAATCCGAGTACAAATGAGTTGTGAAACAATTGGTGATTTTGAGTTTTGAAAATTCGCGAGTTTTGAATGTTTTAAAGGGTAAAATGAATTTAATATGGATAAGTAAGATAACCACTTTGAAAAGTGAGAATCGAGATTCGATCGGGTAGTAATGGCGATAGCCTATCCCTTACGGATATAGATGGTGATTGGTAATTGTAAATTTGATTTAGAGACAAGTAAATTTGGGGAAGAAGTTTGGTGAATTATGTGTGTTATTCTTGATGACTTGGTATGATATTTGTTTATATGAGTTTCCCTTGTTATGACATCTGACACAATTCTTATAACATGCTTTGATCCTGTTATGCGCATATAATATATGGTACTTGACGACTGGATCGGACAATTGTTGTCATTCTTGATGCATTTGACTTATACATATTTGTTTGCTACGTATATCACTTATGATGGAAATTGTTGGTGCCTTTTGACCTTGGTTTGATGAGGACATGAGATGAGATTATAAGGATCTACATGATTACGGCTGATGTTTTGTTCTGGTTGGTTGAAAGCTTATGAGCTCATGCGTGAGAACGTTACTCTAGTTGATGGAAAAGCTTATGGTTTGCAAGATCTGACAGATGGAAAAGCTTATGAGCTCATGCGTGAGAAAGCTTATTAGCTCGTACTTGGATTGCAGGATCTGACAGAGGGATAATTCTTCCCTCTAAACATAACCCGGATTTTAAAATCTGGGCCATTACAGAACCAATCATCTATAAGAAGTGAACTATATCAAGGGGTTATTGATAGCATCAACGAAGGACATAGAAACGCTGCTGAAATTGGCAAGCGTATGATATTACCAGCCTTATTCATTGGAGGCCCTCGCGATATGAAAAGAAGGTATTTAAATGCTATGACACTTGTTCAAAAATATGGAAAGCCGGACTTATTTATCACAATGACATGCAATCCAAAATGGCCAGAGATTCAAGCAGAACTTAAACCGCACGAAAAAGCTGAAAACCGGCCTGACCTTTGTACCAGAATATTCCGATCAAAATTGACATTACTAAAAGCACAAATTGTGGAAAAGAATATTTTTGGCTCTGTGGCTGGCAGGGTTCATGCTATCGAGTTCCAAAAACGAGGCTTACCACACGTGTACCTTTTAGTTATACTATCCCAGAGCATAAAATTTTAAGTGTAGATAACTTTGATAATTACGTGTTCGCCGAAATACCAGGAACAGATCGGCCAAATTTGAGAAATTTAGTCAAGCAACATATGATGCACGGTCCATGTGGTGAACTTAACAGCGAATGTTCTTGTATGCAAAAGTAAGGGTACAAGAAAGTATGTAGATTCAAATACCCTAAACAGTTTGTCGAGTTCACAGCATGCGCCGAAGATTCTTATCCAAAATATCGAAGAAGGAACAATGGGGACAACCTCAATGTTAGAGGATCTGAACTTGACAATAGATGGGTCACTCCTTATAATCCATACCTATTAAAAGCATTTGAATGTCACATTAATGTAGAAATCTGTTCAACAATAAAAGCTGTGAAATACCTCTACAAATATGTATATAAAGGCCATGATCGTATTAGCTTCAACATTCCAAATGTCAACTCCAACAATGAAGATGAGATCGAGACATTCCAGTCTAGTAGATGGATTTCACCCCCAGAAGCTGCCTGGCACATATTTTCTTTTGACCTTTTTGATATAAATCCATCTGTTATTCCACTTCAAATACACCTACCTAATATGCAACTTGTTAATTTTAGGTCCTATGAAAATCTACGATCTATTCGCGATGATCAGACCAAACGAAAAACCATGTTAACTGAATTTTTTGAAACCAATAAGAAATATCCCGAGGAAAAACATTTGTACAGTGAATTCCCAGAGCACTTTGTATGGGATACAACAAACAAAACTTGGTCAAAAAGAAAGAGCCGATCAGTCCTTGGAAGACTTGTATATGTAAACCTTCTAGAAGGCGAGAGATATTACATAAGGCTTCTACTTTGTAATATACGAGGACCTTTGTCGTTCCGTGATTTGCTAACTGTTGATAACTATGTGTGTTCTACATTCAAAGAGGCAGCACTGAAGTTAGAATTGTTCGAACAAGATGGTTATGTTGAATCTTGCATGGATAAAGCAATACATGTACAAATGCCACATACTTTGCGCAGACTATTTGCAACGCTATTGATCTTCTGTAATGTGGTGAATCCAAAGTCATTATGGTCAAGCTATTACTCACAGCTATCAGAAGACTTTGCTTATCTACATCCAGCCAATCCAGCCAAAGTGTTATCATTGACAAGCACAGAAATAGAAAATCACCTAGAAGCCATGGGCAAAAGTTTAAGAGATTATGATTTAGGTGAACACCTTATGTCTCAATCTCACAGAGCTAGAACAACACAAGACATTGCAGATGCATTAAACAACCCTGTACTTGAACAATACGCCGGATCATGGAAGGTATTAAACAAAGATCAGCGCACATCATACAAGTGTATCATTCACCACATTAAGCATAATAGACCTGGAGTTTTCTTTATTGATGGTCTTGGTGGAACAGGGAAGACGTTTTTGTACTGTGCACTATACGCAAAAGTCAGATCAATGGGAAAAATTGTTTTGGCCACTGCTACATTAGGTATTGCTGCCTCAAATATTCCAAGCGGCAGAACGGCTCATTCACGATTTAAAATACCACTTGATGATACTATTTCGAGCACTTGCAACATATCGAAACAATGTAGCTTGGCACTATTAATACGTCAAGCATCCCTTATTATTTGGGATGAGGCATCCATGGCCAGGAATACTAATATTGAATCTTTGAACACACTGCTCCAGGATATATGCAACACGAACACACTATTTTGTGGAAAGATTATAGTGTTTGGTGGAGATTTAAGACAGGTGCTTTCCATTGAACCGAAAAAAACCCAGCACGAAGCTGTCCAATTAAGCTTAGTCAGCTCATACTTGTGGCCTCATATGTTGAAGTTCAAGCTCTCTGAAAATATGAGGGCAAGAGAAGACCCTGAATTTTCAAATTTCCTACTACTCCTTGGGAATGGAAAGATGCAGTCTCAAGAATATGATTCAATTCAAATACATCAAAGATTTATTTAAGTGTGTGAATATTGAAGATGGATGCACTAGCATTTTGATTAATCCGATTTTCCCGGAATTGCAGAGCTCTACAACCAACGACGATTTTTTGAATAAAAGATCTATTTTGACTCCAAGAAATGAAGATGTTGATATACTTAATAATTCGTTAATACAAGCTTTTAATGGGGAAGCTGTGACATACAAAAGCTTCGACACACTCCTAGATGCTCAATCTCACCTTTACCCATCAGAATTCTTAAATACATTATGCCCTTCTGGGATGAGCCCCCGCAATTTAGTTCTGAAAAAAGATTGTCCAGTTATACTTCTGCGCAATTTAGATCCACCAAATGGTCTATGCAACGGAACAAGGCTGATATGCAAGCAATTCTTCAGGAATATTATACACTGTCAAATAGCTACGGGATACTACAAGGGCGAAAATGTTTTCCTCCCAAGGATTAGCCTACGCCCTTCTCCATCAGTAAAGTACCCATTCCAATTTGAGAGGAAACAGTTTCCAATTAAGTTATGCTTTGCAATGACGATTAATAAGGCTCAAGGGCAGACCTTGGAAAAGGTTTTAGTCTATTTACGCCAACCATGTTTTTCGCATGGACAATTATATGTTGCTTTATCTCGTGTAAGAAAAAGAACAGATGTTACATTATTCATAAACAAAACAGATGACACTCTAGAAGCCACAAACATTGTGAAAAATATGGTCTCTTTTGAGGTATTAGAAAAGGCTGAAATATTGTTATCTTCAAGTGTATAACACATCACACGAGCACCAGTAGCTAAGCCATACTTGAACCGCACGTTTAAAACATTTTCCAAAAGTTTAGATTCCAAGCTGCAGATATCAGTATTGGAAAATTTTCAAAACTCTGTGCTATACCTTACAAGTTAATTTGATAGCCACCTTTTCAGCATGAATCCAAATTAATTCCTCGACTACACAAAAAAAGGTAACATTTAAACCAAAATTTTTTTTTACAAACGTATAAGCATAATTTTATAGTTTTCATTTACCCATGCAAACATACTAACTTCAACAATTATCTTTTTTTCCAGATACACCAAGGAACAATCCGCCTCTAATCAACAGAACGACTCATCACGTTCACCATGAAACTGTGGACTTCCAAAGGGTTTTTCATTTAGTGTATCCAAATAAATGTATAGGACAAACACATGTACTATGTCGTTTTCTAAATTTAATTTCTTAAGGTTTTACAGATTTCCCAAATTATATGACAATTTTTTTTTAAAAAGTACGAAAATCATATACTGCTGCAAACCAGAATCAACCGCGCGGGACCGCGCGCGACGATTTACCTAGTACCTTATAATAGCATGAACTTCCAAATGAATAGTAACTTCCACTTGTAATTTTTAATTATTTTTTTGGGATGGAAATACCTATTTTGTCATCATAAATTATATTCTCATCTTATATTAACTATGTCCTTTTAAGTAATTTTCATCTTTTTTTTATAAAATGTCTTTTTTACCCTTAAAAGTTTGAATTTAAAAATATTAATTTTTTTTATTGCAATGTCCTTTTATGTCTTTTTAAAATTATAAATTGTCATATTTCATCAATTTCACCTAACTTTATATTTTTTCTTAAAATACCCCAATTACAATTTGAAAGTTTTCTCAAATCAACTTTACTTTATTTTTTAATTAAACTATCCAAATTACAATTATAAAATTTTCTCAATTCAACCATAGTTTGTATTTTTAATTTAACTACCCAAGTTGTAACTTTAAGATTTTCTCAAATCAAACCGACTTTACATTTTTAATCAGGTAATAATAATAATAATAATAATAATAATAATAATAATAATAATAATAATATCATTTTTATGTGTAATGATAAGGATTTTCAAACTCTATAGTTTTGGATTTCTTTTTCGTTTTGATTAATAAATTTTGTAAAACACTACCCTTCTTTATTTTTCTTAATTGAAAAACATCATTCTTATTACCTTAATAAAAATTTAAAAATACTAACCTTACAGTTTCTTATAATGATATAATTATTATTATTATTTTCATTACTTTCTCAAATCAAACCGACTTTATATTTTTAATAATAATAATAATAATAATAATAATAATAATAATAATATTTTGATCTGTAGTGATCAAGATTTTCAAACTCTATAGTTTTGGATTTCTTTTTCATTTTGGTTAATAAACTTTTTAAAAGACTATCCTTCTTTATTTTTTTAATGAAAATTTCAAAAGACTATCCTTACAATTTCTTATAATGATACAATTATTATTTTTATTATCATAGAAATTTATATGGAAAACAATTCAATTATAATTATTTGCACATATGAATATTTACACATATATAAAAGATAACATATACAATCCAAATACGAATAGACCGCCCGCGTATGCACGCGGCGCCTAACCTAGTCTATATTAAAAGTATGAGTTCAGTGAATGAACAGTGGCCGGACTATTTTGTCCCCAAAACTATATTGTAAATCTATATCTAATCTATATTAAAAGTATTAGTTCAGTGAATGAACAGTGGCCGGACTATTTTGTCCCCAAAACTATATTGTAAAGACATAAATGCCCCTGGACATTCACATCAGGTTGCCGACTAGCCGCTTTCTTTGACTGATGAAAGTGATGATAGATACTACATGCTCCATATAAAATACATGTCTTGAGTTAGCAAATTGATAATCGGGCCAATCCAAATGGGCTTAACAATATTTTCCAGTAGAAATATAAAGAACAACTTACATAATTTATTAGTCATATGAAAGAAAATAATTAATTAAAAAATGTCCTTAATCTATATCTATATCTATATCTATATCTATATATAAAAAGTGGGAGTTCCCTTAGGAACAATGCTTTTATTATTAAAAAGTGGGAGTTCCCTTAGGAACATTGCTTTTATTATTATTTTATTCTTCTTCTTTTTTCACTAAGTGCTTTTATTATTATTTTATTCTCTTCTTTTTTCACTGACATATTGGATATGGGTTCTGTTTGGGCTTTAAAGCAAAGCCGGTTACTAATCTTATTAATCAACCACATTAAATGTGTAAATGTGGCATTTTGTGGTCATTCTGGATATGGGATGTCTATATAATCTAATTTATTTCTAAATTATAAAGTTATTTTTTATATAATTTTTCGAAAACATATATAAACTCTAAAATAATATAGGTTGAAATGCCTATACGAAGTACATTAACTTCACTAACTTAGGGAATAAAAGAGTTAAATTATTCTAAATCTTTGAAATGAGAAAGTTATTGAAGACTATATATAAAGAGTAATAATTCAATGATCACATAAAATTATTTAGAGTTAGTGTTGTGAATGCAGTCCAGATCCTCTGCCCCCCTTTGTGCTTTTGGTGGTCCCTTTGGTGTATTAAAAAATTATTTTGGGTGTAATAAATATTGAAAAGTATTTTAAAAATATTTTTAGATTCTATAACTTTATATTGATGTGTTTATAAAATTTAATTATGAAAATTCATGTTTTAAAAGGAGTTGGTGCGTAAACGGGCTATGAGCCTTTGTTGTGTTTAATCTGGACCAAGACCCACTTGCTCAAAACCGCAACCACAAATACTACATATGTCTCATAGTTTATTTAAGAAAAAAAATATACTCTTACCTCATGGGAAATAACATAGCATTTAGGGCTGTGCATATCCGGGTATCCGACACGACACGACACGACACGACAAAAACATGAAACCGATAAGGGGAAAAGTGCCGATCCGAACACGACACGATAAGTACCGGGTATCCGACACGATAACACGACACGGTTTCGTGTCGGATACCCGTATAACACGACACGACACGATTTGTACAAAAACCTCCTTTTTTTTCCCTAATGTTGCCGTACAGGGGTTTTGTGTTGCTGTAATTTAAGCTTTAAATTACTGTAGGAAAAAAAATGAAAACGAATGGCTAAGGCTGGGAAAAAAATGTAAAAGGGAATGGAATATCTGGGATTCGAACTCGAGTCCTCATGGTTCACATGACACGGAATTAGGCACACTCTAACAACTGGGCAACCAACACTTTGTTATTCTTTAGAACAATTGTAATATTTCTATTATCACCAGATATTAATATTTAAAAAAAAATTATCGTGTCGTGTCGGATACCCGATAAGGGGAAAATGCCGATCCGAACACGACACGGTTATTGTCGTGTTTTACCGTTTCGTGTCATAATCGTGTCGTATCAATATCGTTTCGTGTTTTTTCGTATCATTTTGTTGCGATTTCGTGTCGTGTCAACCGTGTCGTATATTTCTGCAAAGCCCTAATAGCATTTACAAAAAGTATTATCACATTTAATGATACAAAAATAAATAAATTGATATTTGTCTTAAAACTTTTTTCAAGCATAAAATGGCACATATTGTTAATCAAAAGGAGTAAAATATTAAGAGTGGGTGTCCGCACGCTACTATCCAAAAAAGTATCTCATTGACCCATGTTACAAGTAACTCAGTCATATCTGGAAACAAGCAATATACATTGTCCTCATTAATCAAAAAACAAATTCTGGATTTAATTCATCAAGATAACTCCAATTGGGCTCATCAAAGAATCTGGCCCACAAAGGACCAAGTGTGAGTCCAACAAGCCACAAATTTGACTTGGAGTCCCAAGAAAACTCAGGCATCTCCAAGCTCATCAATGGTGTTCACAAATTTCTGATACTGACGACATCTTTCAAGTCTGTAAACAAAGGAATCAACTCACCACGAAGATGAATCGGAATCCAATCAAACCTGAGATATCATTTCCTGAGTCTGTAAAAAGGGAACCGACTCACCATTAAGGTGAATCGAGATCCAATCAGACCGAGATTGGACTTTCCCGGGTCGGTTCATGAGATCAGCGTAGTGGAAGTCTTGAATCTTCTACACCTTGGAATTCGATCACCCGGTGAAAGAACAGAGGAACTAACCACTGATCGAGACACTATCCACAACCTATATCACTATGAGAGATCGGAGTGGGAGGAGCAATGCCAGAGAATGGAGTTCTCTGAAACTGTACATGTATTGTGTTTTCTCTGTGTCTGATTTGTCCGTAGAGAGGATTAATCCTTTAAAAAAAGAATTAATTTAATATCCTTAACTGATAAGGATTATCCCTTGGATGAAATGATCTTTTAACAAGAAGATATGCTCACATAATAAGGTTAAACACTACTTATCTTTTGGGTGGAAAAAATATTATACATAATAATAAATTAATAATTAACAAAATCCAACAAGTTTGATCGATCTCCGAAAGGGGTACAACAGAACAACCAGTCTCATAGTTGTCTTCTTTGTCAATTGTGACAAATGACTGTGAAAAATGGTAATGTAGTTATCACTTAACACCCTAAAGCAATATGCAAAATACGATGACACTAATGGGGTGGCTCAATGGTAAGACGCGAAGGGGTTAATGGGAGACCATGTTCGATCCCTGCTTTTGTCCTTTCTCTTGGTGAAATAATCAGAGTTTACATTGCTTATTACAATTGGGTCTAGGGTTTACATTGCTTATTACAATTGGGTCTAGTCAGACGGCGTAAGCCGATTTACCTGACACGTGACTCTTTTCGGCTGGATCACGTGTCCGGGGTTTTCAAGGGTGGGTTACTCTTCTTTTAAAGTTACTCTTCTTTTAAAGTTAATTCTTTTAAATACGATGGATTTAAATTTGGTCAATGCAAATCGGCAAATCATAATTAATTCTTTTAAAGTTACTCTTCTTTTCTTCTAAAAATTTTACGAGGCAAGATATCCGGAATATTAAATGCAGTAGTCATGCCCCTTACAAACATACTGGCTATGAATAAAGACAAACAACTTATATGGCAAGTTGAATTGATTTATCTTTTTTTTTGGTGTTTAAAACTAGAGAGAAAGCTTTCAGAGGGTGCAAATTAGACTACACAGAAGTTAAACGGGGTAGTCCTCCCCCACCCGTCCTCTCTAACAATCGACATAGTCTCTCTGGGTGGCTCCTCCAGTACGTGAAGCCCAACAGGCAAGGAGTATGCTAGTGCAGCAAAGGAGTCGGCGACACGATTCGCTTCCTTGAAGACCTCATATGAATTGATTTATCTAGGAAGCATGTATTGTCAAAGAAGAACGGAGTTACACCTCATATGAATTATGAAGTAATAATTTTATAATAGGAATTGAATTGAAACATTCACAAGAAAGGGTCGGAACTAAAAGTTTGCGCTTTATCCATGGAACATGCAACTGTGAGTGTAATAGAATTTACCAAGAATACGAGCTTGCTAACTCATAAAGGGCCCAAGAATCGCATTGTGCAGAATATAAACAAGTCCCCCCCCCCCCTAAAAAAAAGATATGCAATCAAATCAAATAAAACACTGCAAGATCTGAGAGAGATTGTAAAATTTGTACCATCAACTTTAAGCGTCATTTTAGATTGTAAAATTTGATCATCTTTAAGTGCCATTTTAGGTTACCTACCACATAATTGGCATTGAGTTCCGAGATTTTTTTTTTCCTATTGAAACTTGTTATTTATTTACTAGTTTTGCTCAAATTGTTTATTGATTGGCTTAAAAAAAGGGGTAGACATCAATAATGTGATAAGTTATAGTAGTCATTATAAAAATAAGTGAATTGTTTTTTTTTTTTTTTTTTTTTTTTTTTTTTTTTTTTTTTTTGCAAAATCTGTGTACAAGCCTAAAACCACATTTTTAAGGTTGATTAAAGGGAGTATAATTTATTCATTTATAAGAACCGTTGGATACTAAAGTCACCTCGAAAGTGCAAGATGAGCCTTCTGTCCACCTGATAAGTTGTTGCCTCTATCTCCAATGTATGCCATGTCACCTCTCGCCATTAGTGAAATGTCAGTATCAAATTCATGTTAGAATGTTTGTCTAGATTTAATTGAGTATTTAGTTTACATAATTATGGTGTTCAATTTAATATAAAAGTCAAAATCGTAATAAATCGGTCTCGCTTAAAGAATTAAATCCGGGGTAATTATGTACTCTCTCATCCCTTGCTCCTTGCCTACAATACACTAATTAATGACTATCTCATAAAGGATTATTAATAGGGAAAATAAATGGGTGAACGGTTACGGAAAATAAAGAAGAGAACGGTTACAGAATGTGAAATGTCGCTCTCTTCTTTATATGCACGTTCACTAGTTTTCCTAAGGTTGTCTGCAATAGACGTGTGAAAGGAAGATATAGTTGGAAAGAGTCACATCCATCAGAGACAAATAAAGGTGAATGTTACCTTCATTGATCAAGATTAGTTTTCAATATAGAATTAGGGTTTGAATTGTATGAAATCTAGATATTGTTGTGATTGATTTCATAATCGAAATCGAATGGAAATCTTATAATTGGTATCAGAGTTTAGATTTCTACAATTCAGCATTACGGTTCAATCAGTGTACGGTTTTGGCCGATTCAGATGAAAGACTTGCCGAAATGCCGATAATTTAAGTGCCGTTTTGTTGACTTGATTTGTAAAACTCATGAAGTATTGAATTTGCTTACATCATGCAAAGTTTGTAGCGGCACATGATTGTATTATCAATTTCGTTGACCCATGAAGTTGCTGATTTGCGGTTAATCGAATTCAACATTGTAAATTAGTGTTTACCAGTTAATATTACTGTTTTTTTAATCGATAACATTATAGTTGGTAATTGCATTTACCGATTTCAGTGTGATGAAATTTTTGTTCGATTTTGTATGTCGTAATTGATAAATGGTACTCGACCTAATTAGATAGGCATAAAAGATTTAACCTAATGTTGTATAGCATAAGAGTTATATGCGTTATAAGATTTAATCGTATTAGAATGGATAAGCGTTTATACATTAATGTAGGTCAAATTCATTGTCTAAATTGTAAAAGACTTGTTAGTCACCAAAGTGGATTGGTTGAAAGGAAATTTAGACTTTGATTTATGGTTGTCAATTGTTCATGATTAAAGGATGCTAAATGACATAAAAGGTTGATTGAACAATTTATTTTATTGACCATAATTCTTAGAGATTACCCAAAGGCGGATCATTGAATATAGTTTGATAATATTAAAGACATGATTTTCCATAACTAGGATGGATAGTATGTATATTCAAAGATAACATGCTTATATGTCTAATGTGTGTGGTGATTGTCTATTAAAGTTTATATATTTTAGCATCGATGATTGTATGTGTATTTGAGTACTGCCCAAAGGTTACTTGAATACATGTTTTAAGGTTTATTGTCTGAATCTGTATTAAAGTTTCAAAGCACTAATAGGTAAGCGTGTATAAATGTTTGCAGCTTTATCAAATCTTTTTGCATCTGCAAACTCTGTCGTGAAGTTCAATGTGCTCAGCTATGATGATTGGTCCGAACATATCCGATTCACATTGGGTATCATGGTCCTGGACCTTGCAATGATTACAGAAGTACAGCCCACTGCCATTAGAAAGGCCAGCTTCGACACAGAAAAGTCATTTTATGAGTTGTGGGATCGGTCTAACCGGCTGGGTTTGAGCTTTATGAGGATGACGGTGGCAGAAAATCTAAAGCCATCTCTTCCTAAGACAAAGAGTGCAAGGGAATTTTTATACGGAATGAAAGAGTATTCAAAGTCGAATTTGGCTGACAAGTCGATTGTAGGAAGCCTTATGTCTAAGTTGACTACGAAGTGATTTGACTTGTCTCAGCCTATCCATGATCATGTGATGCATATGTCCAATTTGGCAGCAAAGTTGACAACGATGGGGATGAACGTAAATGAGACATTTCTTGTCCAGTTTGTCATCAACTCTCTACCTCATGAGTTTGATCAGTTTTAGGTGAATTACAACACCATTAAGGAAAAATGAAACATTAAAGAGTTAACAACCATGCTCGTATAGGAGAAAAGGAGATTAAAGCAAAAGATGACAGAACAGTCAGTTCATCTTATGGGTCATAATGGCGTCAGCAGCAGTAAAGTAAATCTAAGTAGGAAGGACAAGAAGGACAAGGCTTCACATAAAGTTAGTGAATGTCGTGTTTAGAAGTAAATGAAGTGTTTCTTTTGCAAGAAATCGGGACACTTCAAGAAGCATTGTCTGAAAAGAAAGGCATGGTTCGACAAGAAAGGTATTCATTATTATTTTGTTTGCTTTGAGTCGAACCTTATGAAAGTGCCTAATAATACTTAGTGGATAGATTCTGTTGCTACAACTCATGTTTCTTATATTGAACAAGGATTCAGTACGATCCCGCCCATAAAAGGAAGTGAACAGTACTTGTTCACGGGGAACAGGATGAAGGCACGTATTGAAGGCATTGGGACGTGCAGATTGATCATGGACACTGGTTGTCACATAGATTTTAAGGGTTGTCTCTATGTACCTAATTGTACGAGAAATCTTGTTTCTGTTAGTAGACTAGACGATTTAGGTTTTAATGTTAAGTTTGGACATGGTAGTTTGTCATTGTACTAAAATGATTACTTTTATGGTAGTGGTACTTTGATCGATTCACTTTACAGGTTCAATCTTGATATCAAATTTTCTGAATCCATTATATACATTGAAAGTAATGTGGGAATTAAGCGTAGTGCATCTAATGAAAGTTCAGCTTACTTGTGGCATCAAAGATTAGGTCACATTTAGTGACTTTGATGTGTGTATAGACTGCATTAAGGGAAAGCAGACAAAGCACGCTACAAAGAAACCAACCACAAGAAGCACTCAGCTTCTTGAGTTAATTCACACGGATATCTGTGGTCCAATTGACGTTCCTTCTTGGAACGGAGAAAAGTATGTACTTCATCATTTTCATTGATGACTACTCACGGTATGGTTATATATATCTATTGCATGAGAAGGCCCAGTCTGTGAATGTCCTAAAAGTGTTCATTGACGAGCTGGAAAGGCAATTAGATAGAAAAGTAAAGGTAGTGAGGTCTAATCGAGGTGGTGAGTTTTATGGAAAATACGATGAGAGTGGACAATGTCCAGGTCCATTCGTAAAGTTCCTCGAAAGTATAGGTATTTGTGCACAATACATTATGCCTGGTACACCTCAGCAGAATGGTGTTACTGAAAGGCGGAATCGTATATTAATTGAAATGGTTAGGAGTATGTGAAGCAATTCCACCTTACCTCTTACGTTGTGGACACACGCATTAATATTTGAGACGGGCAATGCTAGGTTCATCGAGAATTGTCAAATCAGTGGGAGTGGTGAACCACGAAAGGTGGACATTCAAGAAATCCAGGTGGAAGTTCTTTCACTTGTTGTTTCTTCTGAGGTTGTTGTGCTAGTTGTCATGTCACAGCCCGACAACATAATGGAACAACAAGATGATGTCTAAATCCCACATCATGAGAATATAGATGATGAATCAATCACAATACAGGAAGGGATAAGTGTACCACATGAACCACTAAGGCGATCTGTAAGGGAAAGAAGGTCTGTCACTCCAGACGATTATGTGGTTTATGCTCTTGAAGATGAATGTGACTTAAGCATTGATCAAGATCCAGTCTCATTCAAGAAAGCCATGGAAAGTGACAATTTTGATTTGTGGTTAAATGCCATGAAAGAAGAAATCCAATCAATGGGTGACAACAAAGTTTGGGATTTGGTTGAGTTGCTTGAAGGTTCCAAGACGGTTGGGTCTAAGTGGGTCTTTAAGACCAAACGAGACTCAAAAGGGAACATTGAAAGGTATAAGGTCAGACTTATTGCTAAAGGTTTCACCCAGAAGGATGGCATCGACTACACCAGAAGGACTTGAGAATTGTTTTGGCTTTGGTGGCTCATTATGATCTCGAGCTTCACCAAATGGATGTGAAAACCACCTTTCTCAATGGTGAACTATAGGAGGAAGTTTATATGGACCAACCTGAAGGGTTTTTTGCTACAGTAAAGGAAAACTTGGTGTGTAAGCTGAGAAAGCCAATATATGGACTAAAACAAGCTTCCTGACAGTCGTACTTAATGTTTGATGATACTATCACGTCATATGGTTTTGTAGAGATTGTCGTTGATCGATGTATCTACATGAAGATTAGTGGGAGCCAGTTTGTTGTTTTAGTTTTGTATGTTGATGATATTCTGCTAGTTGTAAATGATATTGGTATGTTACATGATGTAAAGAAGTATCTCACAAAGAACTTTGAAATGAAGGATTTGGGTGAGGCATCCTTTGTGATTGAGATAGAAATATTTCGTAATAGAACACAAGGATTGTTTGGATTATCTCAGAAAAGTTATATTCAAAAGATCTTAAAGAGGTACAGAATGGATGAATGCTCAGCAGGGATAGTTCCAATACAGAAAGGGGACCAGTTGAGTAAAATGCAATGTCCTAAAAATTATTTGGAATGGAAGGAAATGGAGAGTATTCCCTATGCATCAGTGGTGGGGAGGTTGAACTATGTTCAGTCTTATACTCAACCCGATATCAGCTTCGTTGTAGGAATGTTGGGTCGATATCAAAGTAACCCTGGATTGGACCATTGAAAAGCTGCTAAGAAGGTTCTTAGGTACTTTCAAGGCACCAAGGAGCACATGCTTACATATAGGAGATCCAATCATCTTGAGGTCATTGGATATTCAGATTCAGATTTTGTCGGATGCGTTGATAGTAGGAAATCGACGTTTGGCTACTTGTTCCTACTAGCCGGTGGGGCAGTATCATGGAAAAGTGGAAAGCATTATGTCATTGCTACTTCCACCATGGAGGCTGAATTTATGGCATGCTTTGAGGCCACGATTCATGCATTATGGATGCAGAACTTTATCTCAAGGCTTAGGATTGTCGACAATATAGCCAGGCCGCTGAGAATTTATTGTGATAACTCCGTAGCTGTCTTCTTCTCAAAGAACGAAAAGTACTCGAGGGGTGCTAAGCAGTTGAAGTTCTTGTCAGTGAAGAAGGAAGTACAGAAACGTAGAGTGTCTTTTGAGCATATCAGGATGGATCTCATGATCGCAAATCCGCTAACTAAGGGTTTGCCGCCCAAGGCGTTCACCGACCATGTAGAGCATATGGGCATTATTGATAGAGCCTTACTATTATGATTTTAGCTCATTATGGTTATGACACTTTCTGTATACACTTATGGTTATGTTTCTGCATTATCAGACATGTTATCATTACGGTGTTCAAAAACCTTTCAGGTATTAATGAAAGTGCTTCCACAAAGATATTATCGATCCAGTTATATGCAACCAGGTCAAAATATTTTGCATACTTGTGGAACCAGGTCAAAATATTTTGCATACTTGTGGAACATATGATACATATCCATTTGTATGAACCCAACCCTAGTGCAGTTCCATTTCTCCGAGAATTGCATTTAACAAGGTGATAATGCATATCTTAGATAGGCATTATGGGCATTTTTAGGATAGTTAGGTTGCATTTAGTGCATGATTTGGAGTTTAATTGCATCTTATGATTATTTTAGAAGAGTTCAGATTCTGCGCATAATTGTGGTTATTTTGTAGAGTTGGATTCAAATGCCAAGGAAGGATGCAATGGTCGTGGATTGGACATAATGAGCAAGTGGAAGAGAATACAAAAGGAAGTTGTCTACATATGCAGTGGGTTCTGAAGTGGCCGCGGCATCCACTGGTGGCAACCGCTGCATACAAGCAGCGACCGCCGCAAGCTCCCACGCAGCAGCACTGAGAATACACAGGCAGTGGTCGCCGCATCTGTGGAGCGACCGCCGCATGGCTCGTCAGCAACAATACGCTACGTTTTAATTAGTGAACGGATGTTCTGTTGTTTTTGGCCAACTTTTAGTTTGAAGCACGACTTTAACCTAGTTACTATTGAATTTTTTTTTACGTTCATCAAACAATTAGAGAGATTGAGCGATGTCTTCCATGAGGAACTAAACTCATTTGTTCTATCTACGATTTGAAGCTTTATTTGGATTGATTGTGAGTTTCCGAATCTCGTTCTTAATTCCTATATTGAATGTTTTAACTTATTTGCGCTTATTGATTGATTGTTTTGTTCTATCTTGTCTGGCCAACTCGTTAGATCAATTCAATTGCTAGAGTTTTGTAGATTCCTAATTGCGAACCTTAACCTAAGTAGCAAACTTATCCCTTTAGGGTTGATTAAACTAATTGGATAGGTAGGAAGTTGGATGTGTTGTTAAATCCCTTTTTAGGGACTGCAAATACCTTGGTTAATCTCTGAACTTAAATCTATCGATTGAGTTAAATCTTTTTCTGAGGGACTGCTCATGAGATAAGGGTTTCTAGGACTGATTGCACTAGTAACTATATTAGGTTGGGACAAGGAAATTCATAGGAAACCTAAAAGAACAAGAGGAAATTACAATGATCACTTCAACCAACTAAAGTGGATAATTGTAGGTAGAACTATTTCTCACTATTGTCTAAAACAAGTTCATTTACTTTTGCTTGCACCATTCCGCTTTGATAAAAGGCGGATCATTTTGCGTTCTCAAAACCTCCCCTTTGGTTACTCAATTGGCATTTGAATCACACTTGAATAGCAAATTTCCCTGTGGGATCGACCTCTTGTTTATTGCTATACTAGTTATAAGTTTGAGTTATATTTTGATAGGATCAACGATAGGTTTTTCTCCAGTCAAATTTGGCGCCGTTGCCGGGGAAATTTATTTATTCTTGTGTGTTTTTGTTGCTAATCTTGGTGTGGATCATCTTATATGGTCCATACCTATGCTACTAATCCATCTTTGCTATTGTTTGATTCAGAGATCGAAAAAACCCTTTCCGCCTTAAGGCGAGAAACTCATGATCGCTTTCACGAGTCATCTTTTAATCAAGGAGAAAGCACTACAGAGATGGCTAACAATGCCAATCTTACTCTGAGGGATCTTACTGCTTCTGACTTGGCACAACAACCCCCGGCAATCCAATTCCCTGCACTCGAGGAATGAGTGAATTTTGAGCTGAAATCTAGGGTAGTTCATCTGTTACCCAAGTTCCATGGGTTGAGTGGGGAAGATCCCCACAAACATCTATCAGAATTTCATATTGTGGTGGTTGGGATGAAACCTGAGAATGTTACTGAGGAACAAAGCAAGCTAAGGGCCTTTCCTTTTTCTCTAAAGGATGAGGCAAATGAGTGGTTCTTCTATCTACCACCTGGGGGTATATCTACTTGGGCTTAAATGAAGAGAGTCTTTCTGGAGAAGTACTTTCCTGCAACTAAGCTTAACACCTTGAAAAGGGCAATTAATAGCATTGAGCAACAGGCTATCGAGTCTATTCATGAGTATTTTGAGCGCTTTAAGAAACTCTGCGCTAGCTGCCCATGTCATGGCTTCTCTCGGAAAGATCTGGTTCTATTCTTATTCAATGGGCTTACCGATAAGGAGCGCAAAATAGTGAATTCTTGTTGTGGGGGAAACATGCTGAATAAGACACCAGCGGCAGCCTGGGAGGTGTTCAAGGAGCTCTCTGAGGGCTCAAGGCAGTTCAACAAGAGCACTCGTGCTAAGGGTGTACTTGCGATTGAGGCCCCAGTGGCTGCATTACAGATATGGCTGAGATAAAAGAGATGATGAAGAAGCTGGTAATTGAAAGAGCACCTCAGCAGTTGAAGGTATGTGGGCTCTGCAACGAATTTACTCATCCAATGGATATGTGCCCAATTCTGCAAGAACCCAGTGTAGATGGGAATGCTGTTGGGAATTTCGCTCCACAAAGGCCTAGACAAGGCAACTTTGGTAATCCTGGCTACTTCAACAACAATAGCTACAATAGAGGCTATCAGCAGGGTTATGGTTATGGCAACTACCAAGCCCCTTTCAATCAGCAAGAAGGGCCTCAGCCAAGGCCACAGCAACAGTTTGACTCGCAACAAAGGGGTCAACCACATCCTCAAGGATCTACTGAGAGTCAATTGCAAGCCCTCGCTCACACAAATTGTAATGAACAAGGCTGAATGCACCAAGAACTTGGAGATGCAAAATCAGAGCTTGGCGGCTCAGAATAAGAACATGGAAAATCAAATGAGCCAAATCATTCAATTGCTAAGTGCGAAAGAGGCAAAAGACTCAGGGAAGCTTCCATCACAAATGATTGCGAATCCCAAGGAGAATGTCAATGCAGTAACATTAAGGAGTGACAATGAACTGATTGCCACACCACAAGTGGATGATGAGGAGAAAATGGATGAAGAGATCGAAATTTTGGACGAAGGAGGAAAAGAGGCTCACTGCACTGTGCAGCGGTTGCCGCCCCTCTGCCCGCTGCTGTAGCCGCCCCTGCTTGCAGCAGCCGCCACATCCATCCAGCCGCCAGACTCAGTACGTGGTTGTTCTTTGGGTTGCTGCTTGTGTTTGGGTGGTTGTTTTGTGCTCCATTGCTTGGTGTGTTGAGTGACTTGAGTAATTTGTTCGATTGAGGATTGAGATTGATTGATATTGTTTTTGTTGAGAGTTGATTGAGTATGGTGAGACAGTTGATTAACTTATCTAGGCATCAGAGGGAAGTCTGGGACGGTTTTGAGGCGAAGAAGTTCGTGCAAAAGAAATTCTTCAATGTTCCGATGTTGCATAGATTGGGAATGTTAGTTTGTACTCAACAGATGTTAACGCATGGGGGCTTGGGAAATTTCATCAATCTGAGCGCTCCCACGTATCCCAAGTTGGTCCGAGAGTTTCTGTCGACATTGGTGGTGTCGAAGAATGAGACTATTAGTTTCCATCTGCTTGATCATGCGTACTCCATCACATTTGCTAAGTTGAGGGCGATCTTTGGTATTACTGAGGAGCCCACCGAGGATTGGGAAAAGCATAGGAACGACCAGATGACCCACGATTTTTGGTATGCAGCGATCGACGAGGCCTTTGATGGACACAGAGGCGAGTATAACTACAAGTTTGTCCATCCATGTCTGCGCCTGGTTCACAAGGTCCTAGCCATGGCAATTATTGGGCAGGGCGAGGTGAACAAGGTCCCTGCTACTGATTTGGCTTAGTTATGATGTTTCTCACCCCATTCACCTGTCATTCCTGATTGGGTTGATTTATTTTTGGAGAGCTTTAAGAGAGTTGCAGCGAAGAGGACGGGGAGATTTGGTCTGGGGGGCATAATCAATCTCATTGCCCAGCGTTTCATTGATCCAGTATAGGGCGGTGCTCGCATGTTTGGCCGATTCACCTATACGGAGGATCAGCTGAGGCGAGCCTGTTTGTTGGAGGCAGGAGACGGGTTTTGTTTGGAAGGCTGGACCTCAAGGGGTTCACAGATTGAGACTACCTAGGGCCCTTCCTTATGGTCCCACTGATGCTGCCTTCTACAATGAAGGTGATGTGGAGGATGATGATGCTCCTGATGACGCTGGTGATGAGGAGCAGGAGGATGCACCTGAGCAGATTCCCCCCGCAGATCATCCTATGCCTGACTACCATGGGGGTGGTGCTCAGTTTGCTGCAAGTCCTTCTGCTGGGCCTAGTTCTTCTTATGTTGAGTCCACTTGGCATGAGGACATGTTCACACAGATGCGTCGGCTTTCTATCCGCTAGGACTCCTTTCAGTTCGAACTTAACGATCTGGATCGCAATGTGAGGGATATGGCCTCTTCTATAGAGGATATGCAGAGGCAGCAGGAGTACTACTACAACTTGGGGTGGCCCCAGTTTCCGCCCTACCAGCCTCTGCCTCAGGGAGAGGTTAGTTTCCTTTACCCTCACCTCGCGTTCATATGATTTATTTTTGTTGTCTTTGATGTTTCATTGTGGACAATGAAAGGTTTAAGTGTAGGGGAATGGAATTTAGTGTATATAGTTGAATTCAGTGCATATAGGGCATTTAGTTAGATCATGTTTAAATTTCTGCACACATTTTATGTTGAATCATTTCATATTTACATTTTCTGTTTACATATGCATTAAAAAAATCATAAAATAAAAAAAATCCAAAAAGATCATGCATTGCATACATATGTGTTATTCAAACACCCATCTAGCTTAGTTGTCCTTTAATTTATTTTCAGCATAATCATATAAACCCCATGGAGTTCTGGATGTGTTAGCCTTGTCTGTATCTCTTGATTTTTTTATGTGAAATATTATGGCCTAGCAAATATAATTGAGCATGTATGATTGAGCTAAAGTATGATTGAAATCCTACAAAACATGACCCTTTTGAGAATGTTTTGCCTTATTGGATTCATTTATAATCATCTTGCTTAAATGTGTGATTTACTCTCCTTATGTTGCTACCTCTTGATTTTGACTTCATTATCTATTGTCAAGACCGACTCACATGTTTGTTGCTTGCAGAGTTTATGTTTTTTTTTGTTTTGCCTTTAGCTTTATGTGAGTTTTGAGTGAAATAATGTGGCAATGGTTGATACACTTAGTTACCGGGTCTACGCATGACACCCATGGGTATGATTCACGTAAAACGGTGTTGAAAACTATCCACTAAGAAAGGAAACTTGATCATTGAGTAACCGGGTTCATTCATGACACCCATGTTTGCAACTCGCATCAAAAGATGTTCAAGTGGACTTCATGCAAGTAAGTAATTGAGGTGTTGAAAGATACCAAGACCAAAAAAAAGAGAAAGAAGAAAAGAAAAAAAAAGAAAAAAAAGAAAAGAATTCTGGAGTTAATTTGCTTATTTTCTTTATTGTTTTCCGCAAGTAATGGCATTTCGGTGGAGATTTGGTGATATTGTTGTCAATGTCTATGAGCTTAGTGCATTTTGGATTGAGTTGAGAGTTGAACTTTAAAGCCCAAACACATGAGAGCATGAGTGAAACACATATTCCTGGTGAGGTTGGATGATTTCTACTTCTAAGCTTTAATCACTTAAATACATGCTAGGATGTTTGTTTGCTTGGTTTGTGCTTGTACTTGCTAAGATGTTGCTTTTTGATGAGGTTGAAACTTGAAGGGATTTCCTGTGGGGTGCATTGATTCATGTTTATTCTATCATTGCTTGAGGACAAGCAAAGGTTAAGTGTGGGGAGTTTGATAATGCATATCTTAGACAGGCATTGTAGGCATTTTTAGGATAGTTAGGTTGCATTTAGTGCATGATTTGGACTTTAATTGCATCTTATGATTATTTTGGAAGAGTTCGGATTCTGCGCACAATCGTGGTTATTTTGTAGAGTTGGATTCAAATGCCAAGAAGGATGCAATGGTCGTGGATTGGACATAACGAGCAAGTGGAAGAGGATACAAAAGGAAGTTATCTACAGATGCAGCGGGTTCTGAAGTGGCCGCAGCATCCACAGGCGGCGACTGCTGCATACAGGCGGCGACTGCTGCATACAGGCAGCGGCCGCCACAAGCTCCCAAGCAACAGCATTGAGAATACACATGCATTGGCCGCTGCAAAGATGCGGCGACCACCGCATGGCTCGTCAGCCACAACACACTACGTTATAATTAGTGAATGGATGTTCTATTGTTTTTGGCCGACTTTTAGTTTGAAGCACGACTTTAACCTAGTTACTATTGAATTTTTTTTACGTCCATCAGACAAATAGAGAGATTAAGTGATATCTTCCATGAGGAACTAAACTCATTTGTTCTATCTACGATTTGAAGCTTTATTTGGATTGATTGTGAGTTTCTGAATCTTGTTCTTAATTCCTATATCGAATGTTTCAACTTCTTTGTGCTTATTGATTGATTGTTTTGTTCTATCTTGTCTGGTCAACTCGTTAGATCAATTCAATTGCTAGGGTTTTGTAGATTCCTGATTGCGAACCTTAACCTAAGTAGCAAACTTATCCCTTTAGGGCTGATTGAACTAATTGGATAGGTAGGAAGTTGGATGTGTTGTTAAATCCTTCTTTAGGGACTGTAAATACCTTGGTTAATCTCTAAACTTAAAGCTATCGATTAGGTTAAATCCTTTTCTGAGGGACTGCTCATGAGATAAGGGTTTCTAGAACTGATTGGACTAGTAACTATATTAGGTCGGGACAAGGACATTCATAGAAAACCTAAAAGAAAAGAGGAAGTTACAATGATCGCTTCAACCAAATAAAGTGGATAATTGTAGGTAGAACTATTTCTCACTATTGTCTAAAACAAGTTCATTTACTTTTGCTTGCACCATTCTGCTTTGATAAAAGGCGGATCATTTTTTGTTCTCAAACCCCCCCTTTTGGTTACTCAATTGGCATCTGAATCAAACTTGAATAGCAAATTTGCCTGTGGGATCGACCTCTTGCTTATTGCTATACTAGTTATAAGTTTGAGTTATATTTTGACTGGATCAACAACGGGTTTTCTTCCCGTCACAAGGATGATTGACCTGAACCAACCCGAATGGGCAAAACAGAAACTTTAACAAGAATGTGAAGAAGAAATTGCAATTATCGGATAGGGAACATTAGCAATCTTAACATTGGTAATGGCAATGCAATTTCAAGTGAATATGATGAAGAGCCCTATGATAAATTAATCTATTTTAGAGAGAGAAGATAGAACGAGCAATGAAAACATCCCTAGAAATTAAAGTAAAGATTAGTAAGAACATTAACATTGCTACACAACAACTAGAGATTCCCATTTTAGAAAAAACATATCTTTAATTAAAATGCTTTAGCCAAATTTTAAATTAGATTCTTAGGGTTCACTTATATCTGGTAGGAAATATTTCCCAGATTGGTTCTTATCCTATGCCCTAAGGCATAGGATAGAAAGACCGATATATAATTCCATCCAGATAACCTTATTTATTGATACTTTTCACCTCATTTTCATTTACTTTTTCAAATTTTATATCAAACGAACCCTAAAAAGTATGGAAAAAAATGGACTGTTCACCTAGGAGATGGGCTTAAATAATATAAATCAAGGGGTCCATGTTCTTTATTGTAGTCTTACAATCCCAAATTCCAAACAAAAATAGCACATAACATCACATTATATAGTACTGTTAGGATCTTACGATCCTAGCTGATCCCAACTGATCCTAGCCGATCCCAACCGATCATAGTCCGATCCTAGGAGCAAAGAGTATTTATACATGATCCGGATCGAAAGCTAGCCAAGTATGATAGGATCGTAAAATCCTACGATCCGAATCGGAATCCTAATAACCATGGATTGTGCAAAAGAGAAACAAATTCCTACAAAGCCGAAATGTAGTAAATTACACCTTTTGCATGCATTGATTAATCTGTATCAAATTTTAGAGGAAAGGAATGGATATCTATATTGATATAAATCTTCATCTCTCCAATGATAGCAACAAAGAACTACTGCTAATGCAGATACAACAGATGGATCAGAAAATAGAATTAAATACATATAGTCAAACTTCTAAATAAACATATGATTCCATCCAAATAAGTTGCAACTTGCATCACATTTCATGATAAATTTCAATAGATTTTACAAAAGAGAAACAAATTGCAAGAATCTTAAATGCAGTATATCATATCTATTTCTAGTAATAGATTAAGTTATAATAAGGTTTAGAGGAAAGGAATGGATAATCCATATTGATTTTAAACTTCATGACCTCTCCAATGATGGTAATAAGGCAGCCCTTTGGAAGGCAGAGATTCAAATCACTTAGATGAAACTTGTGCATATCAAAATTGCCACTTGACCATGAAAAGAATGCTTTGCATGTAACAATTGCTTTATCCTCCACGGAACAACCAACTTGCAAGCTTGGGCAAGATTGAGACATAAGATCAACCATCATTTCCTGGTTTTCCTTATAATTAATGTCTACAAGAAAGAAACCTGCTCAATCGCCTGATAGATACAATAGCCTACATAAAGCCAAATAAACAATACGAAGGTTCCTTTCATTATCCTTTTAAAAAGGCACTCTAATCACTTGGCTCTTAGAAGGGGTTCTATATGTACTCACATCAATCAATCCATTAATGACCCATGGAAAGGAATTAAGTGGAGCAATAAGGGAGTTAAAGAGAGCCAGACAAGTGAAGACCTACAAACAACAATATTAAAAAAGATAACAAAAGTTTCAGTTAAGGTAATATTGTCAGTTAGGCACTATCTCTATGTACACCAATGATCATACCATTGTAGCATCAAGGGGATGCCCTCATTAGTGAGAAACACACCACGCATCAAGATACTTTCTTTTTTGGTAAAGGATTTAAACATTGTCAGATCATAGAAAGCTTTAGATCAACCAGGAAACCGTTTCCCATAAAATCATTATTCCATATAGATAAATATGCCACTTATGAAGATGTATTTTTGAAAATTGGGAAAAATATGATTTTCGAAAATGTAAAAAAAAAAAAACAGATTTACGGAAACAATCTTTTAGTTTTGTATCCTGATATGTGTATAATTATATCCTATCAAAGGTTGTGATAATTCCTGTCAAGATGCAAGTGTGTTCATGTCAACTTTTTATTGTATATCCCGACATGTTAGGGTAAACATCCTACAACACTTGTTTTATTTTCTGTCAGGCTATACGTGTGTCCCTGTCAATATATAAGCCCCCCCCACCGGATTTGAAAATGTTTTGTCAACATTTATTTTTTTATCCTGACATGCTGATAAGAATACTCTGTCAAGGTCCTATTTTTATCTTGTCAGGCTATATGTGTGTTCTTGTCAAGTTTCAAAATGTAGGTAAATGATGTCCCGACCGAATAAAAGACACGGATTTGTTTTTCAAAACAAATCCGTTTTTCAAACCGTTTTCTCTGTGCTTAGTTGTTAATTCTCTTAACTGTTAGCTTGATTCATCTTACAAGCCATCATTTGAGTACACTAACTCTGTTATTCTCTTATGGCAGGTACCATGGCAGATTCTTATGTCAAAATCAAGCCATTTGATGGCATGATAGACTTTGCTATTTGGCAGGTCAAGATGAAAGCCATCTTGATTAAAGAGAAGTGTTGGAGAGCAGTTGCCCTTGTCCCCTCCACACCACCCTCTCCTCAAGGAGACCCTTCAGTACAAGTCCCACCACCTCCCCCTCCACCACCTCTAGTGACTCCTGAAATGTCAGAACAAGCTCATGCTGAGATCATGCTACGTCTCACAAATGATGTAGCCAGACAAGTAGTCCAGGTAGATGACACCATGGCTCTCTGGTTGGACCTGGAGGATTTATTTCTTTTTAAATCCATGCCTAGTCGCATCTCTCTTCTCTGTAGGCTTTTCACTTTTAAAATGGACACTTCTGTTACACGAAATGACAATTTGGACAAGTTTTTAAAATTGACACAAGAGCTAGAGAGATGTGATGATAGCATTAAGGATTCGCCAAGCCATTTTGTTGTTAAAATATTTGCCCTCACAATTTGATCATTTTGAGGATGTCATTCATTTATCAAGAGAGCCTCTCACTAAGGAACGTATAGTGGAGACTATCACTGAAAAGAATGAGATGCTCAAAGTGTTCAAATCAAAGATTGGAGCCAAAACTGACACCTTTGACAAATTTGAGGTTTTGTTTGCTAAAACAAACAAACCAAAGGACAATAAGTCTAAGAACAAAAAGAAAAAGGAAGATGAGAATTCAAATGTACCTTCTCCCGAATCCAGTTCCAAGGTTCCCAAAGATTCCAAGTGCAATTATTGTGGATACCTGGGTCACTGGATTAAGGACTACAGGAAGAAAAACAAGGCTGATGAAAATAAACTCAAGAAGGCTATGCCTGTTTCTTTACTTGAGTCTGATGTTGGTCACTATCCTAATGAACTTTTCATGTGTACATCTGAGGAGAGTGACCCAGCCTCCTAGGTCTTTGACTCAGGTTGCACTATACATGCCATACATGTCAAAGCTTACTTTGATACCCTTGATCAGAGTAGGAGTGGGATGGTCAAACTTGGTGACCATTACTGTCTTGCCATCAAGAGGGTTGGGGATGTATCTTTGAAAATGTTTGATGGGAATGTTATCACTTTAAAAGATGTCAAACGGGTCCCTGATTTAAGGAGGATTCTAATGTCTTAATTTGTTTTTGTTTGCATGAATTATATTATTACAACCAGTGGTGGCATCAAAAGAGTCATTCAAAATGGTAGGTGCATTGTCAAGACCATTAGAAAGAAAGGCTTATATCATGTCATTACACCTGACACTGAGTGCAATCTTCTTGCTAATACTGCATACATGGCTACTCACTTAACTAAACTTTGGCATCTTAGGCTGGGTCACATTGGAAACAAATTAAAGCTCTTTATTATCTGCATAAGCATGGTTTATTATCTGAAAAACCTACTAACTTGTCTTTCTGTGAGAATTGTGTGTTTGGCAAAGCTACTAAATAGGTTTTTCCTAAATCTTTGTACACTGCCACAAAAGCCCCTATAGTATGTTCATTCAGACTTTTGGGGCCCTATAGAGGTATGGCTTTACATGATTCATTTATCATTTCTCCAGAAAAGTATGGCTTACTCTTTTTAAGTCTAAGGATGAAGCTTTTCAGGCATTCAAGTCTTGGAAAACTAGAGTTGAGCTCCAAACTGGTAACAAACTTCTGTGCTTCAAAACAGATAATGGCCTTGAGTTTTGCAATGCAGCCTTTAATAGTTTTTGCAAGGACAATGGCATCAAAAGGCAACTCACAGTGCCCGGCACCCCTCAGCAAAATGGAACTACTAAGAGGATGAACAAGACACTCTTAGAGAAGATCAGATGTCTTCTCTTCACAGCTAGCATGAAACATAGTCTTTGGGGAGAAGTTGTTGTCACCACAACATACTTGATCAACAGATCTTCTTCCTTTGGCATTGACTTTAAGACTCCACAAGAGTTGTGGATTGGTAAGAAACCTAACTTGTCATATCTTAAACCCTTTGGCTACACATCTTATGCTCAGATATCCCAGGGTAAGTTGCAGCCTAGGGCTCTCAAAGGTGTGATGCTTGGATATCTAGAAGGAGTTAAGGGCTATAAAATTCTCCTAACTCAACCTGGGGGATATAAAGTGATTGTTTCATGAAATGTTACCTTTGAGGAATCTGAATTTGATTTCAAAAGTGTTTTAACACCAAGAAATGAGAACACAGGTATATCTGAGAAGCCCTCAAAATTCTTTGCCTCTAGTGATCAATTGAGGTATTCTACAACATCTGAAGACGACGATGATGAGCTTAACATTGGACATGTCCCAACTTATTATAGAGTCCTCCCACCTAATCCTACTGCACCTTCATAGCAACACAGGATCATTGATGATGCTCCAGTACAACAACCACAACAATTAGGAGGAGGAAATGAAGAATTACAACAAGAAGAAGAAAATGAAGAAAATACACCTCAAGGAGTTCACTTAAACCCTTAACCCTCTGCATCTGATTCTTCTAACTCTTCAAACTCTCTTGCAAAGCCATCTATATCTGAGCATGCTTATTCCTCTATTTTTGTGCCTATTATAGATAATTATGTGGTGAATGACTATCAACTTGTTAAAGATAGGAGTTCTAGAGTTAGAATTCCTAATAGGAGGTACACAAATGACATTAATATTGTTGAGTTTGCTTATCTTGCATCCGAGATTGTTAAAAATAATCCCTCTGAAACTTTTGAAGCTGCTATGAGATCCTCTGACTCTATGAACTGGTTTAAAGCCATGCTTGAAGAACTTTAGTCTATGAAAACTAACAAAACCTGGATTCTTGTTCCTAAACCTGAGCATGCTAAAACTATTGACTGTAAGTGGGTCTTTAAAGTTAAACATGGGGTAAAATCTGATGAACCACCTAAGCATAAGGCTCGACTTGTAGCAAAAGGGTTTAATCAAAGAGAAGGTTTGGATTATAATGACATATTTGCTCCAGTTGTTAAATACAAAACTTTGAGATTCCTTCTTGCTATTGCTACTGTTTTTTACTGGGAACTTAAACAAATGGATGTAAGACATCCTTTCTTCATGTTGATCTAGATGAAAACATTTTCATGAAACAACCTAAGGGATTTACTGATAAGAACAAACCAAATCATGTTTGCTTGCTTAAAAGTCAATTTATGGTCTTAAACAGTCACCTAGGCAATAGAACATAAAACTTGACTCTTGCATGAGATCTCTTGGATTTATTAGGAGTGAGTATGATTCCTGCTTATATATCAAAGGTGTTAAAACCAAGTTTCCTTTGTTTATCTTGTTATTGTCTGATATCCTACTTGTTTGTGCATCTATGAGAATCATCTCTGACACTAAGAAAAACTTGATGAAACACTTTGATATGAAGGACCTTGGACAGACAAAGACAATTTTGGGGTTATGATCATCAGAGATAGACCCAAGAGAAAGCTTATGCTTTCCCAGGTTGATTACATTGAAAAGGTTTTGAAAGGGTTTAACATGTTTGACTCAAAGTCATCTCCTATACCTTTAGGAGGGAACTTTGTTATGAGCAAGGCTCAATGCCCTCAATCTGATCATGAAAAAAGGGAAATGGCCGATATTCCCTATGATGTTGTTGTTGGTTCAATCATGTATGCCATGCTTTGCATTATGCCTGACTTAGCCTTTGCCATAAGTGTTCTAAGTAGATATATGTCCATTCCTGGAGTACCTCATTGGAATTCTATGAAGTATTTGCTCAAATATTTAAATGGCACTAATCAACTTGGTCTTATGTACCCAGATTACACCTTTACTAGTGAACTCCAAGGATATGTGGACTCAGATTATGCCAGCAACAAGGAATCAAGGATACAAGGAAATCTACTACGGCCTACTACTTCACTTGGGCAGGCAATTGCATCTCTTAGAAGTCTCAACAAAAATCTGTGGTAGCCTTATCCTCAACAAAAGCTAAGTACATGGCAGGTACTGAAGTTGCAAAGGAAGCTATCTGGTTGAAAGGCATACTTGGAGAGATTTTCAGAAAGAAATTTGTACATGTGATCAACATGGATAGTCAAAGTGCTTTGTATTTATGTAAGGACCCTATGTATCATGAGAAAACCAAAACACATAGATGTTAGGTTTCACTTTATCAGGCACAGGGTTGAAGACAAGGCACTGGATGTGAAGAAGATCAAAGGAGAGCTCAACCCAGCTGACTTTGGCACGAAGATAGTTCCCTCCAACAAGTTCTACTTTGCAGGAACTTTCTTCACATTCTTGATGTCCACTAACCATGCAGGTACTTGAGTCGAGGACGGACGGATCAAAGACACAAGCCTTTTAAACCCTATTTAAATAATCGAATACCACACATGATGGCTAGATTAGGAGGGAAAATTGTTATGCCTAAATAATCTAGATGCATGTGTATTAGGGTCATAGGACATTAGCATGATGGATAAAATAGGACTAGGTTTAGGTTTCAGGTGGCTCGAGTGATGATCAAGTCGAAGATCCGAACCATGGTCTTGGCGCTAAGGCTGTGAATAAGTTAAGGACAAACCTTACAGCTTATGTCTTCAGCCCATCATTGTTCCTGGCCCAACCCATTACTCTCTCTCGTCCCAAACTCTCTGAAGACGCTCCAACGGATCTATTTGTTGTCCTTACTAAAGTGGAACGCTGCTTTTCACTTAGTATTGGCTCCACTATATATTCGTGCCTTTAGAAACCCTAGAGCACTTCGAGCTTCACTTCTACTCTTCCGTCCACACACACACACACACATAGAGAGAGAGAGAGATAGGTTGAAAACCCTAGAGGGCAATTCGACGATGATTTGGTTTCTCACCTCCTCGAGCTTGAATCTCAAGCTCCTGGTGCGATTCAAGGAGTCCTTGCTCGAGATAGGAAGAAGACGTTGATTATGAGTTCATCTGCCAGCTCTTCATCAACTTCTATTCATCTTTGTCTTCAGAGGAAGTGAAAGGGAGTATCTGTTCTTATTTCATCTTTCTTCTTGATTATCTCCTGCTCGAGCCGCTAGATCTAGACTCGTTTCTAGTTTATCTATCCATCTGTATCCATGACCAGTATTCGATTATACTTAGTGGATTCTTGGGCTTGAGTCTCTCTCTCTCCTGAGGCTCCACATAGTAGGGTAACTGAACTGCATCACCAAATCTTGTGCTCTCTCGTTCTTTCTTGTCTGCGTTTATATTTTGATCTATATATGTTCTAGGGTTTAGGATTGAAATCAGTTTTTACACGAATGTTACTATAACAACAGGTCACCCTTTTAAGAATGACTAAACACCATGTACAGGAGAAAATAAGAACTAAGACATAAGCAATGACATAAACCAAAAGTTCAGCTCATTTCCCTTGCAATATTTAGGTCCACTTGCATTTCTTGCAACCCAGGATTCATGGGAGGATCATACTAATCGAAAAATTAATATTTGTAGTCTTTTTGAACCAACAATAGGCATAAATCTTAAGACTTTTACAACCTTGTAGCTCATGTTCTCATGTATTCAGTCGGTCCAAGATTTTTTCACCTAGAGCTGGCAATTTAGTTGATCGGGTCGGGTTCGGATCGACCTTGTTCGGGTCGGGTCACTGACGGGTCGGGTCATTTCGGGTAAAATTAGTAGTCGGTCATTGGTTGAGTGGGGTGGGGTTTAGGTTCGGTCTAAATGAATTTCGGCTTGGTCGGGTTTTGGGTTGAATCGGATCGGGCTCATTCGAGTTTCGAGTCAAATCGGGTCGGGCTCGTTCAGGTTTCGGGTAAAGAGTCGGGTCGATCTCTGATGTACATATTTATAGTCCTTTTATTTGCATGTTTTGACTTTATATTCCATTCGATTCCTAAAGTAAAGGTAAAGAATAATGCAAATTTGTGTAGAATGAGCTAACGTGCAAGAAATAGAGTCTGCACAAGTTTTGGTCTAAATGTATAGGAATTGGTGCGAAATCGGAGTCAAAACGAGAAAGCCAAGTGAAGTAAAAAAAGAGGTCTAGATCGAGTAGACCACTCGAGATCGACTACATGACTCGACGTAGACACCTAGAGTCGACATCCAGACAACACAGACCCACAGGAAGCACTCGACATGACTTGAGATCGAGTGGACATATCGACATCGACTGGCCACCAAAAATTGAATGAAGTCAAGCCAGATCGAGCCGAACAGAAGCACTCGATATAGAGTGACTATGTCGATATCTAGTATAAGTTGACACGAATTGGACGTGGTTTTGAGACGCGGATTTGAGATCTATCCATAAGAGCCACGGTTTATCTTTCTTTATTAGATAGATTATATCCTAGGGAACTTTCCTTTTTACCCTAGGATATTTTATGTTTACCTTAATAGTGTCTCATCCTAATTGTTTTGGAATATAATTTTAAATAAGAGTTTTAGTAGGATGAGAACTACTTTCCTTGGCTAGCAAGGATTTGTAGGCTATAAATAAAGCCCTAGGGGCTGGTTTTTATTCATTCCATTCCACATTCCATCACATAACAATCAATAGAGTTAGAAAGTAAGAGAAGCTTTAGGGTTTGGCGTTTGCGAAAGCCGACGTTGAGTTGTAAAGTTTTGAAGGTTTGATTCAAGTTTCCTTAGTTCAAATCAAGATGTTTGTTGCGATGAAGTGCGAGTAGTTTCCCAAAGCTTCTAGGGTCGGGGTGAGCCCGTCGTTAGCCATGCGTGTTTGAGGTAAGTACTTGATGTTGATATCGTTGTGTCTTCATCATCTCCTACGATTCTATGTTTAGTCCTTATCACAAGAAAAGAGATTCATGTTAACAACTTGGGTTATAAACATAAAATTGGTAGAGACAGTTAGGTTTATTTGCAAGAGTATTCCTAGTCATTGGTGTATGGCGAAAGCTTGTCCCTCGGGTGAGATAGCGCAATTTACCTTATGCATGTTTTGGTTAACGTTGTGGTAAACCCTAGCCTTAGGAGTTGCTTTTATTATATATTTTATTCATACAAAATCTGTTCTTTCTGTTCATCCTTCGATTACCATTCTATTGTCTTCGGCCATCTTTGCCGACAAAACCCTAACCACTACAGGAACCACTCGATATCGATCACCTAGGTCGATATCGACACACTTAGTCTACGTCGACGATCTTCTGTGTCGACGCCTGTTCTGTCTGCATCTGAGCTCGATATCGAGTACCTATCTGGAGATCGAGTGCTCCTGGTTCGACCGACAGTATTCTGGGTCGGTTGACCTCGCTACTGATACTCGATATCGACACCCTAGGTCGATATCGACTGCTTGTTTTTGTCTCTGCATGTCTTCTTTTGCAGTAGAAATTGACATCCCCAATCGACGTCGAGTACCTTACTCGAGATCGAGGCTTCTGGTCAATACAAACGTGTTCTTTTGGACTATCTAGGACCCCACTTCCTCGTGGATCGATCCTCACTCCCTACCACTACAGCAGGAGGAAGTCTTGTAATTTATTTGCGTGGACTAAGACTCGGTTTGATTTATATTTTATATTTATTAGACTCGATTTCCTCCCTACGTCAATCTCATTCAAGTTTCTAATCAAATCGGGTCTTATATTTTAAATGATTTGATCAATCATTTTATCTTTATTCACTTCTTTATTATTGATAACTTTTAAAATTTAAACCTAAACTATATGGCTAAATTGACTATACTATACATACATACCCTATTGAGTATTGACTATACAGTAAACTAAAATTGGAGGAAAATGAATTTTTTACGTTGCAAATTAGAGAGAGAGAAAGAAATTTCTTTTGTTGAAATAGGAGGGAAATGTAACAGAACCCAAAATTTAAGATTAATTTAGATCTTTTTAATTTAGTTTTTTTTCACTTGATATGTATTTACTCTTTTTAAGTTTTATTTTGTTTAAAAACATTGCATTTTTTTACTAGATAGTGGCAAAAATAAAAATTGAAAATGTCATTTTCATATTTTTCAAGTTTTTAAATAAAATAAAACTTTAAAGCTTTAAAATGTTTTTTCATCTTTGATTATTAGTTACATTTTTCATTGTAACACTAATATCTTCTGACTCTTCCCTAATGTAATTTTTACATACAAACTTTACAAAGTAATATAAAATTATAAATGAAACTCATAAAAGTATATAATTAATATAACCCTTAAATACTAAATGAAGTTGTGATTTCACATTTGTATTCATTTTAAATTATTCAATTGAATATTCATTAGTTTATACTTTGGAGTATAATATATTAATATTATACGCTTATAAACATATTAAATTATTATCTTCCATGTCTAAATGATTTAACATTATAATTTGGAGTATAATAAAATACACTTATTAATTAACTTATACAAATATACAATAATGATTAAAACCTATCTATTTTTTTTCTCTATCAAATGAGGGAAATGAAATTTTATTTAGCACATAAGAGGGAAATGAATTACTTTTTTTAACAAATGAGGAGGGAAATCTGAAAAACTGAAAATATCCAAACGAGCTCTACAACTCTCCAACACAGTCGAGTTGGGAGTCGAGTCGGGTTAGGAGTCGCGTCGGGTTAAGAGTCGAGTCGGGTTGATAGTCGGGTCGGGTTTGAGTCGGGTTGACTTTGTTTATGTTCAGGTTTATTTTGAGGTGGGTTAGGTTTGGGCTGAATTCAGGTTACAAATGACTCTAGATTTTTGGGTTCGGTTGGGTTTGAGTTCGGGTGAGTCGATCGGATTTCTCGGGTCGGGTCATATTTTATCAGCTCTATTTTCACCCTTGCATTTCTTGCACAATTACTTTTACACTAAAATAATAGAGGATGGACTAGAAATTGCAGGTTCCCTGAATCACTCCTATGCATCTCGATATCTACAAAAAAAAAAATTAAATTTGCTTCAGCCGTGGAAAAAGCCTATTATGGAGTAGCAAAAAGCATGTAGCTTCGGCTCTGCGACGGTTAATGGGGGCGTGTAGAATTCGACGGTGGAAAAATTGCAAAATTTGTTACCTTCGGCTACTAGCTGCGGCAAAAAAGTTAAGCGATCCCTGGACACATTTTCCACGGTAAGTTGCCGTAGCTAAAGTGTGGTTGGAAAATTAAAAAAAAATCTCCTTTATAGCCCGGATTCTTTAGGATCGGGCTAAAAAGTCCAATATTTAAAAAAAATAATACACAAAATTTACATATATAATAAAATTTCATTGATTATACAAAATTTACATATATAAAAAAAATGTCAAAAACTACATAATTTATATACAATGAATATACGATCGGTTAGTAAAATAATATACACATACGTACAAAGTTAATTTGAACATCAAATAAAATACCTATAAAGTTAATTTGAAATGGAAAAATAAGGACCTGAACTTCCTCACTGCAGAAGTGCTTCTCTATGTTGTCCTATATTTGATTTGGTTGTCAACGTACAGAGTCTTTTATAAAATTCAGTCGAAGATGATTTGGCATCATCCTTTTGTATGCTTTTAGTGAAGCATATATCTAAGCTTCTCAAACCCTCTCTCCTCTTCAGCATATTCCTGGACAAAAGAGAGCTCTGCATCTACAGTAGGGAATATCACCTTATCCTCTGCAACGCTGCATCCAGAAGGGAAGCTAATTTCATGCACAGAGAAAGATATAAAGCAAAAGTAATTACCAAAGCTAAAACACCAACCATTTGGACAATAGCAAGCTAAAATTTTATTCTTCTCATCTGTTTTTGTACTTTGTGGATAATATGCTCTGCCATATTTTTCTCCTAGCTCATTTATTTTGATGGGCTCTTAGATATTCTTACATCTCAATAATTACTCTTATAAACATGCACTGCTACCAATCCATGAGTGCTTTAAATTTACTAATTATATATACTTACATTTGTGTCTTTTAGATTCAAAGAGAATGCAAAGAGTAAGGGCTTTGTCCTCTATAAACAGAAAGGTCACTTGTTGACTAACCATTAGAATTGCAGTTCTGAAAGTGTAAGACTAATACAATATCCAAAGCACCAGTTCAAAGTGTAAAAGATAGATGATATATATAGGGTTCATGCCACCATGCCATAAAAGCAGCTGATAGACACAACTCATCTAACCAAATTATATATACACATGCTTCTTAATTACCTGATGAAGCAGAAACTCATTTGGAATAATCTTTTTCAAGGAATGACACATGTCTTGCTGCTCATCTATTGAGATAGACGAAAAAAGCCAAGGGAGGAACTTCGCCATCATATTAACTGGTATACTGCGCAAGAACCGCCAGACCAGTGAACATGATGGTGGTATATAATTTAAATTGCATGTCTAACATAAGATCATATATAGTAAATTACCTTCCTCCATAGAGAAAGAAACCGAATGCAACCACAAATGATATCACTGGGAAAGAAGAATATACAGGAAAACTAATTCAGGAACTAACAAATAAAAAAGATAATGTCTAGTTTTCCAGGAAAGAATCTGAAGAAGAGTTACAACCATGTTCAATGAAAGATTTCTAGCTAACCTGTGATAAATACTTGTCCAATGGCTTCCACAATGCTACTATCATCTATATATCCACAAATATACCCACATACAAACCTGACAAAAATAAAATCACTTTCATATGTTATGACAAATGACAAGGATATAATCTATTCCTGATTAAGGATGTAACAAATTCACCTGTATGATATAGATTACCCAATTCATTGCAATATGCACCGCCCCGAGCTTATCTGTTGACAGACTTCTTGCCTGTCAATGATAAATTGTTTAATTATGAGGCTATGATACCAAGATTCATGCTGCATTTTCATATGGAAATGCATTGGTACAATGGAAAGAATAATAAACAAAACAGGCATTTTAGTAGAAATAAGCCAAGTCATTTGAAATGAAAATCAGGATTACAAGAGATGACGAAATAGATATTTCTAAGTTCAAAACGACGAGATGACAAATTCCTTGAAATGAAAATCAGGATTACAAGAATCTATTGGTTAGAATTAGATCTCACCAATGTGTGAACAAGTGCATGATAATAGTAAAATCACATAGTAGCAGCTAATTAAAAACAAAAACTAGGTCCACGTAGACCTCACTTCATAAACACGCTGATTCTTTATAATCATGACAGTTAAACATGGGAAAAAACACAATTAGGGTCCACTTAGCTTGAAAAACTCTCCTAATCTTCACACTTCATTGTTCCATTCGATCAGTAGCTTTTAGTCCATCTCCGGATACTCAGTGAGATGAGATCAATTAGAAGTAACTACTGCATTTTTTAAGTAGATCAGAATCAGATCCATATAATCTTATGTTTGGTAAACATCAATATCAATATCTATATAAACTCTTAATTTAGAAGAGTTTAGGATGATGTGTCAATCTTAGAGGCATTTTAGGAGTTTTAACTAATCATATTTTTTTGTCATTTTTCTTTGATTTTCTTTAATTTTCTTTTTTTTCTTCTTTATTCCTTTAATTCTCTTTTTTCTTTAATTTTTCCATTTTTCTTTGATTTTCTTTAACTCTTTTTTTTTCTTCTTTATTCCTTTAATTCTCTTTTTTCTTTAATTTTAATAACTATCTATATCTATATAAACTCTTAATTTAGAAGAGTTTAGGATGATGTGTCAATCTTAGAGGCATTTTAGGTGTTTTAACTAATCATATTTTTTTTCCATTTTTCTTTTATTTTCTTTAATTCTCTTTTTTTTCTTCTTTATTCCTTTAATTCTCTTTTTTCTTTAATTTTAATAACTATCTATATCTATATAAACTCTTAATTTAGAAGAGTTTAGGATGATGTGTCAATCTTAGATGCATTTTAGGAGTTTTAACTAATCATATTTTTTTGCCATTTTTCTTTGATTTTCTTTAATTCTCTTTTTTTTCTTCTTTATTCCTTTAATTCTCTTTTTTCTTTAATTTTAATAACTATCTATCTATATCTATATCTATATAAACTCTTAATTTAGAAGAGTTTAGGATGATGTGTCAATCTTAGAGGCATTTTAGGAATTTTAACTAATCATATTTTTTTTGCCATTTTTCTTTGATTTTCTTTAATTCTCTTTTTTTCTTCTTTATTCCTTTAATTCTCTTTTTTTTTTAATTTTACCATTTTTCTTTGATTTTCTTTAATTCTCTTTTTTTTCTTCTTTATTCCTTTAATTCTCGTTTTTCTTTAATTTTAATAACTATCTATATAAACTCTTAATTTAGAAGAGTTTAGGATGATGTGTCAATCTTAGAGGCATTTTAGGTGTTTTAACTAATCATATTTTTTTGCCATTTTTCTTTTATTTTCTTTAATTCTCTTTTTTTTCTTCTTTATTCCTTTAATTCTCTTTTTTCTTTAATTTTAATAACTATCTATATCTATATAAACTCTTAATTTAGAAGAGTTTAGGATGATGTGTCAATCTTAGATGCATTTTAGGAGTTTTAACTAATCATATTTTTTTGCCATTTTTCTTTGATTTTCTTTAATTCTCTTTTTTTTTCTTCTTTATTCCTTTAATTCTCTTTTTTCTTTAATTTTAATAACTATCTATCTATATCTATATCTATATAAACTCTTAATTTAGAAGAGTTTAGGATGATGTGTCAATCTTAGAGGCATTTTAGGAGTTTTAACTAATCATATTTTTTTGCCATTTTTCTTTGATTTTCTTTAATTCTCTTTTTTTCTTCTTTATTCCTTTAATTCTCTTTTTTTTTTAATTTTGCCATTTTTCTTTGATTTTCTTTAATTCTCTTTTTTTTTCTTCTTTATTCCTTTAATTCTCTTTTTTCTTTAATTTTAATAACTATCTATATAAACTCTTAATTTAGAAGAGTTTAGGATGATGTGTCAATCTTAGAGGCATTTTAGGTGTTTTAACTAATCATATTTTTTTGCCATTTTTCTTTTATTTTCTTTAATTCTCTTTTTTTTCTTCTTTATTCCTTTAATTCTCTTTTTTCTTTAATTTTAATAACTATCTATATCTATATAAACTCTTAATTTAGAAGAGTTTAGGATGATGTGTCAATCTTAGATGCATTTTAGGAGTTTTAACTAATCATATTTTTTTGCCATTTTTCTTTGATTTTCTTTAATTCTCTTTTTTTTCTTCTTTATTCCTTTAATTCTCTTTTTTCTTTAATTTTAATAACTATCTATCTATATCTATATAAACTCTTAATTTAGAAGAGTTTAGGATGATGTGTCAATCTTAGAGGCATTTTAGGAGTTTTAACTAATCATATTTTTTTGCCATTTTTCTTTGATTTTTTTTTAATTCTCTTTTTTTCTTCTTTATTCCTTTAATTCTCTTTTTTCTTTAATTTTGCCATTTTTCTTTGATTTTCTTTAATTCTCTTTTTTTTCTTCTTTATTCCTTTAATTCTCTTTTTTCTTTAATTTTAATAACTATTGGGCTTAATTCAGAACATTGAATTCAATCTAATATAATCATTGGGCTTAATTCAAATTTATTTACTAACTGTTGAGCTTAATTCAAACCATTGGGCTTAATATAACTATTGATTATGACACATCACATTTAAACAATGTTATAATAATATTGATATTTTTATTCCTGAGTAATTTAAAATATCTATATTTATGTATTATACTTTACATAAGATTTTTTAAAAATAATTTTCTGAGATAACTGTAAGATACATTTGTTGTAAATTTTTTTTTATGATTTTTATCTTAACATTTATTAATATTTTTATATATAATATTTTAGTTTAAAAAAAATGCGCCATGGCGCGGGAATCATACTAGTTATAATACTAAAGGAGAAGTCGTCTAAGCCATGTGGCATCTTCTCCTTTAAAGTAGATATTTTAATTTATTTATTCATTAAGCTATTTCACAAATCTAATTCAGTGAAGATTTGATACGAAATCAGTTAAGATTTGACAACTGCATATCGGATTGTTTGGATAACTATGCAAATCTAATTAATTAATTAATTAAATCTAATTCAGTTAAGATTTGAATACGAAATCGGTTGAGATATTCATGATATTTTGGTTGGTTAGTTTAGATATTCAACGGATAAGATTAAAATAAAATCATATTTATTTTAACAAATTAATTAAATATGATTTTCTTCTTTATCTGTTTATATTTTAAGAAAAAATTTGTGTAACAGGCACTTTTTTTGGCCTAATTAGCAAAATGTCCTACTTTTGGGACAAATTGTGAAATTGTCCATCCAATTAAATCACCCAAATTCATCGTCTCCTTCATCTGCTCTATACGTCGATCTTCCTCTTCTTCATCTGGTGATTTCCGCTGCATCGATCTCCCTCCTCGGATCTCCTTCCTCAGATCCAACCCGCATCGACGAATCCACCTCCTCCGGGATCTCCCTCCGCGGTTCTCCGGCGCCAGAGAACCAATTCGCAATCACCGTCCGGGAGCAGATCCGACGAATCAACCTGCATCGATCTCCCTCCTCGGATCTCCCTCCATGGATCAACCTGCATCGATGTCCCTCATCGGATCTCCCTCCATGGTTCTCCGGCGCCAGATCCACCTCGTCCGGGAGCAGATCCGGCGACTTCATCTCCTCCACGCGCATTCCCCTTGCCGGATCTCAGATCGGTTTTTGTCAGCCTCCGGACTCAACGCCGGTCGCACCACCACATTATTCGCCTCCTCCGTCAACGGATCTATCAGATCCAGGAGGTCGAGCGAGCGAGGTCGAGCCAGGGAGCGGCCGGAGCGGTGGATCCGAGATCTCCTAGGCTGAGTTCAGGGATGGTAGAGAGGAAGGTAGAAGAAGCAATTGTTGTTTAATTACAAAAATCACCCTATAATACGAGAAATTAAAAAAAACTATCTATGTTTTATTATGTGATCCATAATCTATATTTTTATTTTTATTTTTGCACAACAAAATGTTATATTTGCATATCGTACTCTTATATTTGCACGACAAAATGTAAAAAAAAAACAAAAAAAAACTAGACTTAGGTCATATTTGCACAACTTACGGTTATATTTGCACAACGTACTCTTATATTTGCATGACAAAATGTTAAAAAAAAAAGTAGACTTGGGTCATATTTGCACAACGTTCTCTTATATTTGCACAACGTACTCTTATATTTGCACGACAAAATGAAAAAAAAATTAAAAAAAAAAAACTAGACTTGGGTTATATTTGCACAACTTACGGTTATATTTGCACAACGTACTCTTATATTTGCACGACAAAATGTTAAAAAAAAACTAGACTTGGGTCATATTTGCTCAACATACGGTTATTTTTGCACATGCACAACATACTCTTATTGTGGGTTCGTCGCTTGAGAAGCATTCAGGCGACGTACCATATACATCTTCGTCACCTGAGTCGAATCCAAGGAAAGTCACAGGAGACCGAAGCTCGGGCGACGAAGTTATCATTTGTTCGTCGCTTGAGTAAATTTAGGCGACGAACGTATGTAGAGTCGTCACCTGACTGAGAGTCGGTAGGCCCACATTAAATTGCAGGATGTTGAGGCGACGAAGTTTGAATGAGTACGTCGCCTGAAGGAGGAGCAGGTCTGACACATTTATTACTATATCACCTAGGCGACGAACATATGCTAAGTATGTCACCTGAGTCGTGACTTTTTCAAAGCTCTGTCAATGAATGTTACTTGCAGACATTCAAGCGACGAACATAGCAAATGTTCGTCACTTGAGTTCCTAAAACAAAGGCGCCAAGTTTTCCCGCTCTAATTTTGAAAAGAAAGTGATGCATCTATGTAAAATCAAAAGATCGAGTCTTGTGTATCTATATATGATTTTTGTAGATAAAATATTTAAAAATAACTCAAGGCAAAATGATAGATTTTGTACGTAACCACTTAAAATATAAAACATTAATAAAAAAAATATTATAACATAAATCATGGTAAAATATTTGAGACCAACATTACAATCAAGATCGAGGTTTTGAGACCGAGATTTGAGTATGAGATCGAGATTTGAGATTGAGATTGAGATCGAGATTTGAGATTTATCATTGAGATTTGAAATCAAGATTAAGATCAAAATCGACATTTGATATTGAGATTTTATATTTGAGAATTTAGAGGGAGAGTTGATATTTGAGATTGAGACTAAGTTTGAGATCGAGATTTGAGATTGAGATCACGATTTGAGATTTGTCATTGAGATTTGAAATCAAGATTCAGATCAAGATCGACATTTGATATTGAGATTTTATATTTGAGAATTGAGAGTGAGATTTGATATTTGAGATTGAGATTGAGTTTGAGATCGAGATTTGATATTCAGATTTGTCATTGATATTTGAAATCAAGATTAAGATCAAGATCGACATTTGATATTGAGATTTTATATTTGAGAATTGAGAGGGAGAGTTGATATTTGGGATCAAGTTTGAGATTAAGTTTGAGATCAAGATTTGAGATGGAGATTGCGATTTGAGATTTGTCACTGGGATTTGAAATCAAGATTAAGATCAAGATCGACTTTTGATATTGAGATTTTATATTTTAGAATTGAGAGTGAGAGTTGATATTTGAGATTGAAATTAAGTTTGAGATCGAGATTTGAGATAGAGATTGCGATTTGAGATTTTGTCATTGAGATTTGAAATCAAGATTAAGATCAAGATCGACTTTTGATATTGAGATTTAATATTTAAGAATTGAGAGAGAGTGTGATTTGATATTTGAGACTGAGTTAATGAGTGAGATTGAGATTTGAGATTGAGATCGTGATTTGAGATTTGACATTGAGATTTGAAATCAAGATTAAGATCAAGATCGACTTTTGAGATTGAGATTTTATATTTGAGAATTAAGAGTGAGATTTGATATTTGAGACTGAGTTAATGAGTGAGATCGAGATTTGAGATTGAGATCGTGATTTGAGATGTGACATTGAGATTTGAAATCAAGATTAAGATCAAGATCGACTTTTGAGATTGAGATTTTATATTTGAGAATTGAGAGTGAAAGTTGATATTTGAGATTGAGATCAAGATTTGAGATTGAAATGAAGATTAAGATCAAGATCAATATATGAGATTGAGATTTGATATTTGAGTTTGAGATTTATATCGAGATAAAGATCTGAGATTGCCACTAATATGGACATTTCATATTTGAGATTGTGATTGAGACAAAGGTTAAGATCGAGCAAAATAGAGATTTAAGATTGTACAAAAGGGGAAATATTTTCACACACGAAATTTATAAATTTTTTATACGAAGATAAATATAAATAAATATATATATATACATATCGTTATATATAAATTAAGTGCCTCCTATACAAATTAAACTCCAAACCTTTCATCTAAATAGTAGTAATATCTTAAACATTGTGCTAAGAAAAATTTATTTTTAATTAACCATTGCACTAAATTTTTTAATTGATTTGTTTTGAAATAAAATTAAAAAAATATAATAATAATAATGGTTTATTAGTAAATGTGCATTAAAAGTATTAAAAAAACCAAATTTATATAGGTTGTAATAATAGATAGATAGATAAATTGGCGGAATTGATTTTTCACCCAAAATATGACGTTTGTAAAAAATAATTAAATATTATTGCTTCTATAATTTATTTGGCGGCATTTTTTGCGCCTAAAATTTTCAGCCAAAATTTAATTTTGGAAATCCTTCAACGCTAACCCTAGATCTATCTGTCTTGGACGAGAGCCGCTCTCATTTCTCCAGATCTGAGATCCCCCTTGTTCTCCTCTTTCAATTCCGCTGTCTCGCCCTTGTCGAACTCGGAACTCGGGTCTCTCCTTGAGCGCGCTCCCATGGTGCCTTCTTCTGGTTCTTCCTCTTGCTCGACTCTATCCATAGCATTCCGCTCGATCTCTTCTTGCGTCCGCCATTGCAGGCCCATGGGAAGCTTATCTCTCCTTCTCCCATGGATTATCGTGTCTGCCCCTCAGTTAGACAGGTGAGTATGTGTTCTTTTTTTTTAGCTTTTGGGTCCTATTTCTGAGTATGCGCTCCTTTTGATTCGAAGCTCTTCTCTCTGTAATCTGTGTCGCCATTGAAGCCATCCAGCACTGCAGCCTCGGACCTCTCCGACGCCGACATAGTGCCACATCTGTGCCTCCTCCTGCTAGCACCGGACCCGAAGCCTCCCAAGGCGCCTCGGCAGCCCCGAATCGGTGCCTAATCGACTTCACCAAACTCTGAATCCAAACCCTCGACAATTGTCGGGATTGGGGTAAAATCTCCTGCACCTTTATCAAAAATATGTTTTTGATTTAAATTGTTGTGGTTAATTGGTTGAGTAAAAATGGGATTGGAAAAAATTGCTGACCTGATAACTTATATAAATATTGATTTAGGATTTAATCGGTTTTGGTTTTAAGTTTCGATTAACTGTTGTTACTTAGTTGTTGTTATTGGTGTGATTCATAATTTCAGTTTTTTCGTTTCTTCATTGCCAAGAACTTTGTTCATTGAAAGTCGAATTTTTTTTTTATGAAAATATTAAACCTTCCTACAAATTAATTAGTTAAATCTCAATGAAAGACATCTAAATTTCAATTTTTTTAGGTGTGTTGCTGTTGCTTGTTTCATATAGCCAATCTCTTGATGACAATTTGATTTTTTCTGTCCTGCTGAAATTTTTTTCCTTCTATAGTTCTGCACTTGCTGTGAATTTACAACAGCTCTGTATTGCGGTTGGATTTATACAAACAATCCCTTCATCTAACTCTCAATTTTTTAGAATGACAATCTGATTTTTAGGTGTGTGGTATTGTTGTATTGCCGTTGAATTTACAGCAGCTCTGTATTGAACTATAAATCAGAAATGGATTAAAAAAACAGGTTTAATTGGAAAATATGAAACTTTCATATAGATTATGAAGTTACATCTCAATCATCTAGTTGTGGTTTACTGCATTGCTGAATTTCTGAAAGCTATTCCTGATTTTTGTATGCTATTGCTGATTTTTTTGGCAATATGATTTTTCTTCACTTTGCACTTTATTCTTATGGCAATCTGTGTTATTCTTCCTACCATGGGAAGATTCTTATGGTCATCTCAATTTCAACTTACTAATCCTTTTGATATTTATTTCCCTTGTGGTTTATTACATTTATGAATTTTATGCACTTCCAGATTTCTGCACAATGTGTACTGTTGCTGATTTTTTTGCCAATCTGATTTTTTTTCCTTTGCGCTATATTTTTATGGCAATGTGACTCATTCTTCCTACCATGGGGAGATTCTTATGGTTATCACAAGTTAAACTAACCAATCTTTTGACATTTTGATTTTTTTTTTCCTGCTGAATTTTTTTTCCTGCTATAGTTGCTGCACTTGCTGAGTTGCTGTGAATTTACAGCAGTTTTTGTGTTGCTGTTTTCTGTAAAAAAAATTCAGTGTTGCTGTTTTCTGTAAAAAAATCCTTGAATTTGTTGTAATTTACAACAAATTCTTGATTGGAATTTATGGAATTCAACTGAAATATTACAACAACAATCTTGGTTGTTTTATTTAGGAAATTAGATTGGCAAGGTCAATGTTCAATTCAAACTTTATTTTCAGGATTTTCTACTTGTTCTTATTTTTACAGCTGCAGATATTGCTCTTCTTTGAATCTACAGGAAGCTGAGAGTCTAAATGGCTAAATCATTGGGGCTGGAGCTTATCTGCTCATGCACAACTTTGCCAACTCATAAATAAGCTGGTAGGAGACTCTGGACCTCTATGCTTCTTTTTCGGTAGTATTTGGGTGGGAAGTGTGAATGTATAGGATGTGAACGAATGGTTGTGAACATGTGAATGCTCTTAGGATCCGACATTTTTTTGTTGTAAACCTTGAAGGCACATGTGAAGTGTTGTATTTGTGAGCTAGTTTTTGTATAGTATGAATGGTATTTTGGTTTAGGTTTTGTGCATTTGGTTGGTCAAAACAGGGGTATCGACAATATTGTAAATATATATATTTTTTATTATAAAACTTACTCAGGCGACGAACATAGTATATAATAATTGCTTGAATTTAAAAAAAAATCTCAAAATTGATTCAGGCAACGAATATTGAGAATATTATTGGTCACCTGAATACCTTGGTGACGAACATACTAGTCCTTTCACAATCTCAAGTGACAAACACTTACGTCACTTGATTGGTCAAGCAACAAACATTTTGGTCACTTGAATGTTCAAGTGACGAACATATTCGTCCCTTGAATGCCCTCTTTGACAATGTTTGCTATCTTTTAGGCGACGAAAACTTGGTCGCCTGAACCGTCCGGGTCGGGCTTTTGTCGGGCTTTGACCTCCATGTGCTGAATCACTTCTAGCGACCAACTTTGATAGAGTCGTCACCTATAAGCTCAGGGGACGACGGTCATGTGAACACCATTTAGGTGACGACTATTCGTCACCTGAATTCTCAGATGACCCAATTCGACTTCAGGTGACCATTTATGTCCGTCGCCTGAGTTGCAAAATGGCGTAGTGGTAGCTTTTAGTCCATCTCCGGATACTCAGTGAGATGAGATCAATTAGAAGTAACTACTGCATTTTTTAAGTAGATCAGAATCAGATCCATATAATCTTATGTTTGGTAAACATCAATATCAATATCTATATAAACTCTTAATTTAGAAGAGTTTAGGATGATGTGTCAATCTTAGAGGCATTTTAGGAGTTTTAACTAATCATATTTTTTTGTCATTTTTCTTTGATTTTCTTTAATTTTCTTTTTTTTCTTCTTTATTCCTTTAATTCTCTTTTTTCTTTAATTTTAATAACTATCTATATCTATATAAACTCTTAATTTAGAAGAGTTTAGGATGATGTGTCAATCTTAGAGGCATTTTAGGTGTTTTAACTAATCATATTTTTTTGCCATTTTTGTTTTATTTTCTTTAATTCTCTTTTTTTTCTTCTTTATTCCTTTAATTCTCTTTTTTCTTTAATTTTAATAACTATCTATATCTATATAAACTCTTAATTTAGAAGAGTTTAGGATGATGTGTCAATCTTAGATGCATTTTAGGAGTTTTAACTAATCATATTTTTTTGCCATTTTTCTTTGATTTTCTTTAATTCTCTTTTTTTTCTTCTTTATTCCTTTAATTCTCTTTTTTCTTTAATTTTAATAACTATCTATCTATATCTATATCTATATAAACTCTTAATTTAGAAGAGTTTAGGATGATGTGTCAATCTTAGAGGCATTTTAGGAATTTTAACTAATCATATTTTTTTTGCCATTTTTCTTTGATTTTCTTTAATTCTCTTTTTTTCTTCTTTATTCCTTTAATTCTCTTTTTTTTTTTAATTTTGCCATTTTTCTTTGATTTTCTTTAATTCTCTTTTTTTTCTTCTTTATTCCTTTAATTCTCGTTTTTCTTTAATTTTAATAACTATCTATATAAACTCTTAATTTAGAAGAGTTTAGGATGATGTGTCAATCATAGAGGCATTTTAGGTGTTTTAACTAATCATATTTTTTTGCCATTTTTCTTTTATTTTCTTTAATTCTCTTTTTTTTCTTCTTTATTCCTTTAATTCTCTTTTTTCTTTAATTTTAATAACTATCTATATCTATATCTATATAAACTCTTAATTTAGAAGAGTTTAGGATGATGTGTCAATCTTAGATGCATTTTAGGAGTTTTAACTAATCATATTTTTTTGCCATTTTTCTTTGATTTTCTTTAATTCTCTTTTTTTTTCTTCTTTATTCCTTTAATTCTCTTTTTTCTTTAATTTTAATAACTATCTATCTATATCTATATCTATATAAACTCTTAATTTAGAAGAGTTTAGGATGATGTGTCAATCTTAGAGGCATTTTAGGAGTTTTAACTAATCATATTTTTTTGCCATTTTTCTTTGATTTTCTTTAATTCTCTTTTTTTCTTCTTTATTCCTTTAATTCTCTTTTTTTTTAATTTTGCCATTTTTCTTTGATTTTCTTTAATTCTTTTTTTTTTTCTTCTTTATTCCTTTAATTCTCTTTTTTCTTTAATTTTAATAACTATCTATATAAACTCTTAATTTAGAAGAGTTTAGGATGATGTGTCAATCTTAGAGGCATTTTAGGTGTTTTAACTAATCATATTTTTTTGCCATTTTTCTTTTATTTTCTTTAATTCTCTTTTTTTTCTTCTTTATTCCTTTAATTCTCTTTTTTCTTTAATTTTAATAACTATCTATATCTATATAAACTCTTAATTTAGAAGAGTTTAGGATGATGTGTAAATCTTAGATGCATTTTAGGAGTTTTAACTAATCATATTTTTTTGCCATTTTTCTTTGATTTTCTTTAATTCTCTTTTTTTTCTTCTTTATTCCTTTAATTCTCTTTTTTCTTTAATTTTAATAACTATCTATCTATATCTATATAAACTCTTAATTTAGAAGAGTTTAGGATGATGTGTCAATCTTAGAGGCATTTTAGGAGTTTTAACTAATCATATTTTTTTGCCATTTTTCTTTGATTTTTTTTTAATTCTCTTTTTTTCTTCTTTATTCCTTTAATTCTCTTTTTTCTTTAATTTTGCCATTTTTCTTTGATTTTCTTTAATTCTCTTTTTTTTCTTCTTTATTCCTTTAATTCTCTTTTTTCTTTAATTTTAATAACTATTGGGCTTAATTCAGAACATTGAATTCAATCTAATATAACCATTGGGCTTAATTCAAATTTATTTACTAACTGTTGAGCTTAATTCAAACCATTGGGCTTAATATAACTATTGATTATGACACATCACATTTAAACAATGTTATAATAATATTGATATTTTTATTCCTGAGTAATTTAAAATATCTATATTTATGTATTATACTTTACATAAGATTTTTTAAAAATAATTTTCTGAGATAACTGTAAGATACATTTGTTGTAAATTTTTTTTTATGATTTTTATCTTAACATTTATTAATATTTTTATATATAATATTTTAGTTTAAAAAAAATGCGCCATGGCGCGGGAATCATACTAGTTATAATACTAAAGGAGAAGTCGTCTAAGCCATGTGGCATCTTCTCCTTTAAAGTAGATATTTTAATTTATTTATTCATTAAGCTATTTCACAAATCTAATTCAGTGAAGATTTGATACGAAATCAGTTAAGATTTGACAACTGCATATCGGATTGTTTGGATAACTATGCAAATCTAATTAATTAATTAATTAAATCTAATTCAGTTAAGATTTGAATACGAAATCGGTTGAGATATTCATGATATTTTGGTTGGTTAGTTTAGATATTCAACGGATAAGATTAAAATAAAATCATATTTATTTTAACAAATTAATTAAATATGATTTTCTTCTTTATCTGTTTATATTTTAAGAAAAAATTTGTGTAACAGGCACTTTTTTTGGCCTAATTAGCAAAATGTCCTACTTTTGGGACAAATTGTGAAATTGTCCATCCAATTAAATCACCCAAATTCATCGTCTCCTTCATCTGCTCTATACGTCGATCTTCCTCTTCTTCATCTGGTGATTTCCGCTGCATCGATCTCCCTCCTCGGATCTCCTTCCTCAGATCCAACCCGCATCGACGAATCCACCTCCTCCGGGATCTCCCTCCGCGGTTCTCCGGCGCCAGAGAACCAATTCGCAATCACCGTCCGGGAGCAGATCCGACGAATCAACCTGCATCGATCTCCCTCCTCGGATCTCCCTCCATGGATCAACCTGCATCGATGTCCCTCATCGGATCTCCCTCCATGGTTCTCCGGCGCCAGATCCACCTCGTCCGGGAGCAGATCCGGCGACTTCAACTCCTCCACGCGCATTCCCCTTGCCGGATCTCAGATCGGTTTTTGTCAGCCTCCGGACTCAACGCCGGTCGCACCACCACATAATTCGCCTCCTCCGTCAACGGATCTATCAGATCCAGGAGGTCGAGCGAGCGAGGTCGAGCCAGGGAGCGGCCGGAGCGGTGGATCCGAGATCTCCTGGGCTGAGTTCAGGGATGGTAGAGAGGAAGGTAGAAGAAGCAATTGTTGTTTAATTACAAAAATCACCCTATAATACGAGAAATTAAAAAAAACTATCTATGTTTTATTATGTGATCCATAATCTATATTTTTATTTTTATTTTTGCACAACAAAATGTTATATTTGCATATCGTACTCTTATATTTGCACGACAAAATGTAAAAAAAAAACAAAAAAAAAACTAGACTTAGGTCATATTTGCACAACTTACGGTTATATTTGCACAACGTACTCTTATATTTGCATGACAAAATGTTAAAAAAAAAAAGTAGACTTGGGTCATATTTGCACAACGTTCTCTTATATTTGCACAACGTACTCTTATATTTGCTCGACAAAATGAAAAAAAAATTAAAAAAAAACTAGACTTGGGTTATATTTGCACAACTTACGGTTATATTTGCACAACGTACTCTTATATTTGCACGACAAAATGTTAAAAAAATAAAAATAAAAAAATAAATAAACTAGACTTGGGTCATATTTGCTCAACATACAGTTATATTTGCACATCGTACTCTTATATTTGCACGACAAAATGAAAAAAAAAATAAAAAAAAACTAGACTTTGGTCATATTTGCACAACTTACGGTTATATTTGCACAACGTACTCTTATATTTGCACGACAAAATGTTAAAAAAAAACTAGACTTGGGTCATATTTGCTCAACATACGGTTATTTTTGCACATGCACAACATACTCTTATTTTTGCACGACAAAATGTAAAAAAAAAAAACTAGACTTCAGTCATATTTGCTCAACATACGGTTATTTTTGCACATGCACAACATACTCTTATTTTTGCACGACAAAATGTAAAAAAAAAAGAAAAAAAAAAGAAAAAAGAGTGAGACTATAGACAAGATGATAAAATTGTTATTGGCAAGATGGACACTCCACCAATTTTTCCAAAAATGTGGACAATTCACCAATTAGGACATCTTTTTTGGACATTTCACAAACTCCCCCATATTTTAATTGTGTGTCTTCCTATGTACACCATCATTTACTATATAATCACTCTTCTTCTCACTTCCTCTCCATTTTTCTTCTTCTTATCTCTACCTCACGTTTGTTGTATCCGTTGAAGGATAAATTCGTAAAATCATACTGACTAATCAATAATTGTGGAAATTATTGGTGAGACTCAATTTGATTTCTCGCTTTCTTTAATTTTTGTATTATTTTCATTTCAATTTCACATTCTCAATGTGAGATTTGTTTGTACGCATATAGTACTTTTTAATTTGTATTCATAACTTTATAATGTAATTTATTTGGTTGATCAATATATAAGCAAAGAACTAAATATATGGCAATTAATATTTAACCTACTATAACCGATGATAGAGAATTAAAAAAATATTCCTATTTAAAGACATCCCGCACAAGGTGCGGGTTACTACTAGTGATTATACTAATTGATAAAGCCTAACGAGATAACAAGACAAAGGTAACATAATATATTTGCCAAACATAAAGAGGGGATTAAACTTAGAAAATGCAGCCACCCTTGAAGACACTAGGTATAAGGCAACAATATAATACTTTATGCATTCAACAACCAATTCACCACAAATATCTGCAAGCATAATTCATCGTCCCAAAACAACATTCTAAGATTAAATAATCAAGGTCATAAATCAAGGTCCAAGCTCAAGTCCAATAGTTAAAGTCCGAAAGGTCCAGTTAAAGTCCAAAGAGTCCGATTAAAGATAAAAAAATCCGGCCAACAGTTCAAAGGGTCCAGTTAAACAGTTCGAAGGTCCAAGGGTCCAATAAGTCAGTTCGGTAAACATCGTTGTCCAGAAGGTCGTCCTCAAATCAATAAGTCCAGTTAAATTGCCTTTAAAAGGTTACTATTACACTTCCCGCGCTATTGCGCGGTTCATTTTTTAAATCATAATAATATGAAAAATTAATATTGTAAAATTTTATAAAAGCTAGTATAAAATTAAAAATGTATAATTTTATTGGTGAAAAAACTACAATTAATGTAAACCATTTCGGGTTGGTTGAGCTGAAAAAGACCTGCGAGAAGTACCCAAAGGTCCCCGACTCCCCGGTTCGAATCCCGCCCGTGTGGCCACTGGAGGGTTTACCTAGTTGTTAACTTCAAGGCACATGGGATAAGTCGGATGCTAATAGCCCCGGATACCCATGTAAATTAAAAAAACTACAAATAAATGTAATGATAACACTTCATTAAATGATTATCGCTTAAAGAAGTGTATAGATATAGATATTTTAAAATAATTTTATTAGAAAGAAAAAAAATTACTATCACTATAATATTATATAAAAGATTTAACTAAAGATAATTTTAGGAAAGTCTCTTAGATGAAAGAGAGAATCTATAAGATATGTTCTCGTGCTTTTAATTTAATATAGTATATAAAGAATTACATATAGGTATCGATTATTTATTAATTCAATATTTTGAACTAAACCCCCTGACTAGAAAATATAGAATATATTAAGGGAAAAACTATAATTAATGTGATGATGTCACCTCTGCAAACTTACTTTTCATTAAAATTATATATTAACATTAATATTAATATTAATTCAATGTTTTGCGTTGGACCACTGGTGGGAAAATGAAGTATATAATGAATTGAAAAAAATGACCAAAAATATATTTGCATAAGGAGGCGACATGTGGTAGTAGGATTATGGGTTTAATATATATATATATATATATATATATATATATATATATATATATATATATATATATATATTGATAGAAAATTTAATTTGTAGAAATGAATAAATTTTATTAATTTAAAACAAAAGACACAACTTCTATTATTTTACTTAACATGTTAATTTTTATTTTATTTTCTCAAAAACTAAATAGGTTAGAAGTTGGGTAGATATAGAAAGAAAGGTAATGAAATAAAATTCATGTATATTCTTAAAATGATATGTTAAATGAAAACTTTAATCTGTAATCGTTAAAACAAAATCATACTTTGGATAATTTAATAAGATCATTATATTTTGATGTATATAAACCAAAATTTTGAATTTTTTACGTGTATATAGATAAATTGATAAAATTTAATGGGTATATGAATATATATCCAATTACGTCTTAAGAATATTGTCTAAAATTAAATAGAATTAACCTATAATAAATTATAGATATATATGGAAAGATTGAGATATATGGATAAATAATAAATAGGTCAATTAATTTACCCTAATTAATTAGATTATTATGGAAATACACTTACCTAAAATAACTTGGCATAAAATGATGACATGTGGCAAAATTGCTTCTCATTTAAAGTATAATATAGATATAGATTATTTTATTTAACATGTTAATTTTTATTTTATTTTCTCAAAAACTAAATAGGTTAGAAGTTGGGTAGATATAGGAAGAAAGGTAATGAAATAAAATTCATGTATATTCTTAAAATGATATGTTAAATGAAAACTTTAATCTGTAATCGTTAAAACAAAACAATACTTTGGATAATTTAATAAGATCATTATATTTTGATGTATATAAACCAAAATTTTGAATTTTTTACGTGTATATAGATAAATTGATAAAATTTAATGGGTATATGAATATATATCCAATTACGTCTTAAGAATATTGTCTTAAATTAAATAGAATTAACCTATAATAAATTATAGATATATATGGAAAGATTGAGATATATGGATAAATAATAAATAGGTCAATTAATTTACCCTAATTAATTAGATTATTATGGAAATACACTTACCTAAAATAACTTGGCATAAAATGATGACATGTGGCAAAATTGCTTCTCATTTAAAGTATAATATAGATATAGATTACGTGAAAGGGGTTCCGGCTTACCTATTTTGAAAACAAATCAAGCACTTTGGGACATATCAAAATCTCAAAATCCAAAACAACCCATTTAATTAATTTCCAAAATAGCATTTCAAGACCGAAGAAATCATTGAATTCTTTTATAAATCCATCCCGTAAATCAAGTCGTTAAACATGGATAATCTAAGTCTAAAACCGTGGATTCATAAATCATTTTTAAATCTCGTTTTCTCAAACCATATAATATCATATAACAATTTAAATCATACATATAAAATAACCCAAATTGGGTTTAAACCTAACTGAGTCAAACCCAAGGAAGCAAAGGATACTAGCCTCAGCCAAGTCATCATAATAGAGTTTTTCCGCGGCGAAATGGCCGCTCATAGCAGAGAATCTTAGCTCTTGGCTTCCTACGAGTGGTGGTTTTCGGCCCCGCGAAAGTCCCTTTTCACCGCGGCGAAATGGGTTTTTGCCACGGCGAAAGCCACCATCTTTTTCCTGGCGCTCAAATCTTCTTCGCCGCGGCGAAACAAGCGTCGGTGGCTTTTTTTTATCCAAACCAAGTCATTTCTTTCCCAACCCACTCTCATTCTTTCTGACACCCTTCCCTGACCTCTTTCAATAAGAAAAGACTCATACGCGAACCAGAGGGTAAGAGTGAAAGATGGATTACCAAAGGTCTTCGAAAAAGTCTTCAAGGTGCTTCAATGGTGGACCTCCAAGCTTCCAAACGACGAGGAAATCGCTTGACCAAGCCTGGGAAGGGTAGAGGATGAGTAAAAGTCCTCTTTTTACGAAGTTTTGAGACCAAAACGAAAAAAGACGAGGGTGACCAAGCTCGCCTTCAAAAACAAGGGAAAGGAGTGGAAATGGAGCTCGATCAAGCTTCTCCGAGACTAGATCTCCTTCGTCTTGGTTTAGGAAAGTGAAGGAAGTGTTAAAGATGTGCCTTTAGGGAGTTTAAAAGCGAAAGGAACCAAGGAAAGAGGAATGGAGGTGAATTACCGCGACGAAGGATGAACAGAGCACCTCTTGGGCTCTAACTCGCGGCGACGACATGGATTTGCTGCGGCAAAAATGCTCCTGCAGCTTCTGGATCGTCGAAAATGGCGAGGCTTGTGGAGCTGGCTTGCTTCTTCTTGGTCACGAACATAAGGAGGAAGGCCTAGGGGTGTTTTTGGTGGCTTTGGCTCAAATTGAACAAGGTGATGGTGGAAGATAGAGTTTGAACTAGAAAATGGAGGAGGAAAGGTAGGATTTTTAGGTGTTGTCTGAATCTGAAAATGAGAGTGAGGGAAAAGTGTTTAGGGTTCAAATTTTTTGATAAGAGTTGAGGGTGAGTGATGCCATTTATAGAGGGCAGGAGATGAGAAAGGAGATGGATGGTGTTGGTGCAATTTGGGCAATGGGAGGAAGAAGATGAATAAAGGAAGGGACCGTGGAGGGCTAGAGAGAGAGAGAGAGAATACCCGAAATTCAAATCTAGACGTCTGATCACTCAACCTAATTCTCGACTCGATATTATTAATCGAATTTTCAAACTCGAGAAAAATAATCCGATAAAATCTAGCTCATGTACTCAAATCTCACGTCATAATAGCGAAATTGAAATCTGTCAGAAATCCATTCAAAATAATGTCGGAACTCATTTTAGAAAGTTTCAAATAATCCGAAAGCTCAAGGACGGAAATTCTCAAAATTTTCAAAATTCCGAATTTTCTTTATTTTAAACCATTATCCGGTTAAAATATTATTTAAATATTTCTGGTCATTACAGTTTTGGTTTTGGAGTTGAATTTGTAATAATCGTTCATCTACCTCTTTTAGTTGCCTAAAAATATTCCCGAACGTTTTTTAGTTTCATTCCTTTGCAAGTTGTTTAAGTTGTTTTGTTTTATAGATCGGTTTGAATATTCCTAACCCGTTATAATTTACTCGTCATGCATGGCGAATAATGTTTTTAAAATCTCCCATACTCATCCACATATTTTCTACCTTAAGTGGAGGTGCTTTGGCCCAATACCCATCTGTTAATTCTAGCGCAATTGGGCAGAACTGGTGAAGGCATAGTTATGTGCTGAGATTGTTGGGAAGTCTTGAAGTAATTGGTGGTTCACTAGAGCCCTATTCACTTTTTCATATGTGTTGTCGGGGCTTGATGGTTCTTTCCTCCATGTGAACTGATTTCTCGTTAATGGTATATCTACTAGTTTATACTGATCGTTGAAGTGAAGTAGTTTATCGTATCTAGTCGGATTAGGATCGGCTCCACCCCTTATCGCTTCTTTGGTCAATTTCGTTTAGATCCTCCATGGTATAATATACATGGTGTTGTGATCGTATTCATTAAGTTACTTAAATCTAACCAGAATTGGTTTTTTTTCCTCATCGGGTGGTGCATAAGCATAATACCAATAACATTGACTTTTCGTAGTGGGCGTTTTCATAATTTAGTGCAGTAAGTCGTGGTTCATAAATTTGTATTGTAATATGTCTGTTTGTTAATTGGAACGGTTTTCATAAAACCACTAACCCCCTAATCTCCCTGTTGCTGGTGACCAAATCGTCATGTCAAAACTTGTGCTTTCCATTTCGATTCGTGAGGGATGTGTTTAGTTTTAGTTTCAACGAGAGCAATGGTGTGGATATGTTCGTTTTGATAGATCTCTGTACAGAAATGCGGTTTTCCGATTCTTCGGCAATTCCAAGCACAAACTCTCATAATGACTCCTCTATTGTTTTCTGGCGTAATCAAGTTAGATCACTCGCAAGTATTTTCCCCATCTTTATGTGTGTTATGATATCGCTTACACTACTAAAAAAACAGGATTTAGCAACGGATACTTAGCCACGAATACTGGGCTTGGCTATATTCGTGGCCAATAGCAATGACATTGGCGACGACTGTTAATAGCCGTTGCTATTTTCGTGGCTGGGTGGCGTCTTGGTATGCCGCTTCTTCAAATTCGTGGCTAATAGCAACGAATCTATGTCCGTGGCTGGTTTCGTGGCTGGAATGGTGGATTGGACTCCTAAATAGCTATGAATATAGCCACGATCGTTTGATTCGTGGCTGTATTCGAAGCTGGTCCGGCCACGATATTACATCTGTAGCTGAATCCGTGGCTATTCGGTCCAGCAATCGTTAAGCATTTGGCCATTTTGTGGGCTTGGTCGCAAATAGGCCGGATGAGTTAGTATATCTCTCAATTTTTTTTAGATTGAATATGTCCATTAAATAGGGTGTTAGTAAAACCGGAAGTGAAAGCCCATTAGCCTATTAGAATTCAAAGCCCAATAAGCCCATAGAATGAAAGGGTATTAATGGGCTTCGTTAGCGACGACTGCATCCGTGGCTAAATCCGTGGCTATTACGGATGTTGTCAAAATTCAATGCGCTTGTACTGTACCCACAGATGGGGCGACACACGTCCGTTCCCTGCATATTTATGGTTGAGAGTATTTAATGGGGCCGGCCCACTTTGCATATTGTCTTCTAGCTCAATACCAATGTCCATCCACTTGCAATTGGAAGGTTGGCAGTGCATGGTGGATCAGTCCGGCCTTCTCTGTTCATTCGTGGGTACGAGGTACGTAATTTGTTTTTTTTATTTTGTTTAACTTTAGTTACATATATAATATATACTCCGTATTACACACACATATATATATATAATATATAATATATACAAATGAAAAGGGTTTTTTGAAATGGTATATATATTATATAAGTATATGGAATGGTGTATAAATGGGTATTATTTTGTTATTGAAGATTTAAATGGGTATTATATATACAGTTAATGTGAAAAGGGTTTTTTGAAATGGTATATAATTTGAAGAATATATTTGTAAATGTGATATGTAATATAAAAATTTGGTTGTAATTGATACATATGTATATATGTTCAATTATTACAATATTTATTCAATATAATGTATGTACTTAAATATTAGGAAAATTAATTAGTAATCAATGTTTAATTCAATATGTAGTTTATTATTAATTTATTATGATTATATATACCATACGGATCGATTGATCGAATATGGACGATCGTTCCTGGATGTATGATATGTACTTGGAGGATCGTAGAGGATTAAAGCCTGAATACTTCGAAGGGGTGGATAAGTTTATAAATTTTGCTTGTGCTCAAACTTATTATGTCGATGAAGGTAAGATAAAATGTCCATGTCGGAGATGTGAGAATTGTTATTTTGAGAAAACAGATGATGTGAAGGAGCATTTATACCGCCGTGGGTTTATGTTTGGTTATTATCGTTGGAGGCACACGGCGAAGCTATTGGACATCCAAACGATGATCAAATGGTAGGGGGCAACCAGCGGACTATGTATGATCAGTTAACTGCAGAGCAAATGATGGTGTTTGACATTGCAGGGCCGAACTTTGTTCCTCCTTCATGGTTTAGTGTTAATGTCGATGGTAATGATGAATTCCAACCAGCTGAAGTGAATGAGGTCGATGAAATGAGGGAAGATCCAGTAGCGACCGAGGAGGCTAATCTGTTGTCCACGCGGTTTGCAGACGTGCTAAGAGCCGCTGATGAACCTGTGTTTCCAGGGTGTACTACACATACACAGTTGTCCTTTGTGAGCCGACTTATGAGCTTGAAGTGCGATTATAATGTTCCCCAAAGCCTCTTTAATGGTTTCGTGCAATTGTATGATGAAGTGTTACCTTCTGAGCACAAGATTCCGACCAGCTACTATGAAACTGAGAAGATAGTTCGAAATTTGGGGTTACCGGTGGAAAGAATAGTCACTCCTTACAATCTTCCACCTCATTTGTGCATGAGGTCCGAGCACATGTTTATGTCGTTGATAGTGCCAGGTCCTCGAAACCCAAAGAAGTTAATTGATATTTGCCTCCAACCTCTTGTTGATGAGTTGTTGCAGTTGTGGGACGTTGGAGTTGCTACCTATGATGCCTCAAGGAGAGAAAACTTTATTATGCATGCATCGCTACTTTGGACTATCAGTGATTTCCCTGCATATGCTATGTTGTCTGGATGGAGCACTGCAAGTCAGTTGGCTTGTCCGATTTGCATGGAATCGGGATGTGATGCATTTCGCCTCGAAAATGGTCGGAAGGCTTGTTGGTTCGATTGCCATCGGAAGTTTTTAGAGATTGATCACCCCTTCCGTAGGAACAAGAAGGACTTCTACAGAGGGCACGTGGAAACAAGATTGCCACCACCATTGCTATCGGGGGAGCAGATATGGGAGCGGGTTCGTGCTTTCCCAACGGTCATGGAGGATCCTTCCTACAAGTCTGATGAGTATGGGATTTCTCATAAGTGGACAAAACAAAGTATTTTCTGGAGACTTCCATATTGGAAGGACCTTCTAATCCGACACAATCTCGATGTTATGCACATTGAGAAAAATGTCTTTGACAATGTGTTCAACACTATGATGGATGTCCCTGGGAAGACAAAGGATAACTTGAATGTCGGGAAGGACATTCGCCTATATTGCCATCGACCTGAGCTGGAGGTAGCAGATGATTACAAGGGTGTCAAACCTAAAGCAATATATACCTTGACAAGAGAGGCAAAGAAGAAGGTGGGAGAGTGGTTGAGGATTGTCAAATTCCCCGATGGCTATGCTTCCAACCTAGGAAGATGTGTTCAGAGTGACGATTGCGGTCTCAGTGGAATGAAGAGCCACGATTGTCACGTTTTTATAGAGAGACTCTTGCCGATCGCTTTCAAAGAGTTGTTGCATCCAAGCGTATGGGGCCCGTTAACTGAGTTGAGTATCTTCTTCCAAACAATTTGTTCGTCATCATTGTCAGTTTCTGTCATGGACCAGCTGATCCGGATGATTCCGCTATTGGTTTGCAAGTTGGAGCGTATCTTCCCTCCATCCTTTTTTGACTCCATGGAGCATCTCATAGTCCATCTGCCACATGAGGCCCGAGTGGGTGGTCCGGTCCATTATTGATGGATGTATCCATTCGAGAGATATCTATTTAAGCTAAAAAAGAAGATCGTCCAAAAGAGTAATGTAGAAGGGTCGATCGTGATGGCGTACTTACGGGAAGAAATAGCTAATTTCTCGGTGCACTACTTCCCCTCGCATGTTCCTTCCAAATTGAGGAGACCCGCCAGAAATGACGTCTTCGAGGGTGAAGGTTGTGCCTTATCTATTTTCAATCACACCGGCGAGGGTAGGGGGAAGGAGACAATAAGGTGGTTGACTGAAGAGGGAGAGTGGAAGGCCGCACACACATATGTGTTGCTCAACTGTCCGGAAGTACAACCGTACATTGAGTAAGTAAACAAACCGAGCACACTTCTCATCAATTTATTTATATATGACTGAAGAGGAATTTACTTACCATTACTTACTTTATTATGTGTAGGATATTTGAGAGTGACATGGGGGATAACGTGGGAGATGACCTCATTGAAAACGAATTCGCGAATTGGTTTAAGAATTATGTAAGTGTTCGTAATTATACAAAATTTGATCCCATACGTCGTTGTATATTATATTGCATATGTAGTTACTTCGGAACGTGATTGTTTGATAGGCCTTAGATAAAGGAAGTGGCTTGGGACCAACTGATCTTTTGTGGAGTTTGGCATGGGGACCTAATGTGAAAGCAAGAAGTTGGCCAAGATACTTTGTCAATGGCTATAAGTTCAACACTCTCGAACATGGTGTAGGGAAATCTACTATGAATAGCGTCGTTTGTGTTCGTGGGTCCAACTATGTGACGAACGAATCAGATTTTTTTGGTCTCCTCGAAGAAATTATCGAGCTTGACTACCCAAGTGCCCTTGCTTACCCACTGAAAGTTACCCTGTTCAAGTGTCGATGGTTTGATCCAACGACAAGAGTAACTCAAATTCATCCCGTATACCAGTTTGTTGAAATCAATCCGAAAAAACTATATAGAAGGTATGAGCCTTTTGTTCTCGCGCAACAAGCTACACAAGTTTATTAGGTTCAATATCCAGGAGCCACCCCTGAACGGATGGATTGGTGGCATGTGTGCAAGACAAGGGCTCGGAACAAGATAGAACAAAGGTGGGGATCCACGGGCCCAGCTGAAACAGATGCTTATCAGTCCGATGAAATCGTCACCCCTGAATTCTCCATCGACATAGCAGTAGGTGATGCACCGACAACCTTGCGAGATCCTTCAGGTGCGTTTGCTGAAGTCGCCGATGAGGTTGCTGGAGAAGAAGAGGGTATGTTTGATGAAGTCGATGACGACAATCTTGCTGCAGAAGAAGAGGATGAGTTGGAAGCGACAACAAGCTGCGAAGAAGCCTCTGACTGACCACCTCAGTGAACTACAAGGTGTGTGAGATTCTCTTTTCAGCAAAAGTGTCCAAAAATTCTGTTTTGGGATTTTTTTATGCTTCCAAACTAATGTAATTTTGTTTTGTGCCTATCTATACTTGCAGGGTTTCAGAGCATAGGAACGATTTCAGATCATAGGAACGATCTCAGAGCATAGGATTTTTTTATGCAATATCCAAACTAATGTAATTTTGGGATTTTTTTGTTGGACATGTACAATTGACCTATGAGGGAATCGAACCCCCTTCTTTGTGCAATGCACAACGCTCTTCCATTGAGCTAACAGGCCTTAAACTAGATGGACAGCAGCAACTACAACAACATCCATTCATCACTTTCCCAATCGGCAACCTTATGAGTGTTTTTAAAAATTTTCAATTTCATGCTTGTCTTTGTTTTTGTAGCAATTTAGGTTGTTTGATGGGTAGTTTTCTGTTGCTACTTAACTGTTGAATGCAAACATTGAGTTTTGGAGTTGATTCATTATATTCTCTAGCAATTTAACTTGGGTATTTTTCAGCTGCTACTTAACTGTTGAATGCAAACTTAGAACAGTTCCACATTACAGGCACAATTATACTTCCCTTGAATGCAAAAAAGACTGGAAAATAAATTATACGATATACAAACTTACAAGTCCACAGTTCTTCAAATAAAACCTAAAATCTAGATGCAAAGCAAATCGTAGCAACACCCAATTCAAACACAAGGAACACAAATTCCGATCGGAACTGATGCCAATACCCAAAACAACACACAAGGAACAAAGAACTGCTTGTAAGAGAAGGAATGGATGCCAATACCGAATTGAAACAAAAGGAACACGAATTCGCTTCATCGCTAATTCAAACAATAAGAGAAACAGCAAGGGAGACGAGGGTGCTTACCACTAGAGTGGGAGGAGACGGTGATATTTCCGATCGGATTGCGCGAGTTTGAAGCCAATTCGAAGCCAATTCACCAAATCGGTCCTGCAATTCCAACTGGTGATGAACCCTAGAACATGTTCCACAGTCGAATTCGAAGCAAGTGGTTAGGGTTTGTATTCGATCTCAGCTTACAACTAGAGTGGGAGGAGACTGAAAAATGGGCCTTTCCGAATTGGGCTTTTTAATGAAGTTGGGCTTTTTAATAAAATTAGGCCCATCTGCTTTTCAGTGTCTGAGCCCTATTTTGTATTCGAACTCAAAATTTGAACCAAAAATTCCGAGGGAACCCAAATTTTCAGTGGGAAATTTGAAGAGTCAAAATTTTAATCCCCAAATTTTGAAGCGTCAAACCACACCGAAGCCACCCTTTCTCTTTCTTTCATTTCACTATCTCTCTTTCATTTCACTCTCTCCCTTTTCCGAAACCCTAACCACACCGAAGCCATGAGGGGAGGTGCTGTGAGGAGGTCTACCCGCCACGGAGCCTCTGCCAGACCACCAATTGCTCCGACCACGGTGACCACCCAATCTCCAACCCCCACTGCGCCATCTCCACCTCCCACTGCGCCATCTCCACCTCCCACTGCGCCACCTCCCACTGCGCCATCTCCACCTCCCACTCCCCCCTCTCCACCGGTTAACTCTCCTACCAGGGCTTCACCCCGAAGACCACCTACCACTCGCCTCTCTCAACCACCGATCCCTAAACCTCCAACCAGACCGTCACCCCGGAGAAAGCTACCCACTCCCTCCTCTTCACCGGTAACCCAGCTACCCACTCCCACCCCTCCATCGGTCCTCCCTTCAACCAAAACGTCACCCCGGAGAGTTCGCCCATCTGTGGCCTCCCAAAAGCTGAACTCTTCACCCACTGTGCCCTCTCCGCCGATTACATCTCCTCCCACTGTGGCCTCTCCATCCCCTCAACACGGGCCCTCGGTCGGGACCATGGAGTCATCCCAATCTCCAGCCCCTGTTAACAACAATGAGAGGGAATCATCTTTACACACTGAGGAGCATGTAGAGTCGCAAAACCCAGACTACGAGGATGCCACAGCGAGTGACGAGGCTGGTAGGTGGAACAAAAAGGTGCACATTCAACTGGTGAATGGAACGTAAGTCGTGGCTAGCCTTTCCCTTTCAATTTTATTTCTCTGAATTTTTCTTCTCTGAAATGACTAATGTAATTTGAGGTTTCCTAATTGTTGTCATTGTATATATGATGCATATAAATATACACACATTGAACTAAAAACAATTGACTGTGAAAGTTTTGGACTTATTAAACTGAGAGGAAATCAATTGAATGTGAAAGCAAAGTTGATGTTGAATAGATAAATTGAATGTGAAAGAAATTGACTTATTAATGTAATTTTAGGTTTCCATTTTCTGAATTTTCATTTCTCTGAATTGGTGACTGTAATTTGATGAGTTGATTATTAATGATAATGATATACTGATGACAGCAACATTTGCATCATTCATTTCTTCATTCTCTGTGTTGAGCAAGTCACCAGAACTAATACCCTTTTTTTTAGGGTATTGCATGATGAAGATTTGATGCAAGCAATCCTGCATTTGGAGTCCTCACACAGGTGATTCATTCTCATTTCGATGACCCATATATACGGTGGAGCGATGTTCCTGAACCAACAATGGAGTTATGGTGGGAGATGTTCAAGGTATGAAACAATTCAATCAAATGCTTACATGTATTGCACACACATATGACTTGAATATATAACAACAGTTTGTTTATTCTCGAATCAATCAGAGTCGATGTACATGGGACGAACAACAATTCCCAGAGTCAGTCATTCGCAAAGCTTTCAACACAAAGGGAGGAGACCACCTGAGGAATGTATTTGGGAAGGCTCGCTTGGGAAAAACAAAGAAGAAGCCTACATGGGTGAAGTAAGTTATATGGGCCAAGATGTGGGAGATATGGAAAAAGGAGGACAAGTTCAACCACCAATCTGAAGTAAACAAGCAAAACCGAGCTATTGCAACAGAGAAAGGCACCCCAATTTTCAGTGGTGGATCGGTGTCCACAACCGTAATTAAGAAGCGACTGGTAATTTCCATGTTGTTTTCCGATTTACTATATTCTCACTCCTTACAGTATTTAAACTTACTGTCTTTATATATTTTATATCTGTGATATGTATAGTTAATGAATAAATTCAATTCTTGTAGAGGGAGGAGCTTGGAGTGGATCCAACACCAAAACAAACCTTTGAAAGGTGTCATAGAAAAAGAGATGGTTCTTGGGCGGGTGCTCAGTGCCAAGATACTGTGGTAATTACTTGCAAACTCAAGTTTTTCTGTAATTACATTTTTCTGCTATGGTCTGCCTTACTTGCTTACAATAGTTGAACTTGAAGTATGGTTTGTTATGTGGTTTTTCTTTAATTATTGTCAACCATGGCATGGTTTGTTATATGGTTTGTTATCTCGCATTTATCAAGCTTTGAATTTCTAGGACAAGTTTATCTGAGAATGGTTTGTTATGTGGTTTGTTATCTGCTATGGTTTGTTATATCTTTATTGTCAACCATGTAAGTTTATCTGAGAATATCTGATTCTGTTATTGAGAAAATATATCCGGCTTACTTGCTTACAATATGGTTTGTTATCTGGCATTTATCAAGCTTTGAGTATTGTTTGTTATCTGGCATTTATCAAGCTTTGAGTGTATGGTTTGTTATCTGGTTGTTTTCTACCTTGGTGTTTCTACTCTGGATTGTTATCTGGCATTTGTCAACCATGATATGGTTTGTTTCTGCTATGGTCTGGCTTACTTTCTACTTTGTTTTTTCCATCTGTTCCTGCTCAGCCTTCATGTTCCATTCTTTTTCTTTGAATTTCTAGGACAAGTATGATCAGCTGCTTGAAGAGGAAATCGTAGAAGATGATGACGTGTCTGAGAATGGATCCCATTCTGTTGACACAGAAGCTGTGTGGCTCAAGGCAACAGGTGGTGCGAAGCGAGGCCGGGTTCTGGGCATGGGATCGGAGTCTCAACGTATTTTGAAATCAGCGCCGTGTCTGCAAACTGGTGCCCATGTATCTGCATCTGCTCGTTCTGGCAATATGAAGGATTACGTGCTGACGGAGCTCTCCACCTTCAAGGAAGACTTGAAGAAGGAAATGGTGGAGTTGGGGGGATCATGTGCAGACCCAGGTGGCCACAAACCTCAGGGAAGAAATCTCCTCAATTGGCGATAGAGTGCAGGAGCAGGTAAGCACAAGCGTAAGGCAGGACATGGCAGCCATTGGGGAGCAACTGATGGGTGAGACTAAGAAGGAAAATGAAGAGTGGCAGGAGAAGCTTCTCAGCACCATGATGCAGTTCTACAAGGGCAAACGCCCATCAAAGTAAGTTGGTGGTTTTCTGGTTTTCAAATGGTTTGTTGGACTTGTCGTATTTTGGGGACAAACTGGTGGATGTATATTTTGGTTTGTCGAACTTGCGGATGTATGGTTGATTGTTGAACATTGCGGATGTATATAGCACGAACTTTATGTGCATGATGTTTACTAATCTATTTGGGAGCATTAGATATAACATTATATATATATATATATACATTCTCAATCGTATAAATAGCGCATCCAAATAATAGCATAAACGTAAGCCACGAATTTAGCCACAACCCTGGCAACGATGTCCACCACAAAACAAGAAACAACATCAGCAACGACTTTAGCCTCAAAGTTAGCCACGACCATAGCAACGAATCAGCCACGAAACCAGCAACACACATGACCAGTTCCCCGCCACGAATTCAGCAACGAAATTAGCCATGACAAAATTAGCCACGACATTTGCAACGACAATTTCCAATGCTGTTGTCGTCGCTACAACCACGACAACCATAAGTCATACCCAGCCACGAAATTAGCCACGACTATATGAGTTCGTCGCTATTGTCGGTCGCTACGTCGGCCCGAATTTAGTCACGAGGCATATGGCTACGGATGGTCCAACCGTTGTTGAGTCCGTTGCTAAACCGGTTAGCCACGGACATTCGTTGCCAAATTCATTGCTATTTTCCGTGGCTAAATCCTGTTTTTTTAGTAGTGTTATATTGTTTGTTTGTTTTCGATTTAGTGGCAATTGGTGTTTAAAACCAATGTGTTGATATTGCTGTTTATATATTGTATTTGAGTAGTAGTGTCATTTTGTATGGTAATGTTGCTATATGTTCATTTTGACTAATGGTGAGCTTAATCGATACATCCTAGATGAGATAAAGGACATCTGAATTAGAACGCCCTTGAAAATATGCCCCCCGGCTTCTCAATTGTTTGAATTGTCTCTTTCGAAATTAATAGCCTTATTTTGTTTTACTATTTGATTTGGCTTTTCCCATCAGTGTGTCTCCGTTACATTCATAAAGCTATTTTATGTGAAACGGTTGATATTAATATATTATTTGGGTTGATAGTTCGTTTTGTAAAACGGTTGATATTTAGGGAACAAAGGGTCCGAATCGTTTATATTAAATTAAATGAAAGCAAACCGAATCATTAACAATTTACTTAACCATATACTGTACTTTTTTATTTATCTTTTCATGTACTCCTTCCATTTTAAATAAGTTGTTTGATTTTTTGACACGTTTTTTTAAAGAGTTAAAAACTATATAAAATATTAATTATTTTTATTAATTTTTTAAAATAATATTATACTAATTAGAAAAAATTTGCAAAACAGGCACTTTATTTGGACAAATTGGGGAATTGTCCACCTTTTTGGACAAATTAGCAAAACGTCCACTATAAATACTTATTCTCACTTGTACGGACATATTCTCGTGTTTACTCTCTTCCAAACTCTCTTCTCGCGCTCGTCAGTTTTCATCGGTTTTCTTCGTTCTCGTTCCTTCAATCTGTGCGTAAGTAGTGAGATTTCGGCCGATTTCTGTTCGTTGTTGTGCTATCTTCTTCAATGTCGTCATCTAGCAACTCTTCATGTATCGATTTCGCTTGTTTTTGCTAAATATTTCGTGCTAGGGTTTTGGAAGAAATTGATTTATGTTGATTTTATTGATTTCTGCTTTCAGTTTTGATCATCTATGGGTAAATCGATGCTTGATATGCATAAATGTGTGCGATTTTGAGTGTTGTAGGTAGTTTAAGTAATTTGTATGTGTTAAATCCGTTTATTTTAACTGTTTGTGTGCTTCAATTTTTGTGATGCGGCACTTTGTATGTGCTTTTTTAGCGTTATTCGTGTAGTTTTCAACAATGTGTGTACTTGATGCTTTGTATTATTTGTGTTGTTCATAGTGTAGATATCTGTAGGTATGCTCATGTGTAAGGGCGCTGACACTGTCTGTTTTTATACATGGTTGTGTTAGTTTTGGTAGTTTCAACAATGTGTGTACTTTGATTGGGTATTCTGTGTTGTCTTTTGATGTTTATGTTCTTTTCTTATGTGGTGGTGTCATTTTATTGTTTTTTTTATGGTTATTTGGTTTATCATGGATTCTGTTATTGTATTTTTATATTATTCTTTATTTTTTTTTTAGTAGCGGCTCAATCTGGTGATGCATCCACATCTCATAGGGGTTCTGATGTAAGTTATTTTGTTTTTCCATTTTGAATTTTTTTGTTGATGAGCAAGTTTTGATTTTTTCCTAATCTGATGTTGTGTTTTTGGGTACTTTGTATGTGATTGATCAGGGCTTGGAATATTGCATTCCTGTTTCTGAACGATTCCATTGTATGGCCAATATATATTCATATCCTTCTGTTTGTGCTCTGATTGAGAAGCATTTGTCTCCTTCTGATTACAATATTCTGTGGGAAAGTTGTGTAGGATGGGTGCTGATGCATGGCACCAAAATGGCTACCAATTTTCAGCTTATGCATCAAATGGTGCTTCGTCAAGTCCAAACTCAGAAGGAGAATGAGTTGTGGTTTAGAGTTGGTGGATATCTTGCACGTTTTTCAATTTTTGAGTTTCATGTCATCACTGGCCTTCCTTGTGAAGAACGTGTTTGTAATATCTCAAAAAAAGTGTCAATATCTGAATTTTTTGGGCAGAAGAAGATGACTCATGATGATTTAGTTGCTCGTTTCATATCTGAGAGCCCGAAGTCTAAGAAGAAGTTGATCATGGCAAAGTTGTTGTTGATTGAGAGGTTAATTGTATATAGGAGGTTAGAGGTTGGCAGTGCACAATTCCTTTCTCTTGCATGTAATGAGAAGGAATTTGAATTATATCCTTGGGGTAGAGAGTCGTACACCCGTTTGTTGAAGTCTTTGAAGAGTTCTTCTGTTGCAGACCGTGCTGGTGTTAGGGGCTCTTATCAAATGTATGGGTATTGTCTTGCATTCCAGGTATTCTGTTTTAGTGCTTGAATCACTTTTGTCATCAATTTTTGTCTGTGTCAGCACAACTTTTATTGTGTATGTTAGGATTTTTGTCTAATATTGTTTTGTAATCTCTTTTTGCGTTTTATTTTGTTACAGTCTTGGATATTAGAAGCTTTCCCAGCCCTCTCTGCTAAAATTGACTGTAATTTTATGATGCCTGATAGAGATCCATACTCATTGCACTGGGTATGCGAGTTTAGCCATTCGTATGTTGAAGCTGAGCATTTGTTTCATGGTGATTTGGTAATATTTTTATGTTATTTATCTTTAAGACCATTTTTAGTTGATGCATCTTTGTTTAGTTTTTTTTAAACATATTTTTATACTTGCATTTTGGACAGACTCCGTTGTTCCCTACTTATGGGGAGTTTGCACGCACAGCAAGGATGGGGTTTGCTGATGAAAAAGATGATCCAGTCGTTGATGCATCAGTTGAAGAAGTATGTGGTGGAGCTATTGATGATGCATTATATGACAACCGTCGTTTTCGTCAAAGGGCATATGCAGCTAGGTTTTCAAACAGAGTTGTACAAGCTAGTGGTGAAGAAGCTAATATCTTGGAGAAAGGTGATGAAGCAGAGACCTCAAAGAGGAAGACACCTGTGAAGAGAGGCAAAGTTGCTGGAAAGAAACAGGATGGGAAGTCCTTTGAAACTGCTTTTCAAGTTTTTCCTGAGGTAGAAAACAAAGATGTTGTAGAGTCCTCAAAGAAGAGGAAATCTGAGAGTGGAGGGATGGCTGGTAAAAAGAAAAAGAAGGTGGCGGCCAACGATACTGCTGAGGGATTGGTGTATGTGAGGAGGGGTCGTTCTGCAGCTAGGGAATGTGGTAGAGTTGTTCCTTCTGAGAATGTGAAGATAATTAAGGCTAACACAGATATGCATGAGGAGGGTGATGTGGTTGCTTCACCTTCCAAGAGAGGTCGGTTGTTTACTAATTTATGTGATTTATTAGATGATGATACCCCACTGAAATTTGTCTTTCAGCGGAGGTATAAGATGAAGAAAGCTGGGTTAGGTAGTGGGAGGCCGTTGTATGATAGTACTGCTGACATGTCTTCTGTTCTTCCTTCAGTTTCTCTTGGTGATAATCAGAGTACTCATGGAGTGGAGAACGAAGAAATTCATGTTGCAGGCTTTAAATCTGGTGGTGAAGGCAGTGATGGCGATGACAAGGTTGATGATTTTACTGCTGACACCCATTCTTGTGGATCTGATGAGTTGGCTGCTCCTCCTACTGATGGGCTTTCTGTTTTGGCGGAGGTTGCAGATGTGGTTGGTTGTGCTGACAAGGTTGAAGGAGGTGAGACATCTTCTGGTGACAGGTGGGGAGAGGGTCAAACATCTAATGCTGGCACTGAAGGTGTATCTCCCCAAATGGAGGCCAAAAATAATTCAGCGGGGGAGTTGCCTCCAAAAACACATGGTGATGGTTTTGCTTCTTCTACCCCATCTTATCCTGATTGGGTGAAGGAGATTTTTAAGAGGATTGAGAATCTTGAAGATGTACCTCAGCGTATGGATGTGTTGGCTGCGAGGGTTGATGCTCTTGAATCAAAGATTGCAGAGATGGCTGGGATGCTTGGAGTTGTTGGTGAGATAGCGATGAGGTATGATGAGCTTGAGGTTAGGGTTGCTAATTATGAAGCTATGTTTGCCAGGTCACAGGTAAATCCTGGGAATGCTGATGATAAGCATATAGGTGGTAAGCCCCAGGGCACTCCTGTGAAGGTTGTTGATGAAGATGTCAGCGCAAAAATTGTCAATGATGTTGTAGCTGATCTTCAGAAGTGTTTCTCTGCTGATGAGGAAATGGTGAAATCATCACCCCCTTCTGTCAATGTTGAGGACGTGTCCTTGCCCTCAATAAGATCAGAGGGCCCAACTTTGGATAAGGATATTCTGTCTACTGAAATCCCTCCTGTGTTCCCAACTGTTGTCGCTGACACTGAGGTTGAGGATGTTGGTGCAGATGTGAAAGGTTTGAAGGATTTGAAAGGTGATATTTCATTAACTAAGAATGAAGTTGATGATGCCAAAAGGAGTGCAGATGAGTTTGGAATTCCATCAACTTTTGCTGAAGTTGCTCGATCTGCCAAGTGTGAGGTTGAAGGTGGTGATGCTGAAGTCGGTGCAGTTGGTGGGCACTCATCGTTGGAAAAGTTCATATCTCTGTCTGATGATGATTATGACACGGTTGCAGGTGTTGATTGGGATTCGTTAGCCAAGGATACTGAAATTATAAATGAAGTTGAAAAATTAAAGGCTTCGAATCTTATCCCGTCAACCAGTACATTCTTGTATGGCCCAGCTGAGATTGAAAAGAAGGTGAGGATCTTAAAGCACGTCCCTAAAAAGTCATTGATCAGCTTTGAAGATCATGAATTTATGTATGGACTTGTAAAGAAGAAAAGGTATGCTTTATTTTTTTGTTCAATCTTTTTTTATGGAATGTTGTCATTGTATTAGTTACATCACCTCATTATTTATATATTTATATTCATCTTGTGTAATTTTGGTTAGGAATTTTTCTGTTTCTGGTCCAATATCAAGGTGTGACAAAAAGTTTTTCCAACACATCATATCAAAGAATATGTGGCTTGATTGTCAGGTAATATCTGCTTGTTTTTGAAATATATATATATATGTGTGTGTGTGTGTGTGTGTGTGTGTGTGTGTCTGGATTGGATTCTATTGTGTTTGTTGATTGTTGACATCTTTTTTTTTTACTATGTTGTGTAGCATCTAGAAGCAGGTTTGATTCACTTTAGGAGGCGGATTTCTGAAGACCCTGTGAAATATCGAGAGGTTCTTGTTCTTGATTGGCTATTTTACTTAAAGTACCTGCCTGATTATGCTGCAAATTATGGGGAAGATTTGCCTCTTGAAGTCAACACTGAGGAGTATTTTGTTGGTATGTGCCCTGCTGAGTATGGGAAGCCATGGGACTATGTAAAGAAAGTCTACACAATATTCAATGTTATAAACAAGCATTGGGTGGCGTTGGAGATTATGCTTGAGGAGAGGGTAATCAACGTGTACGATTGCAATGTGACTGCTGTTAAGGCTGGTGTACTTGAAGAACAATTGCAACCGTTTGCTATTTGGTTCCCAATTCATTTGGCAAAGGCTGGGCTCTATCAAAACTTTGCTTCCTCTCCTTTCCAGCTAAATATAGTTGATGATTTAATGCATGATTCTACTGGGTATGTATTTTATATCTTGTATTGTTTGTCGTTTAGCCTAAGATACTTGTTATTTATGTGCTCACATTACATGTGGTCTTTTTGTGTTTGCAGGGCTTCATGCGGCGTCTTTACATTAAAAGCAATTGAAGCATCTGTCTTTGGGGGAGATGTAAAACGATTCAACAACGAGAAGCTCTTTCGATACAGAGAACTCATGTGCTCAGATCTGATCAAGGAGACTTGGAGTTTTAGGTTTTAAAACAATTGTTTAGATATGTAGTTGGTGCATACATGGGGTATTTTTGGATGTAATATGACAATCTATGTGCTCAAATTGTTAATTTGGTGGACATGTATGTATATTTGTAGGTAATGGATTTTATGGGATATTTTTTGGATGCCCTGTATTTTGGGTGTGACTTTGAATTTGTAATGATTGTACATTTTAACTTTTATTAATGTTTATTAAGTTATCTATTTCTGCAATGACAATGTTTTATTTGAATTTGTATTAATAATGTGGGGGGCATGGGTACATATTTACCATGCTATAACAAAAGTGGTGACACCAGTCTAGTGTTTTCTGATATTGAAGTTTATGTGGTGACACTAGGTGTTTGAGGCCCAAAGTAGTGCTGACACTGTTAGTAGTTACAAATAGTGGTGACACCAGTCTGGTTTTTTCTGATATTGAAGTTTATGTGGTGACACTAGGTGTTTGAGGTCCAAAGTAGTGCTGACACTGATATTATTTACAAGTAGTGGTGACACCAGTCTTGCATTTTTTTATTTTGAAGTGTATGTGGTAACACTAGGTGGTTGAGGCCCAAAGCAAGGCTGACAATGATATTAGTTACAAGTAGTGGTGACACTACCCTTGTTTTTTCTGATATTGAAGTGTATGGGGTTACATTTTCTGTTATTGAAGTTTATGTGGTGACAGTAGATGGGTAAGGCCCAAAGCAGTGCTGACACTGATATTAGTTACAAGTATTGTCGACAGTAGGCTTGTATTTTTTTTGATTTTGTAGTGTATGTGGTTGCACGAGGTGGTAAGGCCCAAAGTCTTGTGTGACACTGTTGGTTAGAGTAGTTGGAAGTATTGGTGACACTAGCTTTGTGTGTTCTTTGTTATTTAAGTTTATATGGTGACAGTAGGTGGTTAAGGCCCAAAGTAGTGCTGACACGAGGTGGTTAATGTCCAACAGTGATAACTATAGGCCCAAAGTAGTGCTGACACGAGGGGGTTAATGTTCAACACTTATAACTGTAACTCAAATAACTGTAATCCATTTACAGTTTATATTTTTACAGTTTTTATAGTTTTTTACAGGTACTCTGAAATGAAGTGGCCCAAATAACTGTCATAAGGAAGAAAACTGTATAATTATTGGCTATATATATCCAGAAATAATTCTTTGGTGTCCATTGGTGTCTACAAACTGATTTTAACAGAAATCAGAATACCAGAACTTGTATTCTTACTGCTTAACCACCCCCCTCCAAAAAGATGAATTATGACAACACTGTTGAGTTCTGCACAAGATTCCACCAAATGATGGACGATCTGGATGGTGTTGTTTACCGTGGGTATCACATGAGTCTCGTTGATGAGGCATGTGAAATTAACAAAGAGGCTCGCAGGGTTAAGTTGGTGGAAGCCGTTGTGTTTCATTATACATTATATGATGAATTACAAAGATCAATAATAGCAAACGAATATCATATTCGCAGAGCAACCAAAGATGAAGATGCTGAAGCACTATCAAAGGTGATATATGAATTTTTATCCTTACTTTTTTTTCCCTCTCTAGTGTTAACTCTTATATTTTATGTTTTATCTAGGGGGAACGAGAACTTGGGGAACAAAGGCAGATGTTGGAAGAGGCGAAGGACAACCTTATGCAGTGCGTTAAAGAAGTTTTAGATGCAGAAATGGAAAGGAGGAGGAAGATTGATGAATTTTTAGGCCTGTAGTTCTTGTATATTAATAAGTGATAATATTGGAACTTATTTATATATTTTAGTTTCTATGTGTGTTCATAATGAAGATATGAGGTAACTTATTAATATCATATTAATTATATGGATATTTTGTAATTTCGCAACTCGTATTTGATATTATAAAGTGTTATTGGAGTTTTAAGTCTTCATTGGTTGATACTGCAGACACATAGAGTAATTTGAGAATTGTTTTGGCAAAAGTAGTGGTGACACTCTTTAACTAAGGTTTTATGTTATTGTGAATTTGCTCAACATCATCTTAGTTTTGCTCAACAATAGTTTATATTTGCACAACAAACGAGATTTGTGAAATTTTGCCCAAAATAATCCTATTTTCTTTAATATAATTTTATACTTTCTCAATAGATAATTGCACAACATGGTATTATTTTTTTATAGTATCTTCTTTTCCTAATTTCTAAGATATATTCTTTTCCTAGTAGTGTTTTTGTATAGTATTGATGACAGAATTGCGCTGACAGACTTATTTTGTGTGCTTTTACCCTCTTCTTGAACTCTCCTATTGAAATCTTTCTCTTGCAAAGTATTGTCAATAGTTAGGAATGAATATCATCAAATAAACTATATTTATAAAATACACCAGTTATAAACAGAAATCAAATATTTTACTACCGGTGACAGAATTGTGTTGACATAGAGAAAAGAATACAGAACTAGTCAGATGCAGTTATAGTTGTATGAAATTGACAAATACAATCCAGGTTAAAATCATAGGGAAAACAACTGTCTTAATGCTCACGAAACAACTTTTCAGAAGCAGAGTACACAACTGTCTACACCCCAATACATTTGATAGTTTGCAACAAAAACATTATATTGTATTGTAGCTGTTCAACCAAGGTTTATTTTTTGACCTTGAATCCCCTTTGAAATCATTCTTGAATGGGATTTTGCTGCCTTCATAACTTCTTTGTTCACTTCATTCAGCTCTGAGCACACAATATCTGTTAGGTACTTCACCCGTAGTTTTGAGATATTCTTGAAATTGCCCTTTTCAAATCCACACTTGTAGCCTCGCTCTGCCCCAAAGAAAGTCTCCATGTGACGCATGAGGCATACCCCAGAATGCTGAACTTTCTCTTCTCCAGCCCACGCGATGGGGACAATTGATGTTGGTGGAGTTGACACTATTTCTGCCTTTGCTTCAAGCCCCTTCTCTGTTAGAAACGCAATCAGCATATCTCCCTGCATTTATTGAATTATAAAGCATTTAATGTTAATTGGGAACTAAGGTGATATTAGATTGAAGTTAATACAACTCAAGAAGATATTATGTATCATTAATAAAACTTACCAAACATTCAAAGGGGGATGCAAAGGTGCAAGTTTCAGCAGGGCAAGTTGGGTTGATATCAATGATTTGGGTGACTTTGTTTTTCAAGTTGAAGACAACCATGATGTAGACCTCTTCTTGTTGAACTCCAAAAACAAACTAATGAACATAATATTAAACAGATAGAAATTAGGGATTGAGTTTGTTAACTTTGATCTCAAAATCAGTATTTAGAGAACTTTTCATTCTTGTGGTTGTGAAGGGAGTATCATGTCTATATCTTTCAAAGAAATGTGTGGTGACAATGACAAAATAGTATCAAGGTGGAGGTTAAACCTATGAAACTGTTCATCACAAGCTCCTGATGACACACTCTCCACATTAAACTAGATCAAAAATAAAAATTAGTAAAAAAACAGACCCATTGTAATAATGGCAAAGAATGGAGTGTAATTGAAAGATGAATAAGTAAAAATATTACAGATTTGTTGATATTGACAAATAGTCTTGCTGGTGACTGAGCACTTTTATATTGTTCCTTGTTGTTGAGGACTGCTGTCCATGCATCAATAATGACACTAGACAGTTGGGTTTCATCTTCAAGTGTACCCATGTCTCTTCTAACCACCTCAATAGACTTGTGTTTAAATAAGACTTCACTGCAAATGCAAGACATTATGAAGATGTATTAAATAAAAAATATCTTTTACTTGTAACTGAACATACATTAAGTAAATTAAGATTAAAATGAACTTTACGTGCTATGAGTTGTTGTCATTGCTAAATAGGCTGAAACAGTCCACTCAATTTCAGAGATAGGATCGTTAATATCTACAACACGGGAGTAATAGGGGCTTCTCAAAGATGCAGACGGTTTATATGCTCTCTTTGCAGCTTCTTCTCTCTTTGTGTCATGAAGTTGTTGTGGTGCATTCACAAGAGCTGCGTTGACACGTGGTGACCTCCGGGGGGGGGGGGCAATGGAGCAGGGGACTTGGATTTTCTTTTATCCTCCAATGGCTTCTCTGGTGGAATATCAGTTTGGAATTGAGTGGGGAGGGGATTGGGAGGGGTGCATAATGTGTCTGCAGTTTTAGCTTGAACATCCTGTTGTATTGGAGGATGACCATGGCTGGATGCAGGAGCTTGTTGTGCATCATTACCATCCTTGGTTGCATCTGCATCGTTCTGTGGTATCCCTTTATCTTCCCCCAAAACAGGATCATTTACAAATATATCAAAGGAAAATTGCCCATCTCCTTTGATATTTGATTTCAATTTTTGCTTTTTCTAATACGCAAGCTCAATCTGAGTAAGGCAATTTATAAAAGCAGGGTCTGACCAGAATGGGTGTTGGGAGTTGTTAAAAATTGTGTTTTGAGAGTCGTCCATATATGACCTGTCAGCAGCATCTGTAGCAGGCGCAGGGGTCACATCTCCCATCCCTAGGAGCTGGTTGGCTCCACGCAGAAGTGAAGTCACCTTGTCATCATTTTGTAGTTCAGGCGGTATATTTGCAGACCACTCCACAAATTCAGAAATAGCAGATGCAAGCACAGAAGTCTTTTGAGCAAAATTCTGTATCCAATTCTAGAAGACAAGAGCACATGATAAAATAAGATTAAAAAAACATCACTAAATAAGAAAACATGATAAACTGCACAATTTTAGATTGAATTGGTTAACAAAATTCATATAGACCTGAAGTGGAGGTGGTTGTTTTTCTGGACCAGCGGGGTGTTCGGTGCATTCTTCATTGTGTGTAGTAGATTGGGGACAAGCTGTAGGAGGTATGTCTTGAGGGGGAGGAACGATTTGGCGAGGTTGGATTGAGCCACGGCCAAAGCCTCCACTATTAATGTCATCAGTCTCTCTTTGGCGTAAAAGTTTGGAATTGATGCCAAAAAACACTAGCAAAGAACGAGGTATTTGTCTAAGCGCTGTGCTTGTGAACAGTTTCACCCTATCCATATACAACAACTGACACATCAATGGGATAAACATATATCAGTATAATGATTCAGGAGGGGAGTGCTGACATGAATAATATTATATATATGAAATTAAAAATAGGCACTGGTGACATGGGTACTACAGACATGGTAAAGAAATTAAGCGGGGGGGAGTGCTGACATGAATAATATTGTAGATACTAAAGTAAAAATAGGCACTGGTGACATGGGTACTACAGACATTGTAAAGAAATTAATTTAACATCACAGGGAAGATGATGGAGTGGGGGAGTGCTGACATGAATAATATTTTATATATGAAACTTAAAATAGGCACTGGTGACATGGGTACTACAGTCATGGTAAAGAAATTAATTTAACAACAGAGGAAAGATGATGGGGGGGGAGTGCTGACATGAATAATATTGTAGTTATGAAAGTTAAAATAGGCACTGGTGACATGGGTACTACAGTCATGTTAAATAAATTAATTTAACATCAGAGGAAAGGTTTGAAAAACTACTTACAACCAAGAACAATATAGGCCCTATGAAGTGTCCATCCTTGTTCTTTTCCCAACTTTTTTTCGCATCAACCAAACTTTCTAACACAAGACCACACCAATTTAGCTCTTTCATGTCACCCAATTCCGGAACAACTCTTACTAAACTATGGTTTGCATGTCCATTTCCTAAAGTATCAATCAAGTAAGAGTCTAATACAACAATAAAGTTCACGAGGAATCGGTCACCACAATCAGTGTCAGCTATCAATTTATCCATAACCATAGCTGATGTTATATTATCCTTAACCTCAAATGTGTTTCTCCAATCTTTCACAAGGTTGAAATTCTCCTTCGCTGTTTTTCTTGCTACTAAAACCTTTCCCATAGGCAATCCCAATGTGATATGAACATCAATCTCAGTAATTTCAAGTTCTCCTCCATTAGCCATAACCAAACAACACTTGTTAGGGTCAAACTGATCCACTAACCAATATGAAAGATATTGTGGAAGGGAAACAATGTTCAAGTCGAACAAACATCCAAACCCAATATCTCTAATGAATTTCTTTTGCTTGTCATTCATTTTCTGCAATGATGACACAAGCAGGCGGGGGCTTGAACGTGTTTTCAAAGAGTTGAATTGTTTTTGTCTGCTATCCCTCTCGGTCATCGCAATCATTTGTCTGTTTTCTGAGATAGGTTGGATTTCAGTGCCTTCTGTTTGCTCATTAGATGTGATGTTATGCACAGTTGGGTTCACTGGTTGACCAAGCGTTACATTAGGCGAATCTTCTTGCAAAACTGTAATTTCAAGGGCTTCTAAACCAACAGTGCTAGTAGGAACAGCAGTCTCATGGGGGACCTCTTTCTTACTGTTTTTCCGAACAAGTGGTTGTGAATCCTTAGATTCAAGTGACAGGGAACCGACCCCTGTTTCACATGCTCTATCAGGCTGAGTATCTGCAAACAGTTCATCCTTGAAAGCTGGTGAATCCCTAGATAAATCAATTACTGGAGGTTTAACCCCAGATCTTTTTGATCTCTTCGAAATTTCGTTTTGACTGTCTAGAGTTGGTGAGTCACTCAATCTCTGTGGGCGTTTACCTATGTAATAAACACTGAAAATCAACTTCTACAAATAATGCATGTAATGACATTGTAAAAGAAGGGAGTTTATTCCATATAAATTTGAAAATTGAACGATAAATCCATCACATTAACTACACATTATAATGCCGAAGTCCTTAAATTAGCAAAGGCAGCTCGTGGAAGGTCGAATAACTTGAATAACTCCCATTTCCTGCTTTTCGTGGGAGCTAAACCCTAAACCGTAATCATTCTTATTTAAACTGTAATAAACGGAGAATAGGAAATCAAACCTTTCCGCTTTGAAGACATGGTGATGTATATGGTAGAGCAATAGAGAGGGGATTTCCGATCTAGTCTCAATGAGCGTATAATCAAACGTGAAGCAAACTTGCAGAGCAAGAGAGAGGAGATTTCGGGGGGGGGGGGGGAGGATGAAAGAAATGATGATGACCGACTGTGTGTTGTAGAATGTGTTTTAATACCTTATTTATTGCTTTTTCTAATTTTTCACGTGAAACAATTTTTTTTCTTTTCTTTTTTTTTTAAAAAATACGGTAAGTGGTTAATACTTTATTTATTCCTTATTTTTGCTCAACATGCTCTTATTTTTTCTCAACACTAGTTTATTTTTGCACAACTATCAAGACTTTGTGAAATTGTGGTCAATATGATCTTATTTTTCTCAATATGTTCTCTTAGTTTCTATATAGATAATTGCACAACACGGTCTTATTTTTGCTCAACAATAGACTATAATTGTACAACATGAGCGTTTGTTGGAATTTTGCTCAACATGCTCTTATTTTTGCTCAAGATGGTCATATTTTTGCTCATCAATAGCCTATAATTACACAACATAGGCATTTGGTGGAATTTTGCTCAACTTGCTCTTATTTTTGCTCAACAATAGTTTATATTTACACAACTATATAAGACTTTGTGAAATAGTGCTCAACATGATCTTATTTTTTCTCAATATGATTTCGTAGTTTCTCTATAAATAATTTCACAACACGGTCTTATTTTTGCTCAACAATAGACTATAATTGCACAACATGGGCGTTTGTTGGAAATTTGCTCAACATGCTCTTATTTTTGCTCAAAATGGTGTTATTTTTGCTCATCAATAGACTATAATTGCACAACATGGGCGTTTGTTGGAAATTTGGTCAACATGCTCTTATTTTTGCTCAAAACAGTCTTATTTTTGCTCATCAATACCCTATAATTGCACAACATGGGGCATTTTGTGGAAATTTCCTCAACATGCTCTTATTTTTGCTCAACATGCTGTTATTTTTGCTCGACAATAGTTTATATTTGCACAATTATCAAGACTTTGTGAAATTGTTGAGCAAAAATAAGAGCAAAAATAAGAGAAGATGTTAATGGGCTTATTTTAAAATTGATGAATGGAAGGGTTTGGCCCAATGTTAACTCTTCTTACCCACGTTTTCAACCCAAAGCAATCCTATCCAGTGTCCTTTCAGCTCCCTCCAACATCTTCTCCATTACCCCCGTTTGGTGTTTATAGGAGACGATCACTTTCTTGTATGTAGCGGTTACCGAGTACCCTTCAATCTCCGAAAATCCAAGTGATCGGTTAGTCATTGATTGCTTTTCTATCAGTGTAAAGTTTAATTTTTGTTTCTGTTGCTATTATTAAGTGATTGCATCCTATATTAATGTCTGTTCATTTTTTCTTTGTAGTTCTTCCCTTCTTCAATGGCTTTTCCACCGGTTACTCAACAAGGTTATCATCACACTGTTGGTGAGTTTGTAGTTGAACTCTTAGCAAGTGAGTCGTCTGTGTATGGGCCGAGTGAAATGTTGGTGTCAATCCACTCCGTGAACGTTCCTCTAATACTTCATCAAGTATACGTTTGGAATGGTCTGCCAATGAGCTTACAGCGCTGCAATGGAATCTTACGGGACGCGGGAATCCCGGCTGTTGTTCGAAATCAGGTAGCAAATCGAATCTTAAGGGATTTTACAAGTACTTGGTTTCCTCAAGATGCTGACTTGATCGAATATGGTCTCTGCCCTAACATCACCTTCAATTTGTACTACACTTCCAACTCTTCTTCCAATTCGAGCTCTGACTCCGACATGGAGGTCGACTACCCACATCATCCAGCCACTACAGCAGCTATTGAAGGTCTACAAGAGTTATATCATCTTGAGCTCGATGGGCAGGCATGTTCAATATGTCTTGACCCGATGTTGGATTCGATGCCTGTCCTTGGCATGCCATGCCCACATTTCTTCCACCCACATTGTCTCCGAGATTGGCTTAGGGTTGAAGGCTCTTGTCCGCTTTGTCGGTTTGCATTGTAAACTTACTTTTTGTGTAGTATTGTCATGTTAGCAAAAGACAATGTAGTTTAAATTTTTGGGGGACTTGGTGTAAGCAAACTTGTATTCCCTGTTCTGTGGACTTGGTTTAAGCAAATGTATAATATGAATGGAATTTGGCTTTGATCGTATTTGTTTACGATTTTCACTCAATCATATTTATTTTAAGCAAACTTCTGGCTTTGCATTCAGGTTGGATGAACAAGGCCAACCTGATGCAGAACAATTTAGATGTTTTAAGGTCAAGGTATTCACTCATGCAGATTTGTTACAGAAAAGTGACAAAATTCAGAGTTTGTAACAACCAATATTATGACAGAAAACCAACCAGATGCAGGTTTTTTAGGATGTGGTCACAATGCAAACAAATATACTTGCTAGATATGTTTATTCATACTTTGAAGAAGATTGCAGAATTTTTTAGAAGAATGTAGATTTCTGCCAGCAAAGTGAGAAAATGCAGATTGTTTAACATCACCTAGTTTGACAGAAAAGTAACTAGGTGCATATTTTTTAGTTACAAGTAGTGGTGACACTACCCTTGTTTTTTCTGATATTGAAGTGTATGGGGTTACATTTTCTGTTATTGAAGTTTATGTGGTGACAGTAGATGGTTACAGTACTTAGAAATAGTGGTGACACCAGTCTGGTGTTTTTTGATATTGAAGTTTATGTGGTGACACTAGGTGTTTGAGGCCCACAGTAGTGCTGCCACTGTTATTAGTTACAAATAGTGGTGACACCAGTCTGGTGTTTTGTGATATTGAAGATTATGTGGTGACACTAGGTGTTTGAGGTCCAAAGTAGTGGTGACACTGATATTAGTTACAAGTAGTGGTGACACCAGTCTTGCATTTTTCTATTTTGAAGTGTATGTGGTAACACTATGTGGTTGAGGCCCAAAGCAAGGCTGACAATGATATTAGTTACAAGTAGTGGTGACAGTACCCTTGTTTTTTCTGATATTGAAGTGTATGGGGTGATATTTTCTGTTATATGAAGTTTATGTGGTGACAGTAGATGGTTACAGTACTTAGAAATAGGGGTGACACCAGTCTGGTGTTTTCTGATAGTGAAATTTATGTGGTGACACTAGGTGTTTGAGGCCCAAAGTAGTGCTGACACTGTTATTAGTTACAAATAGTGGTGACACCAGTCTGCTGTTTTCTGATATTGAAGTTTATGTGGTGACACTAGGTGTTTGAGGTCTAAAGTAGTGCTGACACTGATATTAGTTTCAAGTAGTGGTGACACGAGTCCAAAGTAGTGCTGACACAGATTTTTTTTGGAAGAATGCATATTTTTAAAGCAAAGTGGCAAAATTGCACAACATGGGCGTTTGTTGAAAATTTGGTCAACATGCTCTTATTTTTGCTCAACACAGTCTTATTTTTGCTCATCAATAGCCTATAATTGCACAACATTGGGCATTTTGTGGAAATTTCCTCAACATGCTCTTATTTTTGTTCAACATGTTGTTATTTTTGCTCGACAATAGTTTCTATTTGCACAATTATCAAGACTTTGTGAAATTGTGTTCAATTTGATCTTATATTTTTCTCAATGTGTTCTCATAGTTTGTCTATAGATAATTGCACAACATGGTCTTATTTTTGCTCAACAATAGAGTATAATTGCACAACGTCGGCGTTTGTTTAAAATTTGCTCAACAAGCTATTATTTTTGCTCAACACAGTCTTAATTTTGCTCACCAATAGCCTATAATTGCACAACATGCTCTTATTTTTGCTCAACAATAGTTATTGTGGGGACACCAGCGTGGTGTTCTTTGTTATTGAAGCTATTGTGGTGGGGACACAAGGTGGGTAAGGCCCAAAGTAGTGCTGAAACTGATATTAGTTATAAGTAGTAGTGACAATAGCCTGGTATTTTTTGATATTCAAGTGTATGTGGTGGAACGAGGTTGTTAATCTAAAATATTATAGAATAATATTTTAGATTATTTCTCAACATTGTATTGTTTTTTAAGTAAACAACAATGATATAAATCTGAAATTTGATGAGTACCGATGACAAAATTGCGCTGACATAGAGAAAAGAATGTACAAACTTGTATTATTACATGATAAAATCTACAATTTTATTCTATAATGTTGAATTAATGTTTATTTTGGAACATACATGTCATTCATAATGTCTAAGCTGTATTCTTTCCTAGTAGTAATTTTACATAATACCGATGACAGAAATTGTGCTGACAGCCTTATTTTGAATGCTTTATCCTCCTCTTGAACTCTCCCATTGATAGCTTTCTATTTGAAGGAGGTCTTCCTGCTCTCTTTCTTACTACAGGGGGGTAACATTTGATAGATTTTATCGCATCAGGGACGTTCCCTTCATCTTCTTCCAACACTGGATATATTGTTTCTGCATATGCCATACGCCAAGCATCATTGCTGTAAAAATTTGCAACAAAATCAGATATATTTTCCTTTACGTGTGTAATGGCTGATAGAGCATGTACACAAGGTATTTTCTCGACATCAAATACCCTGCACGTACATGTCTTCGCTGATAGATCAACTATAGTTACAGCTCCTTCGCCTTTGATCTCAAATTGTGATGCATTCATCCTTTCTACTCTATATAATCCAACTTGCTCTTGTGATTTCCTTATCACCTTAAGGATTTCAGGAGTTATTCTGTCTTGGTTTTCTAGTGCTTTCTCTCTTCTCTCCTGGAACCATGATGTGAGCTTTTCCTTAGCAAACTCCATAAGTGCCACAATAGGATAATCCTTTTTCCCTTTGAAAATGGAGTTCAAGCTCTCTACATTGTTGGATGTCATCATATTGTATCTATTGCACTTTGCATGTGCTCTGTCTCATTTTTCAAACGTGCTGACACCAAATATTCTGATAGTTTTAGACAGGTTGCTTCTATTTGTGCGAGCCAGCTGTTGAACTCTTGGATAGTGTAACTCTCTGCTGCTTTCTTGAACATTTTTCCCAAGTGCTTTTTCTTGAATGTCGCTTTGATGTTTTGTTTCAAGTGCCACATACATATGCAGTGTGTAGCTGTTGGGTAAACTAAAGATATAGCCCTTGCAATGCTAGCATGTCTATCAGAGAAACACTAAGTCATTTGAGGGAGGCACAACCTTCAGCAGCCGGTACAAAAACCATTCCCAAGAGCTGTTGTTTTCAGAGTCAACAATTCCAAAAGCAAGGGGATAAATTTGTCTGTTTGCATCTTGAGCAACTGCTCCAAGCAATGTGCCTCTATATTGTCCAGTTAAGAATGTCCCATCAATAACAACAACCCGGTAGATAAATAAATGAAATTACTAGTTATATTGAATTTATGAAATTCAATGAGAACAGAATTTATGCTGACACTGAGTAAGACATACCTTCTTTAAGAAGGGGAATGCTCTGATGCATTGGCCAAAGGATAGGAACAAGTACTTAAACCTGTCTTCTTTGTCTGTTGAAATCAATGCTATAGTCCCATTGTTTTTCTCCATAAGCATGTGGAAAAATGATGGCAAATCTGCATAATTGGATTCTGGTGTCCCCTTGACAATTTCTTTTGCAATTTTTGATGATTTCCATGCTATCCAGTAGGTAATTGTCATCTTTTGTTCTGTTCTCAGCTTATCCATTATCTGTGTTGGTTTGTATCCAGTGTCAACGCTGTTGAATTATATTGAAATTAGAATAAATAATATATTAAAAAGCAATATTAAATCTAAATACTATTTCTTATAAAATTTACTCACCTTGTTTTGATGATGCTTGCAACCACTGATGATGAAGGTTTTTTGCAGTGTTTTGTTCTGATATCCCACGTGCAGGTGTGCATGTCATCGTATACTGTAACCTCATGCCAAGTTTGACTAAAAGTTTTGACATGCACTTTCCATTTGCAGTTAGGATCTACACAATGCACCCTATAATACCTGGGTTCTGATTTTGCCACACGAAAACCAAATATCTCTGTTATTGACAATATTCTCAAAGCATTCTTAACTGCATTCCTGGATTCAAAGGTTTTGCCTATGTATATCAATTTTTCTGAATTCTGATTCATAATAGGCATGGTAGGGCTGTCAGCATCCCAATCTTCTAGTGTAGTCTCTCTTCTGTGTGTTGAAGAATATAGGGTGCTCCATATTTCAGCTGCAGAATCTTCATCACTGGGAGTATCACTGTTTCCAGAGTACATGTCATCTCCAATATCTTCTAACAACACACCCTTCATCTTGCTGTCACCGATCAATGTCATGCTATTTTCTTCAGTGATAATGTCGGTTATATTTGGATTGCATGTCACCAACTCCAAACTATCAGCTGGGAATGTCTGTTGATCTTCTTTGTCAGTATTTGTTTTAATGCTGACACACAACTCAACAGCAAATTTAACATCATCTAGTTTGGACAACTCTAAAAACTCTTTCAAATCAGCATCACATTCAACGGTAAGAGGAGCTCTCAAGACTTTGAAAGGGTGCAAATGATTGAATTCTAATTCAAATGCGCTGTCTACATTGAATCTGTTGTGCACTTTTTCACTTAAACCCTGTAGTGTTATTGAGTCATCAAGTATGAACACTTTTGACGTAGTGTGTCCGACAAAGGTTGGACCTGATTCATCAAATAACCATTTCCCACCATATATAACTGTAATAACGTGGGTTGCCATTGTAATATGTAGAATATGAATTTAAGAGGATAAATAGATTGCAGTAGTAACAAACACAATCTGATTGAAGTGTTGACACAAGGAACCAAAATTTTCTATGATTCAAATACAGTGCTGACATGGAGCAATCAAAGTGTAATAATGAATGTGGAGTTCATTATATTGTCAAATGCAATATTGGATGCAACAGTGAGGAATGGATATCATTAAATCAACTATATGAATAAGATACACCAGTTATGAACACAATTCTACAAAATTTGCACCTCCGGTGCAAATTTTCTATGATTTAAGTGCAGTGGTGATATGAGAGGGATCAAAGTGTAAGCACATTATTCGAATGTATTTGAACTAGATATAGCAATGCTACATTTAAAGTGCAACCACATAATTCAAATGAGCATAAAGAAGCATGTATTCAAAAGGAGACTTCAAAATCACATCCAATACATCAAAAATGAAATTTTCTGTAATTTCATTGCAGTTATCATTTGAATTGGAATGTATTTGATAAAGATTTACCAATGTAACATATTAATGATCATAAATAAGCATAAACAAGCAAAGATTCGATTGTAGACTTGAAAATAAGACACATATAGCAAAAAACAATCATTATCAGTAATTGATGCTTCAAAAATCAAACAACATTTGAATAGAATACACCAGTTATGAACAGAATTCTATGATTCAAATGCAGTGCTGACATGGAGCAATCAAAGTGTAATAATGAATGTGGAGTTCATTATATTGTCAAATGCAATATTGGATGCAACAGTGAAGAATGGATATCATTAAATTAACTATATGAATATAATACACCAGTTATGAACAGAATCCTACAAAATTTGCACCTCCGGTGCAAATTTTCTATGATTTTAAGTGCAGTGATGACAAGAGGGGAATCAAAGTGTAAGCACATTATTCGAATGTATTTGAACTAGATATAGCAATGCTACATTTTAAAGTGCAAGCACATAATTCAAATGAGCATAAAGATGCATGTATTCAAAAGGAGACTTCAAAATCTCATCCAATACATCAAAAATGAAATTTTCTGTAATTTTATTGGAGTAATCATTGAATTCGAATGTATTTGATACAGATTTACCAATGTAACATATTAACGAGCATAAATAAGCATAAACAAGCACAGATTGGATTGGAGACTTGAAAATCACACACATATAGCAAAAAACGATCATAATCAGAAATTAATGCTTCAAAAATCAATCAAAATTTGCGCCAAAGGCGCAAATTTTGAGGCATTCCATAGCAGTAATCACTCGATTCGATTGTATTTCATATAGATATAGCAAAAACGAACTTAAACAAGCTCAGATTCGGTTGTTTTTCAAAATCCTCTTCGATAAGTCAAAAATTGAAGGAAATTTTATGTGATTCTAATGGACAGAGTAGTAAATTCGTCAGCATAATTCAGAATCAACTTAGAATCGTGAAAAATCTATGAAAATTTGCGCCTTTGGCGCAAATTTTCAATGAATGCAAATCGGTTGTTTTGATGAGATCGGAGAGATGATCGGCACCAATTCTGCAAAATCGCCGTCGAGCAGGGCGTGAGAGACAGAGAGAGCGTGCGGAGAGGGAGAGAGCGTAGGAGAGAGAAAGTGCGTGGGAGGTTTATATTGTGGACATTTCACAAATTTGTCCCAAAAAGTGGATATTTCACAAATTAGTACATATTTTATGGACATTTCACAAATTGCCCCTACTAATTAATACTATGTATAATATTATTTAAAAAGTTATTTAAAAAATTAATATTTTATATAGTTTTTAGCTTCTTAGAAAACGTGTCATACAGTCAAACGACTTATATTTTAAAACGGAAGGAGTATTATTTATCAAATTTACAATAAAGTAAGTGTCGATTTTCTTATTCAAAAAGGTTTGTAAAATATAGTTTTAACCCTTTATTTTTAATTTTTTTTGCTCTTGCTCCTCTCCCTCTTTTTTGGAACAAATTCTTTTTTAAAATTCAAACCATATCAATTTTTTATATAAAGAAAATTGAGGAGGGTTGGAGTTGGTTGAGTTGAGCCCTTCAATGATGCCAAGGGGCAGTTTCTATTTGAAAATATCTATATCTATATACTGAATATATGAAAATACTGGTTTGAAACGGGTTCTGGTACAATTCATACACATGTCATATTCTGGGTTAATATAATATTATTTTTTTAGTCACGTTAATTAATAAGTTAATATAATTTTTGTCATTGGTCCCACTTATTCTTATAAACATTCAACCTCATATCTTAATTTGTTAGAAAAGTTATCTTTTTAGATCAAATTATCTATCCAATATCTGGTCAATTATTCTACGTTTTATATCAAATTGAATATAATATATTTATATGAGGTTTTGTTTTTACGAGTCATGTCAATTTAGTTTTATTTTTTTTTTGAGTCACGTCAATTAATAATCCAATATAATATTTTAATATAATAAAACATAATTTATTAACAAAACGTGCAATAGCACAGTAACGAATACTAGTTTTTCTAAAAGCAATTCAATACTTTGTCATCCGTTTGATTTTTGCGTGATGAATATTTCGTTAGGTGAACAAAAATGATATTGACTTTCGGAGTCGGTAGATATATATTTTGTGACAATTACTAAACGGGTTTTTTGCAAGGTAACTCTGTGGTTTAACTTAATTCGGGTGGTAAACAAGGGTTTAAAGTTTTTCGTCGGGTAACCCTAGAGTTTCAATATTTTACCTCGCGCCCAAAACTTGTGTTCTGGTTAAAAAGTGTGAGCTTGAACTTTTGTATGGATAAATATTGCAATATTGATAAACGATTTGGGTGTTTTTAACAATTAACCCAAATTCTTCTCAAGTTGAGATGAATCAATCTGACAATGAACACCACAGAGAGCGACGATGGCGACAGAGAGAGCGAAGAACAACCAGAGAAAAGACGAATCAATCTGACAATGGCAAGGGACAGCAACAGTAGTGGGCGGCGTCGACGTCTCTGGTGGCGGTGGCAACGGCAGGATCCTAGGCGAATTCGGTGGAGTCCAATTTCAGGTGAGTTTTGGAAATCGAGCTTTTATTTTTTTGCAAAGTAAAACAGATTTAGATTGAATGTTTTCAATTTGGAACCAAATTTAGAAATTTAGGGTTTAATGTTTTGAAAATTTGGGGGTAAATCGTGGTTGAATGTTTTGAATTTGGAAATTTAGGGTTTAATGTTTTGAAAATTTTGGGGTTTTGTTTTTAGTTGAAAATTGGGACAATAACCGTAGGGATCCGAAATTGGGATCAATTCTAGACTATTTCCAAGAAAATGTGTTCAATCAATCAACCTAATTTTGTCCGAATGAAGCAGTTAGAAATAGTTAGAAATACTACTGCATAATGAATTCTAGACCATCACCAAGTATCTTTCAAAGTTCACATATTGCAAGCTTTTTGAGTTATAATTGTAGTGCAGTTTGAGCTAAGGCTATTATGGATTTGAGCTTGTTTCTTTGAGCTATTTTTGGTAACTAACAAGGATTAAAGGATGCTATATGCAGTTATGTACGATACAACATTAAGTTCTTATATGGAAATTAAGTTTTTTTTTCCTAGAGTCTTTGCATATTGATTGAATTAGATTCTTCAACTATTGCATGTTGGTTGAGTGTCGGATGGTCCTAATCTATATTTTCTCCAAGATACATTAACTTTTGCTGCAAAATTTACCAACCCAATACCTATAGGTGATACTCGAAAGTAGGCCAATGCCGATAGGTGGGGCTAGGAATCGGATGAAAGACTTAGAGGAGCTCACATGCTCATACAGACACAGGTTAGCTGCAGAAAAGAATGTAATTTTGTACACTAGGCCTTTTACGGATGAAAGACACAGGTTAGCTCTAGGAGTTAAAGTAACTAGAAAAGGTAATGGCTTCATTTTATCTCAACCTCATTATATAGAGAAAATGTTGAAAATGTTTGATAAATTTGATGTTGCGCCAGTTAGAACTCCTTATGATGCTAGCATGCAATTAAAGAAAAATTTTGGAAATAGTGTGTCTCAAAATGAGTATGCTAAAATAATTGGGAGTTTAATGTTTCTGATGAATTACATTCGGCCTGATATTGCATATGATGTTAGTAGACTCAGTAGATATACCCATAACCCTAGTAGTGAACATTGGATTGCACTTAATAGATTGATATCTTAAAGGCACCTTTGATTGGGGTTTACATCATGTGGATTTCTCTCAAGCTTTGGAGGGATATTGTGATGCAAACTGGGTCACTGACAATGATGAGGTTAGCTCCACTAGTGGTTATGTGTTTACATTATGTGGTGGTGCTATATCATGGAAGTCATCAAAACAAACTTGCGCGCATTGCTAGATCAACTATGGAATCTGAGTTCATAGCATTAGATTTAGCTGGTCAAGAGGCTGAGTGGTTGAGAAGCTTACTGGCTGACTTACCTTTGTGGGGGCATAAGACCCCAACTATTTCTCTACATTGTGACTCACAATATGCTATTTGTGTAGCTAACAGCAATACTTACAATGGTAAGGAGAGACATGTACGAATTAGACATGAAGTTGTGAGACAGTTGATTGCTACCGGTGTCATTTGCTTGGAGTATGTGATGTCCGAGAGGAATCTAGCAGATCCGTTGACGAAGGGGCTGAATAGAAGGATGGTCCTTGAATTGTCTAAGGGAATGGGGCTCAAACCCACGTGAGCAGAGGTACACCATACCCATTCCCAGGACAGGTGCATGAGAAAGGATGAGTCTCGAACTCTTAATGAGTCCATAGCCCAGAGTTGGGTGGTCCTATTGAGAAGGACTTGATGGATTCACCGAAAGATGTAGAGGTTGAGCTTTATGCTCTTAATGATACCATAGCCCTATAAGGGTGGTCTATGTGAGGTAGACTTGATGGAATAACCTACGAGTGTGTGAAGGGTTGGTCGCCTTCTATGGAAAACTAGGGTTATCTTTCTAGAGCACTCTTTAGCACCCAATGTATAAAATGACCATCTACAGTTGACAGTTAGATCGCGGAACCACCAGGGCAGTAGGTAAGGTATGTGTTGTTGAGGTCAACTCGCGAGTCTGGAAGTTCAAGATTCGTTCACTTCTATGACAAGCGAGGCACTCAGCTTCACTATGTGTTGGTTCAAGATTCGTTCACCAGCATTTAATTACTTTTTCCACGAAACCAGCTCAAAACGATGATTTTGATTTAAAAACCCAGTTTCTCACATTAGTGGGGGACTGTTGGAGGTAATGTTCACAATTGGGGATTTTTAACTTGTCTTTTGAACTTCATTGTCCCACATTGATTGTAGAGGCATATGAGGAGTTGTTTTTAAAGGAGAATTTTTGAAAGGGCTATTGAGAGTTGGGATAAGAGTCCCACACGCGCGCACCATCTCCACCGCCGGTCCGGTCCGTGACACGTGCGCGGTGTGGTGCTGGTCACCTTTTGCATCGGTTTTTAATTTTTATCATATAAATGGCCTTCGATAAGGATGAATTAGGGTTTCGTTTGACTGATTCCATCCTTATCATTTTGTAAAACGGTTTCTGATTTTCTCCGAGATTTCAGCAAGTGGAGTGTTTTTCTTTTGTTTTAAAAACCGTCAAGCCCTTTCAGTTTTACACACGTTCACCATCTTCTCCTCTCTTCTAAAAACCATTCTGGGTCCTGAGTGGTTCCAACACTTCGACGGCGAGTGCACGCTCGAGAAGTTCGCTGTTTAACCTTGGGGAGCGGCGTCGGTAGCCGACTTGCACCACCGGAGTCGTGGTGAATTCGCTTCTAAGGTAGTGTTTCCCTTTTGCCAGGCCACAACCTTCAAACACTTTCAAACACGGGTTTTTGGGTTTTCCTTCAAGCAGTTTTTCACGGAAATTGAGGCCTACATTCGCTATTGCACCAACAATTTAGAAGCGAATTTTGTTTGTTTATGCGATGGCGTTTCAGTTCTTCAAGCCGCTGTTGGTTCTCACCAAATCGGAGCCGCTGGACGGAACCAACTACAAGAGATGGTCGCAGAAGATGCTCATCTTCTTCGAGCAATTGGAAGTCGATTACGTCCTCCTTCAGGACGCACCTGCTGCTGCTACAACCGCTTCATCCACCTCTGTCGCCGCTGTTGCTGATGCCGGTACCGCTGCAGACGCTGCTACCAAGGGTAAGAACATCTCCATCACCGACGGTGTCGACAAGGGTAAGCAGGTTGCGGACGATGACCTCGCACGGGCAAAACAATATGAGTCCGACAACAAAACAGTGCGAGGCCATCTTCTCAGCCACGTCTCAAACCCCATATTTGATCTGATCTCTGTTCATAAATCTGCAAAATTTATTTGGGATCTTCTGAAGAAGAAATATGGGGCTGACGATGCAGGAAAAAAGAAATATGCTTGTGGGAAGTTTATGCAGTTCAAGATGGTCGATGATAAACCAATCATGGACCAAGTGCACGAGTATGAGAACCTAGTGGCTAACATTCTCTCTGAGGGCATGAAGATGTGCAAGGTCTTGCAGGCGAATTTCCTGCTCGAAAAGTTGCCTGACTCGTGGGCTGGCTACCGCAATCATCTGAAGCACAAGAAGAAGGACCTCACTCTGGAAGAGCTCGTCGGTCACATGAAGATCGAGGAGGCAAATCGCCTCAAGGACAAACTTAAGCCTAAATCTGATGATTCTATAAAAGCTAATTTGGTTGAGTCCTTTGTGAAATCTGACAGGTCCAAGGGTAACCAATCTGGAGCCCCTAAGCAAAACATGAAGCCAAAGAAGGGTCAGAAATTCAAGAAGTCTGGCAAGTAGTCAGACAAGCAGCAGAAACAGGGAGGGACTGGGATCGGCGGCTATGTTAGTGGCAAGCCAGGCTACAAGGCTTGTCAGTGTCGGAATCGGGCTGATCTCTAGAACCAAGGACAGCAGCAGAACAAGCCCGCAGCTCCAGCCCAGCAGCAAGCCAATGTTGTCCAGGACAACAACCAACTGATAGCAATGATCACTGAAGTCAACCATGTGGGTGGCCAAGTCGATTGGCTCCTGGATATCGGAGCTACTCGACACTTCTGTGCCAACAAGGATTTGTTTGCTGAATTCGAGGATGCTACAGACATCGACCATGTCTACATGGGCAACTCGAGCATCTCTCAAGTGCTTGGCAAGGGGAAGGTTACACTCAAGCTCACCTCAGGGAAGTCTCTTACCCTAGTGAATGTGCTTTATGTTCCTTCTCTGCGCCGAAACTTGATCTCATGTGGTTTGCTTGAGATAGCTGGAAGTAAGCAAGTGGCTCATGCTGGAAAAATGGTTTTAACCAAAAATGGAGAATTTGTAGGAAAGGCTTATAGGGCTGATTTTCTGTATGTGCTTGAGACCATGATTGAGAATAATGAGAATGCATCTACTTCTGCTTATATTGCTGAGTCTGTTGATTTATGGCATGCTAGACTAGGACATGTGAATGCGAAATCTATATGTCGATTGCATGGTATGGGTTTGATTCCTAGCCTATCCAAAAATGACCATAGCAAATGTGACATATGTGTTGAGGCCAAATTTCATAAACAACCTTTTAAAACGGTGAATGAAAGGACAACTGAATTGTTGGAGTTAGTCCATTCTGATTTGGCTGATTTTAAGAACACGGAAAGTCGAGGTGGCAAGCGCTACTATATCACATTTGTGGATGACCATTCTAGATATACTAAGGTATACTTGCTTAGGTCTAACGATGAAGTAGAAAGCATGTTTTATGTGTATAAAGCTGAAGTAGAAAACCAATTGAATCGCAAAATTAAGAGGCTTAGATCTGATAGAGGCGGTGAATATGTCACTCATTCTTTGAGAGAATTCTGTGAACAAAATGGCATTATTCATGAATTTACAGCTCCCTACTGTCCACAACAAAATGGTATTGTTGAAAGGAAAAACAGAACTTTAAAGGAATAATGAATGATATGCTTTCTAGTTTTGGTTTGCCTGATAATATGTGGGGGGAAGCTGTCTTATCCACTAATCATATTTTGAATAAAGTACCTCACAAGAAGCTTGACAAAACACCTTATGAACTTTGGAAAGGGCATCCGCCTAATCTAAAATTCTTGAAATTGTGGGGGTGTCTAGCTAAGGTGGGGTTACCTTTGTTCAAAGTTGATACTATTGGATCTAAAACCTTTGATGCAATTCTGATTGGTTATGCTGAAAATAGTGTTGCTTATCGTTTCATGTGTTTAAGTTATTGTACCTTGTGTGAATATCGTGATGCTGTTTTCTATGAGCATGTATTTCCTTTAAAGAAATCTGCATTGCCTGTATATGATTCTTCATCCATGCCTAATACTATTTTGTCTAATGCTCATGCTGATCATGATGAAGCTAAGAAGAGTAAAAGGCGTAGGAAGGAAACTAGTTTTGGTCCTGATTTTGTGACTGCATTTCTAGTTGAACTTAATGATTTAAATGAACTAGATGAGACGTTCATTAGTCTTCATTTGATAGAAGATGATCTTAAGACCTATGATGAGGCAATAAGTTCATTAGATGTTAGTTTCTGGAAAGATGCTATTAATAGTGAGATAGAATCCATTATGTCCAATCACACATGGGAACTAGTTGATATGCCTAAAGGAAATAGAGCCATTAGTTGTAAGTGGATCTTCAAGAAGAAGCTTAAAGTGGATGGCTCAGTGGATAGATATAAGGCAAGACTAGTTATAAGAGGATTCACTCAAAAATATGGGATTGACTTCTTTGACACTTATTCTCATGTTACAAAAATTGCTACCATTCGTGCATTGTTTGCTTTGGCTTCTAGCCACAAAATGCTTGTTCATCAGATGGATGTTAAAACTGTATTTTTGAACGGTGGTCTGAATGAGGAAATTTATATGGAACAGCCTTCGGGGTGCATTGTTCCAGGACAGGAAAACAAAGTGTGCAAGCTGAAGAAGTCATTGTATGGACTCAAGCAAGCACCAAAGCCATGGTATGAGAAGTTTCACACAACTATCTTAAGCTTTGGATTTGAGGTAAACGGATCTGATGCCTGTGTCTATTCTAAGAGGTTTGGTGCTGATTGTGTGATTATATGCTTATATGTGGACGACATGTTGTTATTTGGATCACACATTAATGCTATAAACACAACCAAACAATTTTTGTCATCTAAGTTTGAGATGAAAGACATGGGTGAAGCTGACGTCATTCTAGGAGTTAAAGTAACTAGAAGAGGTAATGGCTTCATTTTATCTCAACCTCATTATATAGAGAAAATGTTGAAAAGGTTTGATAAATTTGATGTTGCGCCAGTTAGAACTCCTTATGATGCTAGCATGCAATTAAAGAAAAATTTTGGAAATAGTGTGTCCCAAAATGAGTATGCTAAAATAATTGGGAGTTTAATGTTTCTGATGAATTACACTCGGCCTGATATTGCATATAATGTTAGTAGACTCAGTAGATATACCCATAACCCTAGTAGTGAACATTGGATTGCACTTAATAGATTGATATCTTAAAGGCACCTTTGATTGGGGTTTACATCATGTGGGTTTCTCTCAAGCTTTGGAGGGATATTGTGATGCAAACTGGGTCACTGACACTGATGAGGTTAGCTCCACTAGTGGTTATGTGTTTACATTATGTGGTGGTGCTATATCATGGAAGTCATCAAAACAAACTTGCGCGCATTGCTAGATCAACTATGGAATCTGAGTTCATAGCATTAGATTTAGCTGGTCAAGAGGCTGAGTGGTTGAGAAGCTTACTGGCTGACTTACCTTTGTGGGGGCATAAGACCCCAACTATTTCTCTACATTGTGACTCACAATCTGCTATTTGTGTAGCTAACAGCAATACTTACAATGGTAAGAAGAGACACGTACGAATTAGACATGAAGCTGTGAGACAGTTGATTGCTACCGGTGTCATTTGCTTGGAGTTTGTGAAGTCTGAGAGGAATCTAGCAGATCCGTTGATGAAGGGGCTGAATAGAAGGATGGTCCTTGAATTGTCTAAGGGAATGGGGCTCAAACCCACGTGAGCAGAGGTACACCATACCCATTCCCAGGACAGGTGTATGAGAAAGGATGAGTCTCGAACTCTTAATGAGTCCATAGCCCAGAGTTGGGTGGTCCTATTGAGAAGGACTTGATGGATTCACCGAAAGATGTAGAGGTTGAGCTTTATGCTCTTAATGATACCATAGCCCTATAAGGGTGGTCTATGTGAGGTAGACTTGATGGAATCACCTACGAGTGTGTGAAGGGTTGGTCGCCTTCTATGGAACACTAGGGTTGTCTTTCTAGAGCACTCTTTAGCACCCAATGTATAAAACGACCATCTACAGTTGACAGTTAGATCGCGGAACCACCAGGGCAGTGGGTAAGGTATGTGTTGTTGAGGTCAACTCGCGAGTCTGGAAGTTCAAGATTCGTTCACTTCTATGACAAGCGAGGCACTCAGCTTCACTATGTGTTGGTTCAAGATTCGTTCACCAGCATATAATTACTTTTTCCACGAAACCAGCTCAGAACGATGATTTTGATTTAAAAACCCAGTTTCTCACATTAGTGGGGGACTGTTGGAGGTAATGTTCACAATGGGAGATTTTTAACTTGTCTTTTGAACTTCATTGTCCCACATTGATTGTAGAGGCATTTGAGGAGTTGTTTTTAAAGGAGAATTTTTGAAAGGGCTATTGAGAGTTGGGATAAGAGTCCCACACGCGCGCACCACCTCCCCCGCCGGTCCGGTCCGTGACATGTGCGCGGTGTGGTGCTGGTCACCTTTTGCATCGGTTTTAATTTTTATCATATAAATGGCCTCCGATAAGGATGAATTAGGGTTTCGTTTGACTGATTCCATCCTTATCATTTTGTAAAACGGTTTTTGATTTTCTCCAAGATTTCAGCAAGTGGAGCGTTTTTCTTTTGTTTTAAAAACCATCAAGCCCTTTCAGTCTTACACACGTTCACCATCTTCTCCTCCTCTCTTCTGAAAACCGTTCTGGGTCCTGAGTGGTTCCAACACTTCGACGACGAGTGCACGCTCGAGAAGTTCACTTTGTAACCTTGGGGAGCGACGCCGGTAGCCGACTTACACTACCGGAGTCGGGGCGAATTCGCTTCTAAGGCAGTGGTTCCCTTTTGCCACGCCACAGCCTTCAAACACTTTCAAACACGGATTTTCGGGTTTTCCTTTAAGCGGTTTTTCACGAAAATTGAGGCATACGTTCACTATTGCACCAACATTTCATAAACTACTCAACACAAAAGATTGGGTAACCTTGCCAACAACCTAATTCATATAGAAACCAATAAACCATGGAGATAATGCATCTTGAGAAGAATTGGAGAAGAATTTGGGTTAATTGTTAAAACACCCACATGGTTTATCAATATTGCAATATTTACAAAAGTTCAAGCTCACACTTTTTAACAAAAACACAAGTTTTGGGCGCGAGGTAAAATATTTTGAAACTTGGGAGGTTTACTCGGCGAAAAACTTAAAACTCTTGTTTACCACCCGAATAAAGCTAAACTACAGGGTTACCTTGCAAAAAATCCGATTACTAAATACAGCACGTACCAAAAATTACTAAATACAAAACAAATTTTCTATTTTCCTTTTTCTTTTAAAAATTATGGACCCACTAGTTCACCCAAAAATAAAAAATCCTAAGAGACTAGATATATATATTTTATAAAGTTAGTTTATGCCCTTGTTTGATATTACTTCCATTTTATTTTGTCTAAATTCCACACTAGTCTTACATTAATATAATTAACGTTTTATAATATAATTTGTGATCCTGAAATTTGGTATCAGAGCCAAGTTAATTAAAAGTTAATCTGTATTTATTTATAAGTCAATCTGAAGGTATCTACTAATTGTCCTCATAAGTCTTATCCTCATGCTTTACATTTAGACAGAGATGATAAGCATTATGAAGCAATTTTAAATGCTATTTCAAATCAACTTATAGATCTAAAATTTGAAATTAGAAAATTAGAAAAAGTATATATTGATCGATATTAATAGTAAGATTTTTAGATTTATCAAAGAAATGGGTAAAGTGTATCACTCGACAAATCCAAAAGCAATCAACGAAATAAAAATTAGCCATCAGTTAAGTCTAAAATCAGGTGGTGAAATCAAGAAAGGTGATCCTTTTAAATATAGTTATCCATTTAGAAAATCCAAAAGAGGTTTTCTACCAAATTAGATAAAACTATAAAGAAAAAATGGATTATTGCAGAAGAAGATCAAGACGAAAACCAAATCCTTAAAAATGAATCAACATCTGCTTCGACAAATAAGGAAGTTAAGATCGAACTAAGTTGGATGACCCTAAGTGGAATTTGACAGTACATAAACTAAAAAATATTGAAATCAACTTCATGAACCAAGAAGTTATGAGTGACGATGAGTCTGAAAAGAATTCAGATGAAGAAGTTGTAAATCAACAAATGAGTTTAATCAATCTAAAAGACATGGAAACCATTCCTATATATAAAGTCCAACAGAGGTTAAATGAAATTCTAGAACAAAGAAGCCTAAAGGAAAATGATCGAGAAGAACATAACAAAGCCAGAAGAAACTATAGAAATTATGAACATGGATAAACCAACAACTACAGACATAGAATAAAGCCAAAAGAATTTCTAAGGAAAAAAGAAAGATTTGGAGTAAGAATTATGCCAAACAATAAGCCAAATCAAAGGGAAATTAATCTAGAACCCATAAGTAAAACCGATTATAAACTAAACCTAGATGGGGTAAGAGATAGATGTGAAATCATAGAATTCTTGAACAAAATCATGATGAGTGTATTAAACATGAATGTAGATGGAACTCATCAAAATTCCTTAATTATATATATATATATATATATATATATATATATATATATATATATAAACACAGTTTCTATGGATATATTGCAAACTGGTATAGAGCTATTAGTGATGAGGTAAAACAAGAGCTTAGGAATTTTAGAGAACCAGTGAATATGTTCACACTAATATGTGAATTAATAGAAGAAGAATTTGTTGGAGAAAAGGTAGACGAAGATAAGGAATATTTAAAATGACAAAGCATATTAAACAATCTCGAAATATGTAACATGAAATATGTTGATAATTGGAAACAATCTTTAAAAGGATTCTAGCTTCGGCTCTGTGACGGCTAATGAGGGTATGGCAAATTCGGCGGTGGAAATGTTTGGTAGCTTCGGCAAATAGCCGTCACAAAAAAAGTATCTTTAGCCATGGCTAAGCGACGGCAAAGTGACCCTAATAAAAGACACGACACATTTGTCATGGCAAGCTGCCTAGCTAAAGTGTGAGTGAAAAAAAAAACCTACTTTTTAGCCCTGATTCTTCAGACCCCGACTAAAAAGTCCAATTTTTTTTTAAAAAAATAATACACCCAATTTACCATATAATAAAATTTAATTGATTATAAAAAATCTACATATATAATAAAATATCAAAAACTACATAATTTATATAATATAAATATATACATAATTATAAAATTTACATATATAATAAATGTACAAGAGGTGGTTCTATGAAGTAAGGTCTGATCTCTTTAACGGAACGCATCTGGCATTTTAGATAAATTCTTTGTATGCTTATTCCAAGCAATAAGAGCATCGTAAAGTAGCCAAAAGGAGTGCTAGATTTTAGGAAGTGAGAAATATAAATATGTAATCAGGCCTCTCCATGAAGTCCTTGTACTCCTATTAGAAGGATTAGGGAGTTCGTTAGTGATAAGGGAGAAGGATTAGGAGGGATGTTACCCCTTAATCCACCAAGAGATGAAGATTTACTTGGAGCATGGAAATATGGAATATGTTCCAAACTTTATATCCCTGAAGAATGGCCTAAGCTTGACAGCTTCTTGTTCAAGTATATGACCTAGTTCTAGATTGAAGTCTTCAAAAAACTGACAAATTGGGAAAGCACCAACCATGTCAAATGGTGTGATACCATATGTGCCTGCATGGAGGTTACGCAGGGAAAAACTCGGGCTCCTCATTATCTAATCATAGTTGTTGACATAAAACAACATTGGTTCATTGAAGATCCCATAGATACCCAGCAAGCATGGATCGGATAACTTGGAGTGGCCAGGGTGATGAGTTTCTTCTATATTTATTATTATATCTCTCAATTCCAGAAAATTGAATGTGGCATATTCAAGGTCGGAAACACAACTTTCATAGTCTCTCTAGAGCTCAAGGGGCTACTACAGCAAGCCTTAGATAGATCAGATTCCATCCGAGAATATCTAATAAAAATTAAAGTAGGGAAATTCTTGTCCAAGGAAGGTCATGAAAAGTTAATTGAAGACCTTGTCACTTGGAATAAAGAATACTCAGAAGAATTAATGCTAGAACTGAATCTTGATAATCAAGATGACCAACAAGTATATTATGATGATGGTGATGATGACCTAGAAGCTAATATGGGAGAAGAATGGGTCTACAATCTGGACCACTGCAGATGAGCTAGCACGTGAATAATCTCATCAGTCTTTATCTTTATCTTTTTCTTTATGCTATTGTTTGGCATGTGAGCTCAATAATGTGTGTACTATAGGTGTGCTTTTCTGATTTAAGTAGGTCGTCTTGTCTGCCATTAGTTGTTCGAAGAGGCATCCAATGCTTTCTACCAGCTCAATAAATAGAGCTCATTATAGACTATAGAGGCATCGAATTCCCGAGAGAGAAAAGTATATGCAAGGGAGAAGAAGTCTTGCAAATTAGAAAGAGAAAGATAAGTATTTTTGAAGTCATAGTAGATTGGTTCTCCATCACTCGAAAGTTCAAAAATCTTTTGATGGGTCTCTTTGATATGAATGTTAAGAGTGTTGTAGTGTTTTAATTTAGGATTGTTTGTGTGTTGTAATCCTTCAAATTCAATATTGTTTGTTTTTAAGAAAGAGAAAGCTACTTATTTGAAAGTTATGTTTTGAATATTTTATTTTCTTGATTCCAATTCTTTCCCCCTCTCAAAATCAAAACCAAAAGCTAGAGACTACGGTCTGAGGTAGGAAACGAAACAGATCGATCTATGCTAAACCTGGACTAAGGGAGGCTTGATTGGAGGTTAGCCACCTCTAGAAAGTCAGAAGTTACAGGAACGCCGACGGTCTAGAGTAACTACGTTCAGGTGTGGGTCAAACCTCTTTAGCTTAAAGTTTTAAATGCAAAGCGTGGTGGGCTTGAAACCACGGAAAACTTATTATTCATAATATAGTTAGTAGATTATGATAGTTAGTACCACCAAAAGTTATCTGTAAGTATTTAGCGTTAAGCTTCTGGTAATATTTTCCAATATAAGAAATTAAGATAAAGTTTATAATTCAGCATAAAGTACGAGTATTTTTTTAATTTAAGTACTTAAGTGGGACCCTAAGTGGTTCATATAGTAAAATTTTGGGGTGCATCTATCATCTCCTGCTGATGTCGGCTCTCGAAGGAGTTAGATATTCTGCTACCTTGAAAAGTTAATGTCCTTATGTCCACATATTGTTTTACACAAAAAATATCTACTAATTCTAGACACTGGTGTTACTGTTGATGATATTTTAACCATGTATATAATATTAACATCTAAAAGTGCAAAAGTGGTTAGTATGTTTCTTTAATTGTACGTCTTGGATAACATTAGCATTAATTTAATGTAGTAGTAAGTAGTCATTTTTCACTTTACTAGTAGTTATCATAAATCACAATCAAAATTATTTTATAGTCATATTTATCAAAAATATTAATAGATAATATTTGATAGGTTTTATTTCATTCTAAAATATTTTTTGCTGGAAAAATTTTTTTATATTAAAATTAATTATTTGATAGCTATTCTATTATTTATATTTATATTATTTTTTGGTGGAATGAATTTTGTATATGTACATTAATTTTTATTTTATATTTCTAACACACTTTGATTGTTATTAGTGTAATTCACACATTGCATTTTATTTTTATTATTTTTAGCATATTTTTAATAGATTTCTTTTATGGATAAATAATATAATTTTAAAATATTGTGTTACCATATTACTATACACCAAACGGAACACGCACTAATTTTGAGATAAATCTAACCAATTCAATCCTAAGTCGATTATATTTCTTTCTCAACGATTACTAGAAAAAGGAGAAAGCAACACAAGTTAGGCAAAAAAAAAACCATAATTATTGTAAATAGTAAGATATAAGAATGAGATATTTGTATTAGTATGAACTAGTGTATACCCCGTCCCCTGTACGGAAATATGTTAATACAATATTATAAAATCACATCTATTATCTATAAAAAAAATCCTATTATAAATATGAAAATAAATAAATAAATATGAATTACATTATGATAATTAAACTAATAACTGGAAACATAAGATTAAAATTAATCTAGATATAAATAACTCATTCTACTAAAAAAATAATATAGATATAAATAAAATAACTATGAAATATTAATTTTGATATAAATAATTCTTTCCATAAAAAAATAATCAATATATAAATAAAATAATACCTATCGAATATTTGCTACTACGTATCTATTAATATTTTTTGTAAGTATGGTCACTATTCTAAAAAATCCTTCAATATTTGCCTAGACCCTCGCCTAAACCCTTTACCTCGCCCCTCCTCCAAGGCCTTCAAGGTCACCAAGACCCGCCTAGACCCCAAAGACCCACCATAAATTCCGTCCATATGCCAACTGGGTGGCCCTAATTTCTGTGTAATATATATATATATTGTCCATTGGATAGATTATTTATAATCCAGATGGAGATACACTTATATGGAAATTTGTATATAAATACGGTAATTGTATATGATAAATTTATTATTGTTATTGGTTTAATTATATTGATATAGTTATTTCCTTATATAATATTTACTATCTATTCAATTATATGAGTTAATGGTAAGATAAAATAATTACTTTATTATTATTATTATTATTATTATTATTATTATTATTATTATTATTATTATTGTTGTTGTTGTTGTTGTTATTATTGCCGATATGTCATTATATTTGGATGGAAACTCTTTCTATCCAAAGTGGTTTATCTATATGATGATGATTATTATTATTATTATTATAATGTTGGGTGATATATATGGCATATATTTTTATAAGATATTTGGATGGAAACATCTATCTATCCAAAGTGGTTTATAAGATATTTCATCTATCCAATTTTATGAGTTAATGGTAAAATATAATAATTATTTAATCTTTTTTAATTATATAGATTAGAACTATCTAATTATTTTTATTAGATTTCCTTTTTGACGGGAGAAACCTTTGCGAGACGCACTCACGTGCCGCCACGTAGGCATATTCACTCACATGTCGCCACGCAGGCCCCAATGCATCGGTTTTAGTATATGTATAATATAGATAGATAGATGACATGATATGGCAAAACAAGAAATATAGGCCAATCTCTTTATATGAATGTATATTATGTATGTATATATAGTGTAAGTGAGGCCCATCCCCATCAAAATAAAGCACCCCTTTGAAATTCATGCCCATAACTATAACTAGACGTGTTACGTCTTGAAGGATCTAACTAGACAAGACTTAACGTGTTGGCAAAATATTACCATTTGTTTCAACGATCAAGACTTTACGTCTTCATTGTTTTTTTTCCCTAAAATATTTTTATTTAAATTTTACTTGTATGATATCGATCGTATATGAATAACCTGTTAAATAAATAACTTATCATAACATCTGGTCTAAGGTAATCTCAGAAAAATACCTTTCAAAAGAATCATTAATGGAAAGAGGAAAATTCAAAACCTCATGACAATTTGGAAGACTTCTAAATATTAGAGACCTCTTCTCAAAAGGATTACTTTGGCTTGTAGGCAATGGAAAAAGTATAAATGTATGGACTGATATATGGGTAAATGAACAATATCTTGAAACATTACGAAATAATCAAAACCCTAACCTAAAAGTCTGTGACTTTTTCACTACAAACAATTCATGGGATATGGATAAATTGAATAATATCTTTCCCCCTAACATCGTCCAAATGATCAGCAACATACATATCCCAACTAGAAATATTCCTGACAAACTTATCTGGATCTATAGTAACAATGGAGAATTCACAGTCAAATCCACCACTTCCCTTTTCAATACCAGTAACACAAATAAAATTAATGCAAACTGGATCCGGAAACTTAACGTCCCTCCAAATATAAAAAATTTTATTTGGAAGATTATCCTGGATATCTTACCAACCACTGCCCGATTAAATAAATATATAAATAGAGTTCCCAATACTTGCTCTCTCTGCAATTCTGACATAGAAGACACAAACCATCTCTTATTTAACTGTCAGATCACCAAATCTCTTATAGTAAACCTGGGTATCAAATTAAAAAAAGTATTTATTATACCGGACCTAACAGACAACACCTCTGAAAACATCATTAACACCAAAACACTCAATAAAGACTTCTCTGACCTTTGTCACTTATGGCACAGTATATGGGAACTCAGAAAAAATATTATCTTCCGAAATAACAAAAACAAAAACATCATCAACACGCTATACCAAACAATTGACAACATATCCTCCTGGAATAAAGAAAATAATAATTATATAAAACCTAAAATCAGTAGACCTCAACATAAATTATTTTGGAAACATCCACCTCCTAACACGATCAAAATTAATGTTGATGCCTCAATTAAAATTAATCATGAAACTCAAATTTGTTGCATTCTCAGAAACAATTACGGTCAGGTAATTCATATATACAAAAATAACATTAGAAAATGCTCTATTATTTTAGCAGAAACTATGGCTATATATGCAGGTATAAGACAGGCAAATGACTTGGGAATCAGAAGAGTCATTATTAAAAGAGACAACGCAACCATCATCAATGCCATCAATCACATAATCAAAACCCCATGGGAGATAGCACAATTAATTGAAGAAATCAAGTCTCTCAAAGAAGACTTCGAATCGATCAGTTTTCAGCATTGCTACAGAGAGGCAAATCAGGCAGCCGATTTCCTTGCAAAATCTCCTTTAAACTGTAATATTATCCTTGGTTCTTTCTGTTACAAGTTCCAAAACATCATCTTTTCAGATGATCATGGATGTCTGTAGCACATCCAACTCTTTGCCTACTGTAAAAAAAAAACTTATCATATGCAATGAGTAATAATATTAAGTGGCGGATTTAGGGGGTTTGAGGCAGCTGAAGTTCTTCTAGCACGGAAGAAAATTAAATCGAGAATTTATATTAATATATATATATATATATATATATATATATATATATTTTGGTAATTTTTACTACTTTTAGTAATAAAAGAGTTTTTTTTTTATTTAAAATGAAGGATTACAAAGATATCTTAGTTTAGTTAGTATAAAGAGGGGTTTTTTTATTTGGTAAAAATTCGAATGCGCAGAGCGCTATCCGAAAGCATCCTTGCGGATGAGGTCAAGTATCCCTGGATCATTTTGAATGATAGGGATATTGGTAAAGTGGCCAAGATGTGCAATCTAATCAGCCACGCTATTACAAATACGTCTTATATGTGCGAACGAAACTTCTGTAAATCTACTGATCAAGGCCCTGATGTTCGACATGAGAATTTCAATTTTCCAAGGACAGCCCACGCCATTTTTTAGATAATTAATTATAATAAGAGAGTCTCCTTCAATAATGATTCTCTGAATGTTCATTTATAGAGCCTTTAAAATTCCTTTGTGTAACGCCATAGCCTCGGCCACCAATGGTGATTGGGAACCAACCCTACCAGCCCCTAAGTTGATCAGTCTCCCTTCCAAATCTCGAATGATGAATCCAATTGAGCTTTCATGATTATGTGCCGAAGAGCCATCGAAGTCTAATTTATAGTATTCGTTCGGAGGTTTTTTCCATTTTTGCGCTTTATGTGAATGGATACCACTATTTCTGGGTTTGTGCTTTCTTTTGGTGGTTTTGTCTTTAGGGTCTAGGTTATGTTTACTTGCTTTGAGCCAGTTATTCATGTGATGATTCACAATGTTCTTATACCCCTCCATTGTCGGAAGTTTGTCATGCCTGAATATGTATTGATTACGGACCATCTAGGTTGTCCACCAGCTGAAAGCCATTCTCTGCTTTTGGGATATAGATAGATTATTAGCTAGGTTTGACAGGATTAATTTCATGTCCCTTGAATTTTGGATTGTATTCTAGATTAGGGATTTAACTTTATGGTCCAGATTTGCAAAGAACATATTATATTTGCATTCACAGAAGAAGTGAACCATATCTTTTTCATGGTGACCACAAATTGAATAGTATGGTGGAATTACTACACGTCTTTTTGATAGCCTAGCTGCAGTACAAAGCCCATTTTGGCTAACTTTTCACAAGAAATTTTTAATTTTCGGTGGGATGTCTAATTTCCAAATCCAACTGTTTTCGTCAATACACTCATTAGTGGAGTTTGTTACTAGTTTGTAAGCACTATCCGTGGAGAAACAATCTTTTTTTGTAGGCCACCAATAGAGCCTATCCTCAATCGGAGTCGAGGGAAGGGGAATGTTAGCAACTCTCGTTGCCATATCACTTTGAAGTGTTGCTGCTTGTTTTTTAGTATCCCAGGATCAATTGTCTAAGTCATTGCTTACAGTTTCGTCTATATTGATAGTACTAGGCTGAATACAGTGTTGTATAAGTTTGTATTGGGTATCCAGTTATCCTACCAGAAGTTGATTGATTTTCCATTTCCTACCGACCAGGCTAATCTTTTCTTGAAATTAGGGATTAGTTTCATAAGTTGGGTCCATTGCCATGATGTACATCCTTTAGCGTTATATTGGAATAAATGAGTGGTTTTGAGATATTTAATTTGGATAATTCTTACCCAGGTATTTGAAGGTTGTTCTATGATTTTCCATAATAATTTTAGCTGGAGGGCTTCATTCATGTGCTTGGATTTCCTAAGCCCCACTCCGCCAGCATGTTTTGATCCACATATTTTATCCTAGCTAATGAGGGGTTTATATTGTAGGTCTTTATTCCAGAAGAAAGATCGGTTCAGTTGATCTAGCCTATGGTGGATTGTTGGTGGAAGCATGAAGCTTTGTATTGAATAAAGGGGTTTCGACGAAAGGTTTGTTGATATGAGTGTAGCTCTTCCTTGTTGGGATAGGGAGTTAGCTTTCCATTTAGACAGTTGGTTCAAAGTGTTTCATATTATATCTTCAAAGGTATCTTTGTTTACTTTGCCATTGATTATTTGGCATCCTAGATATTTATCCAATTAATTGGTTTAGTTTGATATATTTAGACAACCTTCGATGTCAGCAAACCGAGCTCTAGGGATACCGGAAGTGCCTTGGAAAGCAGATTTATGGTAGTTCACTTTCTGCCCCGAGATTCTACAATATCCCTCAATAACACTTTTGACCTTCTCGCATGCCTCCATATTCCCTTTCGAGAAAATAATTATGTCGTCAGCAAACGCTTAAAATGGAATTCGAGGACCGTTTCTTCCAAATGACTTTTTCCATGTACGTTTGATTCAAGAGTGCGTTTTCTTGCCAGAACCTCAACACCTAAAATAAATAGGAAAGGAGACAGAGGGTCACCTTGCCTAAGACCCCGAGAAGGGATAAACACATCCGTTGGGCCATTATTGACAAGGATTGAAAAGGACATTGTAGTAACATACTCCAAAACGAGGGCAATGAACTTTTCATGAAAACCAAACTTCTGAAGAACCAGCAAAGTGAATTGCCAGTCCACTCGGTCATAAGCTTTTTCCATGTCGAGTTTGATAGCTAACCATTTGTCCTTACCCCTTCTAGTTTTAAACGAATGGAAAATTTCATGGGCAATGAGGACATTGTCTTGGATGGCTCTGTCTGAAACAAAGGCGCCCTGCAGTGGGTGAATAAGTTTTCCCATTACAGATTTTAAACGACCCGTAAGGATTTTTGATATAATTTTGTATATGGTTGAACAAAGGCTTATTGGTCTGTAATCGGCAGTCTTACTTGGATTCTCACATTTTGGGAGAAGCGTAATAAAGGTATGGTTAATTTGTCTTAGAATTTTTCCGGAGTGGAAGAAAGCTTTAACAGCTCTTGTGATGTCCGTTCCAACTATGTCCCAGAAGTCTTTGTAGAATTCAGCTGTAATACCATCTGGACCAGGAAACTTGTTATGTCCTAGCACAAACACTGCTTTTTTAATTTCTCCGTTGGATGGTTGTGTTATCAGGTGTCTGTTTTCTTTGTTCATGATTGAGTTTGTGATTGTTTGAAGTTAGTCATTCATTAAGTTCATGTCTATCGATTCCTTAGTAAATCGTTTGACGAAATCGTTTCTTATCTCAGTTTTTATGTTATCATCACCCACGATTAGTGTGCCGCTATTTGAGATAATATTCCTAATGACTTTCCTATGTCGTCTTCCTAAAGCCACTCAGTGAAAGTAAGCAGTGTTGGAGTCAGAAAGTTTTATGTGTTTAGATTTTGCTCATTGGTTCCAATATTCTTTTTGGAATAAGAGTAATATTTCCTTTTTCTGTATCAACTTTTGCTCCTTGATTGTTTTTTTACGTAGAGTGGTGTTGTTGGTTATCCGATTGGATTTTTAGAAGGTCATTCTCTACCAGTTGTATTTGTCTGAAAATATTTCCAAATGAATTCTTGTTCCACATTTTGGCCTTGTTTATTAGGATTCTTAGTTTGAAAACAATTATATATATTGCCGAGCCAGCCACAGAAGCTCTCCAAGCCTGTTTGACAATGTTTTTGAAGTCTGGCCGATGGAACCATATGTTCTCCATCTTGAAAGGCGGGGGTTTGAAGATTGAGTTAGTTTTTAGGTCAATTGTTATATGACAATGGTTAGACGATGAGAATCCACCGTTGAAAGTGCTTAAACCCGGATAGTGGTGAAGAAATTGTTGTTGAACTAGGACCCTGTCCAATTTTTCTAAAATGTTATCCTCCCCACTAGTCTTTTTCCTCCAAGTGAAGCTGTTTCCTGTGCATGGGAGATCTGTGAGCAAACATTTGTCCTTAAACTGATTAAGTCTTAGATTTTTTGAGAAATTGAAGGTACACCCACTCATTTTATCGCTGTTGTGACCAATTTCATTGAGGTCGCCAATAACTAAACAAGGGAGTTATTCTGAGGTGATAAGCGTTGTTAATGTATCCCAGAATGTGTCTTTTTCTTTCGCTTGTGGTGGGTCGTAAACAAAAAAAATAGCATACAGTCGAACTTGTTATCTAAATTTAAGTATTCAAATCTAATAATGCGTGGAAGATGAATTTTTACTCTAATAGTTTCATTATATAAGTTATTTTCATTCCAAAGGATCCCAAAACCTCCTGATCGACCATCACCTGGTGACCAAACAACACGAGAAAAACCAGTACTTTGCCAAACAGATTCCATGGAGATTATATCAGTTTTCGTTTCAGCCACAACCATTATTTTAACATGATCATTAATACGCATAGCATTGATGTCAGTCCAGAAAGTTTTCTTACCAATGCCCGAGAATTCCAAAATCGGATCTTCATATTTTAATTACATCTTCTGGTATAGAGCCACCAATACTTGGATCCATACCGAAATTACTTACACATTTGATGAGTAGTAAATTTATTTTTTCCCTATTATAAACATTGTCGTTAAAGATCATCCAGCCGATGCAGATTCTCTTGAGACCATAACGCAGGTCCTTGGGACAAAAACAATAGATATATCTTGGCCAAGACCAGGATAACATAATATAACGGACAAAGAACGGAGCCAACGAACTCCCAATTGTTGACAGAATCATCCACATGTTAACGAGAGACCAATAAGACTTTATGGTCGGATAAGGGGTGTAATCTATGAACATTTTTGGTTTGATTTGGATAAAAATTTCACTAAGCCCCTTTGTCTTGGATAATAGATTTCCAATGAGATTAAAGTGGGAGCTCCTTGGGACCTTTGTTATGATATGTTCAAAGGTTAAAACCTTTTTTTGTTCATAATTGATTTGGTTAAACTGCCATATCCAAAAAAGAGATTTTATTAATTCTTGGATTAGAGGGAAAGCGAAGTTTACTAAATTGCTTGAAACAACCCCGCTTCATGCTAACCCCAAGCCAAATGTTGTCAATGGTTAGTACGCAATCCAAGACTGGTAAAATGTAGTACAAAGAAGGATCTTTAAAATACATATACCAATACTTCAACTTGGTTTGATTAAAAGTAACCAAAATATAACATGGAAAGGTTACCCACCCCCAACCCAGATTACATAAGGGGTGTTTTCTACATTGCCATAATCGATAGGATATCATAATACATAGTTCCAAATTGCAGTTCCAAAAACTAATAATACCAACAACGACAGACATGGTCAAAATAAAACCACCATATGCAAATACATAAACAGAGAAACTAGTAGGAGATAAGGGTGGTTTCATTGTTATCCTGGCTTGGAGCAACTCACAACCACTAGTGAGCACCTCCACCTTCCTGCTGCCGAGCTTGCTACACATGCTTCCCCTTCTTTTTGCTGCTACCCATCAGAGTCATGGTAGAGCAAACAGAGTCACCATCCTCGACCTTTACTTTGCGCTTTCCTGACTCCGACAATGAACTAGCAAACATCTTGTAACGACCCAGATTTTAATATCCGGGTTACGTTTAGAGGGAAGAATTATCTCTCTGTCAGATCTTGCAATCCAAGTACGAGCTGCTTATTTATCAACTTCAAGTTATAACCCTGTTTAAGTTTTAAGGATTTAAAGATATAATTCAAGAAAAAGGGATTTCAAACCCTCAGAACAATCAAAGAATCCAATTGTTATTTTTGCTTTCGCACGTGAACCTTGTAAAGGCTCGGAATTTCAAATCCTAATTTTTCGGAAAAAGAGAATTAAAAATGAAATTAAATCGGTTTTAAAACTCGTTTAGCGGATTCCGACCGAAATATAAAATTTGACGAATAATTTCCATCCTTTTACCTCGAAAATTTAAAATAATTATCGGATGGCGATATCCTTGTCGATTTTAAAAATCTAATTAATCGAGAAAGCGAAAGTCGGGGAAACTAACACTTGGAAACTAATTTCGGGATTTGAAATTCGCGTATTCGGGATTTATTACCGGGTATTTAATTAAACAGATGCCCGTAATAAATACCGGTCACATATCCCGTCCGTCAATTCCTTTCACACCCGCCTCTCCCCTACCTCCTGCAACTACAGCTACCCCGTTCCCTTCTTCTGTACGCCATCTCCCCATCACTTCACATCTCTCCCTCCTTTAAAGTCTTCAGTTCCTCCTCGCTCTCCTGCGACATTCCATCTTCATCACCAAATCACCGTCATCTTCACTCATCATCGCACCATCACCACCGTCCTCCTCCTTCTTCCCTCCTTCAACCTCGAGCCACCAGCGGAAGGTCCCACGCACTCCTCGGGACCACGGCAGCAGAAACACCCCTCGGAGCCACCACCGAAGCAGCCCGGAGCCCTAGCGCTACCACCCAAGTCGCCGCCAGATTCGATCGCGAACCAAACTTTCGGTGAGTCGTTCTCCTTCGTTTTCTATCCCAACTTACCTTGGACTCCACCATCAACCTCACCCATGTCCAACGCAGACCCGACGAGCCTTCGCGAGCCACCGACGAAGCCCAGAACTCCGATCGAGAGCTCCGAAGTCGCGAAAAATCCATCCCGGTGAGCTCCCGATCCTTCTTTTCTTTCTCATTCGATGTCTTGAATCCTTTCGATGTTGGGCTAATCAGGGGGTGAGCGAGGGCTGAGTGCGGGGCGATCGGGTGAGCTCGAGCTCCGGCGAGCTCAGGAGAGACCGAGAGTGTGAGAGGCGAGGCTGGGCGAGCGTCGAGAGCGAGATGGGGCGAGAGCGTGAGCGAGCGAGTGCGAGACGCGGGGTGGGAGCGAGGTCGAGCATGGCAGGCGAGCTCGAGAGCAGGAGCACGAGACGGACGAGGCGTCGAGCAGCCATGGCCGGCGGGATGGGACCTCGATCAGGCAGGCGGGCGGGAGCTCTCCTTTTGAATCCGGGGAAGAAGGAAGGGGATGGATCCCGTGGGGCCCACCTCCCTTAAGTTTATTTTATTGTAATTGTTATATTATTAACCGGGTGAGATTATTTATACGGGTTCGGTTCGGTACGGTTCGGGTTATCCATTTATTATTTAACTATTTAGCGGTATTTAAAATATTATAATATTATTAGGACTTAATGATTTATAATGAATTTGGAAAAGAATTTCAAGGTTGGAAAGTAATCTAATAAATAAATTTAAAAAGGAATTTAGCGAGTATTTTCAAGGGGTCGGAGTTCTTAACTATTTAATTCGAATTTGAAACAGTTTTGGGACTAACCTGGGAATTATACTTGTTCGATGACTAACTAACATGATGATATGATCGTTTGACTAATGGTATAATATGTGTGACTAATAGCATGACTTGTGGTGAATTATTATAAGAGATTAAATGTTGGATAATTATGACAAGGTAGTAGTATTTTATATCACACAAATTACGTCTTATGGTTTTGATGAACCGTTGAGGTATATGCGGAAATGATGTATATAAACATGCGGAATTGGTTGAATGATTTATGGAGAACGGTGTGGCCTTGTGGAGCGGATGATGCGATGAAATGACTTTCATAATGTGTTACTTGTTCTATTGATTGAGGTGTGTTTGAGTGCTTAATAGTTGGATGTAGACTCAGTATATTCTTGTGGTGTAACTAGGTGATATTCTGTGATCGTGACTACTGTGTGCTGGATTCTTCTTCTGCTGATCTTCTAGCCAGGTAAGTCCTCCGGGGCTTACTCAGTAACCAGGACCTCCTGCCTGATGTGTCATATAGTATGTAGGTGTTGCATATGCATAAAAGCATGCCATGTAGTATCATGCTTAGGACTTGCACTTATCAATGAGCATTCTTATTTTGTATGCGTTTGAATACAGAACGACCGTTACCTGTGAGTCTTAGAGTCGTTGTTAGGGTCATAGGGCAGCCCAGCTTCATCGGGCATTGTCCTCCTTGAGTCATTTATATATATCATGAGATATGAGATGAGCATGAGATACGATATGATGATGAGATGTGATATGCTATATCATTGAACTGACCAGTCTCCACCCTATCTGGAAGGGGGGTGGTGGTAGAAGAGGGACATAACACTTGGTATTCTTTGTTAAGGCCTTACTTCATATTCTGCATATATGAATTAGGAGCATGATAGTGTGGTTAATATTTCAGTACTGCATGAAGGCATCCTTTTTCTAGGTATATATAGGCGTATTATATGTCTTCAGCGCGGTCAGAGGACCCACAGGCGAACTATTGGCCTGACTTTGTGGTATAGTTTCAGGTACCCGATCCACTGCTTGATTTTGTGCAGTTATGACGAGGTCCATTCATATGGCGGAGAGTGAGTGTTTGAACCCTGACTTCACTAGATTCATACTTTTGGGATTTCTTCCTACTTACACTCTGTTTTGACCCGGCTCTGCCGCGACACTGGTTGTATCGTTTTCAGAACTTATGTCCTTTGCATGATAAAAGGTTTTGCGCGTTGTAGACTTAGGACAGGTACAGGGGTTTACCCCGGGGTCTCTAACGGATCCTTCTAGATTTGGGTGCGAAATCCCACTTTAAACTACAAATCTTCGGTTTCAAACCTTCAACCTGTACTCGCGGCGCTAGATCCCAACGAGGGGTCTTATCCCTCGAAACGTAACTCGGGAAACATAATCTCGGGCAGTTACAAACCTGTCCTAATACAACTAGTCAAAACACAAAAGAGATAAAACGAGTTTAAATCAATATAAATATATGTTTCTAGATGACAGACTTAACCAAAACATTTGTAAAGTCAAGCTATAATAGGTGAAGTCTTCTTAACACTCTCGTCCCGTGAGAAAACCCCGCCATAGAAGCAAATCAGCAAGCAAAAGGGAGCGGGTACCTGAAACTATACCACAAGTCAAGGTCGAGCCACTCATGCGGGACCGGAAGTCCTCGTTGAGGTCATATAATATGCCTATACCTAGAATAAAGGATGACTAATGCAGTACAAGATTTAAATCACATAAGCATGCTTTGACAGTTATAATATGCGGAAAAACTGTAAAGGGCCAAAGACAATGCCAAGTGGCATATCCCTCTCCTACCTCTGCACCCCTTCCCGTTAGTGCAGAGACTGGCCAGATTGGTGCTATAGCATAATAATTTCCTCGTGGTGGTGCACAAACCACAACATCATCATATCATATCATATCATCTCATCGCTTTCCCGATGGTGTTGGGCTATCATATCATGCTCATATCGACTCGATTGACGCAGGGCAACCCGATGAGGCTGGGCTACCCTATGACCCTAGCAAAGACTCTAGGACTATCACAGATAACGGCCGTTCTGTTTCAAACGCATAAAGAATAGGGATGCTCATTCATAAGTGCAAGTCCTAAACATGATACTACATGACATGCTTTTATGCATATGCAACACCTACATACTATATAACACATCAAGCATGAGGTCCAATCACTTGAGCAAGCCCCGGAGGACTTACCTGGAGTCTTCACATCCAATTAATCAGCAACCAAGCCACTTGGATAATCATCCATCGGGAAACAAGCCACTCAGATAATCATCCAATCACACTAGCAAGTAAGAAGCACGGAACAACTCATCAATACATATTTAATCAACACACAAGCTTGTTTCCAAGTCATCACAAGACTAAGTAGATATTATTTTATTCAAGTAATCTAGCATTCTCATCATGACCATCATTCTTAATTAACCTTGTTCCCATTAAGTATGAAACTTAGTTCAAAGCATTACTAAGGTTATCACTCAAAACATCTTACTTCAGTCAATCTCCGGTTTCCTTAAACACTTACTCAAGTCATTCATCAACTATCAAATACTCAACAAAATCATAAATGCCCGAAACCATGGATCAACAAGTCTTATTTATTAAATTATTATGACCCCAAATAAGACAGCGTATTCAAGGGTAAACAAAGCAGATCAAGGTCATAAGACAACACAACCAAGAGTAAAAGCATAGCAAGTTCTTAATACCACTCTTGTATTATTTTAACAATTGTAGGCAATCTTAATCTAAATCAATCCTAACAAGTATCCCTTCAATTGGTTCATTCTATCATGATCATATGACATTCAAATAAAACACTCATACCTAAAAGTATGTTCTCTATAAGGAGAATCCTATCTCATTTTCCATTTTATACACTTAGCGAAGTTGTCTAAGGGGTACCCAGATTGGTTATCCTATTAACAGATCTTCTAGGTGAAAAGTCAACAATTATCAAAGTCATACTATATCTACTTTATTTAACTAATCAACCTACTCAACAAGGTCACAAGGCATAATAACTACTAAGTCTTCAAGACGCATCTCTTTATCTAATGTTCCAGCTTTACTTATCAAGACAAATTATTAAATCACATCTCAAGGTAGTACTTACTCTAAATTGGTTTATAACTCAAAATAATTTAAACTAGGATAAACAATAGACCATTTATAAATTCATTTATCGCAAGCAAGATTAAAACATAACAAGTTCGCAAGACATCTTTTATGTGACCTTGTATGCTTATTCATAATTGAATTACACTTATAAGATTTTACTAATCAACTCATTAATTGATTATAATACTACTCAATTGGAGTTATCACTATGTAAATATAACAACTATCCATTTTATGATTCAACCGATTCTAACTATAGTGAGGAGATCAAATAACATTAGTTATTACCTTCTAAAGCTTAATTGGGTTAAAAAAGCATATATAATTTTTATTTTCTATTGAGATTATAACAATTATACAGCTCATGAATTAACAAGACAAATCATGTCAAACCCAATTCAACTTCACTCATATCAACCAATTTTCAAGGTCAATCCAAATAAAATCCCAAGGCCTAAGGTTTGTACCAAAAGAGGTTAGCAGGGGCATCGACATCAGTATCGAACTGGACTCCGGCGTCGAGGTGGCTCCGAATATGAACAAGGAGATGGCTCTGTGTCGTCTTCGGCGAACTCGGCTCTTTGTCGGTGGTGTACGGGAGTTATGCGGGGACGGCTGAGAGAGAAGGCCGGACAGAGGGGTACACCGACGGCTGCTGGCTCAGGCTTCGATGGCGGCACCGAGGTGGGTGAAATCGAGGTCGGCGCCTGGGTGCTTTCGAGCTCAGACGACAGTGACTTTGGAAGCGGGAGGGGAGGTGTCAACTCCGGCGAGCTCGACTCCCCATTGATGGTGTACAGGTCTCGTCAAGGTCGGGCAAGAGAGAAGGTCGGGCGAGAGAGAATCGCCGATGTGAGAAGAGGAGGGCGCCGACTCCGTATCTACCATGGGAGCTGTGACATGGTCCTCCTCGTCTTCCGTTCTCTCCACTACTGGTGTCGTCGGCGAAAGGTCGAGTAGCTAGAGGGGCCGAGGAAGACAAGGGGAGCAAGAGGGGAGTGCAGAAGCAATGAATCGGAAGGGAGAAATGAGAGGGTGAGCGAGACGAAGAGAGATAGACGAAGGGATCGAGCTCAGATCTGGAAATTAGAGAGGAGCGGTGGAGGGGATCTGAAATGAGGAGGAGAGAGACTAGTCTCCTAAGGTTATAAGGGTATATATACCCGGGGAGTTAGGGTTAGCTTAGCTTTAGAAAAATAACAAAATAAAACATTTATTTCAAGATTTTGAAAATATTCACACAATACATTACAAAATTCGACTCAATCAATTTTATTCAATTTAAATATGCCATAAAATTCATCATATTCTCCTTGACAGTTTCAAAACAATATTTATTTCTTTGAAATCGGATATACGCCGGAATTTGATTTGAATAAAATAGAAATCATTTTGATCGAGGACGGAGATTTTTTTTTAAAATTTTTTTGAAATCTCATAGATTTAATATTGAGATTAAATTATAATTCATAAAATAATATTTTAAAATTTTGAGTCTTTACATTCATCCACCTCTAAAAACAAGTCTCGTCCTCGAGACTAAAATCCTTTTTAAATGCAACAAAACATTTCAAAGACTCAAGTCAGCTGCTCCTATGTTAGTCAACCAGATTTTCAAGGATTCAGGAAGCGATTTATCCACCTCTAAGGACTAATCCCGCATTCCACTTCCTAAGTTCATTTATCAACATCAAACTCAAGTATCACATATTCAAAACATCATCATAGCAAGATTCATCATCATATTAGATTTCAGCATTCCAACCTTAAGGTATCAACATATCGGAATTTATCATACTAACAAGTCCCATTATTAGCGGATCGTAAAACCACTAAAATCTGCACATTGCTATCAACCAGAAAAGAACACAATCATCATACTCACAGATCACCACCAACCCAAAAGGGCACAATCAAGCTCATGAAGTGAAAGTCATGTCCAAGCTAGGCTCATATCATGTTTTAAATCCTCAAATAAGGTCGCGCCTCTCATCAATCTAAACGACCCGCTCTTGATCACACTACATAGGATTATGCAAGGATGATGCAAGGCCTCAGTTGTAACCGAAGGAAACAGACAACACCATCTGATTTCAAAGTAGCACGATCTAATTAAGGACAATTTGACTGACCCTTGACACGAAGAGAGACTCGGATCGTATCTGGTAAGAATGAACACGAGATTTTTGTCGATGCCCATGAGAAACCCTTAAGGTTATGATTGTATCATTCAAATCATCACGAAACACATCATGTCATAAAACACAGAACGTGGTAATCTTGCACACTAACATGAACCTGTCTCGGGAGGCAACGATGATACGATTCTAGCACTAGTGTCATATCATTTGGTAAGGTACAAGATGAATAACCTATCACCATGAGAGCAATATCGATATACATATTATCCTCAAGTCAAATAATTACCAATAGGGAATATCACACATATAATGACCAGGAATGTTATTAAAGTACAACGATAAATGTAACCATTTGTCACCCGAATATGACTAAATATATTTAGTATGTGCTTGAGGGAATCCTATATGCTACTATAGTGTAAGGAACTAAACAAAACATGTAAGAAATAGTATGAACATGTCTCAAGAGTCGCAAAAGAAACATCATATAGTTTACTAGAAAGACAAGGGCAAGTGTGTACTTTATGCAATTGTGTCACCAAGGCTTATATCAACATACATTTCATACCATTATAACCTCAACATGGGAGATAGTATAGTGTCAACAATCTTTAAGAAAGAAAAAGGTGGTGCATATACATGCAAGTGCAGTTTAAACCATAGGGGTGGTCGTGCGAGCATACGAGGCTTAAAACCATTAATGCATAACGAGTATAGAAACACATCATGTGGCAAGTAAAAGTAAGCATGTTCAATATTATAACTTATGCATGGCTGTTATCCGAATAAAATAGAGTATGATGGTGTCAAAATGTAACGAGATAGCTCTAATAAGGATATTCAAAATGTGTAAGCAATCATAATCTCATAAAATCACATAACAAGGGCAAATATGCAAGATAGGTATACTATCCAAACCCTATTACATAGGTGACCATACAAATAACGTAAATAGTGCAAAGAATCGCATACCACATCAGTGATGCGAGATTTCTACATGTTATCACTAACACAGGACGATGGGTAAATGCACGAAATCATACTTTAACAACTAACAAGATGCTGCATAATGAGTCGGACTAATCATATCATAGGAATGATCATATAAGTAATATAGAGAGTGCAATAATCATGTAAGCATATTCTCCAATACTAAATTACCAAATAGTATTTAATAACATGGCAAGGTGTAAGCATGCAGATGTATGGTCTAACCACTAACATGGCGATTCACAACCAGACAAAACAACTATATAACCATACAACATGAATATAGGTGAAGTATAATCGAGAACGATGTAAGTCTAAAACGGTGGGGACTAAGCATAGATATATAGAGTATAATGCCATAGATATGCATACCAACTAAGATACAGATAGAAAAGGCACGGCCGAGCTATCATGAGTCATGTCGTAATAGTAATCAGTCACTTAGGGCATAAAACTCAATAATCATTTCTTTGAAAGTAGAGATCATATAAGAGGTACTAGTAGCACACAGCACAGTAGGAGGGCACATAGGTAGCATGTAACGACATATACTATAGCAACGCATAATAGGCCAAAATGATCTTGCGAAAACCTACTAGGAGCATGAAAGATGTATGAGGAGGAAGTAATGCGACCATGATACAATAGCAATTATCTCAATTTACACAATGTTAGGATGTGAACATTCATGTCAACAAGGCATAATGTTACAAGTAACTAGATGTAATCTCATATCAAGTCATGGATGCTTAAGTGTGGCTACCATCAAAATCAAATAATAGTATCCAAGGGTGGCATATTACAAGAGAATAACACGTTGTATTTATCCAAAGATCATCACATGAATTAATATAGCTACAGTAGTGGGTGGTCATGCGATGTGTGAAGTCCTTAAAGTATAACAATCGTAGAGTTATAGCACAAGTTAAGATGGGGCAGCGGTGAGGGATATATAGTTAAAAAAGGCTTACCACATAAAGCATAAAATCATAATATAACTACATCGATATCATTAATAAGTATAAGCATACAAGAGCAAATGATCATGTAAGGAGAACATACAAGGATAACAAGTTTACTATGAAGCGGTGATAGTAATAATAAAGGCATGATGCAGATGGGGCATACAGTCACAACATAACTAATTTAATTAATACCTAGCATTCTTAAGCCTCCAAAAGGGCAAGCGGTAACAAAAGAATTTTATAAGGACTATCATGAATATATGATTAGGAGTGATAACAACAATATAGATGAAGAATAAGATCACTCAGTTCACAAGTCATGAATCATATGTGACACTTAGCAACACTAGATGAGCCACGTGTTATAACCATAGGATATACATGTATGGGGATAACATGACAATGCATCGAAAATCAAACCAATCATATAACAAGGCGAGGGAAACACAAAATGAGTACTATGAAAGGTAATACGATCCTAAGATAAGGTATATAAGGCATGGATGGATCAAGTGCAGTAAGAAGATATACATATCAACGTAGGTGCAAATAGAACAAACATATATCACAATAATACATCAAAACAAGGAAACACAAACAAGACTACCATCATAACCAAACATAAGTTTCTCGGGGCAACATCGACTCATCCTCATTGACTCCATGACCCATTCCGAAAAGAAGCTTAGTTGCTTCTTAGAGAGACAATGTACTTTGAACACCAACCATAAGGAAGACCTTCAAACGAATTTCTCGAATGAACAAAGACTTTAAAAGAACTCTCGATACGAAAGTTGACATCCAGCAGATTTCTAATAATCACTCATCAAGACCCCCCCTTTTGGTATTGTACTCCCTCAAGACAATCAACACTTTAACTTATATACCAGTTCGCAACACGTTAGACTCATAAGGCTTGGATTACAGGTGACCAACATGGAAGGAATTTAGAAGAAACCAGAGCGGCAAGGCAAGAGAAGAGTGTTGAAGAGAGACAAGGAGTTATCATGACAATTTATCGAGGTCCTCAAAGATCGCAAATAAAACTTCACCAAGAATTCAAAGAAGTCAATCAATAGGTCAACTTGCTATCTTAACAAATCTCACCATTAACATGTTAGCTTGAATATAGAGTGTCTTCCCTTAGAGAGGAGGAAACCCTTTAATCAAGATTTAAAGTCTACATTTTAGAGATCATTCTTGTCTTCATTACTAAGCAAGTTACATCTATTCATCATTTCAACCTATAAAGGCCAAGTTGTACAAGTCTCCTTCCCTAACCAAATAAACAAGCCAGAATTTATCTTATTGGAATAAAAGACATGTAAGTTATCAATTATACAAGTCAAACAATTATAGGATAATGAGTAGCCACATAAGCAATATATCATAATCAACCATCATCGTTCATACAACAAGATAGAGGGGCATGACATAATTTCACAAAATTTCATAACATCACAACATATGAACGTTAACACGTCGATGGTAGGAGGAACAATGTCATATCAATCACATAAATCCTATTTTATGTGATTGATGCAAGTCATGTCTATTCATTGATTCTGATACATTTTAGTTGAGTTGTATACACATGATCCTCTTTTGAACAAATTTCGCATATGAGAGCAATATCATTAGAATTCATCATGTAAGGCATCGCTAAATAAATCATAGAACAATATCATGCCAGAACATCTCAATTACGCATATAAGCGATGCATTTTGTGATCCCTACAAGTATTCCACAGGCGTCCCCATGAAATACTTGTACAAGTATCACAAAATTGTCACAATGTTTTCACTAGATCAGACCAAGTACTTTACAAGCGTCCCTATAAAATACTTGTGTCGAGTTTATGAAAACATCATCATGTAAGCATGAATCAATCATTTATATCAAGAATCTAAATTCCATAAGCATTTCTTATCAACTGAACCATAAAGTCTTATAGTCAGAATATCATGACTCTCAATTCAACACACATAACTTCTCAATTCTCAAACCATAAGTTTTTCCATCAACCAGAGTAAGATTCTCAAACCTGAGCTCATAAGCTTCCACTAACCAATACGAAACATCAGTCATAACAGTGTAAATCCCCATAATCTCATCTCATGTCCTCATCAAACCAAGGCTAAAAGGCACCAACAATTTCCATCATAAGTGATATACGTAGCAAACAAATGTGTATAAGTCAATGCATCAAGAATGACAACAATTGTCCAATCCAAGTCGTCAAGTACCATACATTATATGCGCATAACAAGATCAAAGCATGTTATAAGAATTACGTCAGATGTCATAACAAGGGAAACTCATATAAACAAATATCATACCAAGTCATCAAGAATAACACACATGAGTCACCAAACTTCTCCCCCAAATTTACTTATCTCTAAATTCAAATTTACGAATTACCCAAACAAGATTCTAAATATGTCTTCCATGCCCATCCATAAAGTATAAAGCTAATGGTCTCTACCAATCCCAATCTATATCCGTAAGGGATAGCTATTGCCACGACTACCCGATCAAGTCCCGATTCTCGCTTCTTAAGGTGGTTATCTTAGTTATCCATATTAAATTCATTTTGCCCTTTGAGAACGTTCAAAGCTCGTGGAAACCTATGGGCCATTTTATTTCCAAAACTCAAAATCACCAATTGTTTTCCAACTCATTTGTACTCGGATTGCACAACCTCGCTCTGATACCAACTTTGTAATGACCTAGATTTTAATATCCGGGTTACGTTTAGAGGGAAGAATTATCCCTCTGTCAGATCTTGCAATCCAAGTATGAGTTGCTTATTTATCAACTTCAAGTTATAACCCTGTTTAAGTTTTAAGGATTTAAAGATATAATTCAAGAAAAAGGGATTTCAAACCTTCAGAACAATCAAAGAATCCAATTGTTATTTTTGCTTTCGCACGTGAACCTGTCCTAATACAACTAGTCAAAACTCAAAAGAGATAAAACGAGTTTAAATCAATATAAATATATGTTTCTAGATGACAGACTTAACCAAAACATTTGTAAAGTCAAGCTATAATAGGTGAAGTCTTCTTAACACTCTCGTCCCGTGAGAAAACCCCGCCATAGAAGCAAATCAGCAAGCAAAAGGGAGCGGGTACCTGAAACTATAACACAAGTCAAGGTCGAGCCACTCATGCGGGACCGGAAGTCCTCGCTGAGGTCATATAATATGCCTATACCTAGAATAAAGGATGACTAATGCAGTACAAGATTTAAATCACATAAGCATGCTTTGACAGTTATAATATGCGGAAAAACTGTAAAGGGCCAAAGACAATGCCAAGTGGCATATCCCTCTCCTACCTCTGCACCCCTTCCCGTTAGTGCAGAGACTGGCCAGTTCGGTGCTATAGCATAACAATTTCCTCGTGGTGGTGCACAAACCACAACATCATCATATCATATCATATCATCTCATCGCTTTCCCGATGGTGCTGGGCTATCATATCATGCTCATATCGACTCGATTGACGCAGGGCAACCCGATGAGGCTGGGCTACCCTATGACCCTAGCAAAGACTCTAGGACTATCACAGATAACGGCCGTTCTGTTTCAAACGCATAAAGAATAGGGATGCTCATTCATAAGTGCAAGTCCTAAACATGATACTACATGACATGCTTTTATGCATATGCAACACCTACATACTATATAACACATCAGGCATGAGGTCCAATCACTTGAGCAAGCCCCGGAGGACTTACCTGGAGTCTTCACATCCAATTAATCAGCAACCAAGCCACTTAGATAATCATCCATCAGGAAACAAGCCACTCAGATAATCATCCAATTACACTAGCAAGTAATAAGCATGGAACAACTCATCAATACATATTTAATCAACACACAAGCATGTTTCCAAGTCATCACAAGACTATGTAGATAATATTTTATTCAAGTAATCTAGCATTCTCATCATGACCATCATTCTCAATTAACCTTGTTCCCATTAAGTATGAAACTTAGTTCAAAGCATTACTAAGGTTATCACTCAAGACATCTTACTTCAGTCAATCTCCGGTTTCTTTAAACACTTACTCAAGTCATTCATCAACTATCAAATACTCAACAAAATCATAAATGCCCGAAACCAAGGATCAACAAGTCTTATTTATTAAATTATAATGACCCCAAATAAGACAGCGTATTCAAGGGTAATCAAAGCAGATCAAGGTCATAAGACTACACAACCAAGAGTAGAAGCATAGCAAGTTCTCAATACCACTCTTGTATTATTTTAACAATTGTAGACAATCTTAATCTAAATCAATCCTAACAAGTATCCGTTCAATTGGTTCATTCTATCATGATCATATGACATTCAAATAAAACACTCATACCTAAAAGTATATTCTCTATAAGGAGAATCCTATCTCATTTTCCATTTTATACACTTAGCGAAGTTGTCTAAGGGGTACCCAGATTGGTTATCCTATTAACAAATCTTCTAGGTGAAAAGTCAACAATTATCAAAGTCATACTATATCTACTTTATTTAACTAATCAACCTACTCAACAAGGTCACAAGGCATAATAACTACTAAGTCTTCAAGACGTATCTCTTTATCTAAGATTCCAGCTTTACTTATAAAGACAAGTTATTAAATTACATCTCAAGGTAGTACTTACTCTAAATTGGTTTATAACTCAAAATAATTTAAACTAGGATAAACAATAGACCATTTATAAATTCATTTATCGTAAGCAAGATTAAAACATAACAAGTTCGCAAGACATCTTTTATGTGACCTTGTATGCTTATTCATAATTGAATTAAACTTGTAAGATTTTACTAATCAACTCATTAATTGATTATAATACTACTCAATTGGAGTTATCACTATGTAAATATAACAACTATCCATTTTATGATTCAACCGATTCTAACTATAGTGAGGAGATCAAATAACATTAGTTATTATCTTCTTAAGCTTAATTGGGTTAAAAAAAACATATATAATATTATTTTCTATTGAGATTATATCAATTATACAGCTCATGAATTCACAAGACAAATCATGTCAAACCCAATTCAACTTCACTCATATCAACCAATTTTCAAGGTGAATCCAAATAAAATCCCAAGGCCTAAGGTTTGCACCAAAAGAGGTTAGCAGGGGCATCGGATTTAGTGTCGAACTGGACTCCGGCGTCGAGGTGGCTACGAATATGAACAAGGAGATGGCTCCGTGTCGTCTTCGGCGAACTCGGCTCCTTGTCGGTGGTGTACGGGCTTATGCGGGGACGGCTGAGAGAGAAGGCCGGACAGAGGGGTACACCGGCGGCTGCTGGCTCAGCCTTCGATGGCGGCGCCGAGGTGGGTGAAATCGAGGTCGGCGCCTGGGTGCTTTCGAGCTCAGACGACAGCTACTCCGGAAGCGGGAGGGGAGGTGTCGACTCCGGCGAGCTCGACTCCTCACTGATGGTGTACAGGTCTCATCAAGGTCGGGCAAGAGAGAAGGTCGGGCGAGAGAGAATCACCAGTGTGAGAAGAGGAGGGCGCCGGCTCCGTATCCACTATGGGAGCTGTGACCTGGTCCTCCTCGTCTTCCATTATCTCCGCTACTGGTATCGTCGGCGAAAGGTCGAGTAGCTAGAGGGGCTGAGGAAGACAAGGGGAGCAAGAGGGGAGTGCAGAAGCAATGAATCGGAAGGGATAAATGAGAGGGTGAGCAAGATGAAGAGAGAGAAGGGATCGAGCTCAGATCTGGAAATTAGAGAGGAGCGGCGGAGGGGATCTGAAATGAGGAGGAGAGAGACTAGTCTCCTAAGGATATAAGGGTATATATACCCGGGGAATTAGGGTTAGCTTAGCTTAAGAAAAATTACAAAATAAAACCGTTATTTCTAGATTTTGAAAATATTCACACAATACATAACAAAATTCAACTCAATCAATTTTATTCAATTTAAATATGCCATAAAATTCATCATATTCTCCTTGACAGGTTCAAAACAATATTTATTTCTTTGAAATCGGATATACGCCGAAATTTGATTTGAATAAAATAGAAATCATTTTGATCGAGGACGGAGTTTTTTTTTTAAATTTTCGAAATCTCATAGATTTAATATTGAGATTAAATTATAATTCATAAAATAATATTTTAAAATTTTGAGTCTTTACACATCTCCAATTGCTCAAAATCACGGGCCACTGAAGGAGAGGCATTATGATTCACAAAGCGCTCCTGAAGAGACTTATCTAGCCGACCAGGGTGGCTTAAATCAGGCAAAACAAATTCCACTGAAGGCGGAACACTCATAAGCATAGCATCAAAGTCGGCCTGAGAGAACCCAGGGTCAGCCAAGCCATCCTCCATCAGCAACTCCTCCATGAATTCATCTTCATCAAAATCCAGATTCTCTTCATCGTCAACAACCCAAAAAAAAGGGTCGGGTTGCGGCTCTGCTTTAGGAAAGAGGAGCTCATCATTTTGGGATCATGGTAGGAGGCAGAGGGGGAGCAGTAGTAGCAAGCGTAGGGGAGGGAGCAGGCCCAACAAAGTTCACCAACACTGCGTCAGTAGAGGCAGCCCCACAGACCCCTAAGGAACTAACAGGGGACTTGGAGGAGGAAGAGTCCGAGGACAAAGACACATTCTTACCAAATCATAGAAGAATATCAGATTTAGGATGGCCAAAGGAAGGGGGAGGAATCAAAGAGGGCCTCTTTGCCGCCACTTTGACCCAAGCACCCTGCCCATCATCTGCAGGAGCCTCACCATCAGGAACCTCTACCTCCGAGGGCTGCTCTGCAGGGTTTGTAGCATTGGCATTGCACAAGTTCCTCATGGGGCAATCCTCAAACATATGCTCCTTCGATCCACAGCTGCCACGCCCTTGAGGAAAGTCCTCAAACCAGATGGGGTATGTTTCCACAACACCTTCCTCATTGATCACAAACACACTCCTCCCTTTAATCAGGGTAACGTCGACCGATACACACACTCTCGGGTACCTAAAGCGGGCATCCTTAGAGTTGAAAGCAGCAATCCGGATAATCTGGCCTAAGTCATTCTCCTGGATGATATCCCTAAGGATATCATCATGAACATACTTGGATGGTAAGCCTGGAAAAAGGACCCAGAGATCAAGCTTAGTAACCGACTCCTTCCAAGGATCAAAGTCGAGACTCCATGGGCGGAGCAAGATTAATTGACTCAACACTCGGTAGGGATGGTTCTCCCACACTAGGGCATGATCATCAGCAACATCAAAGCGCAACTCAAACCAATTGTTAGCAATTGGGATGATTTGGAAGCCCCCTGTTAAGAATTTCCACACATACCTAACTTTCTTTCGGACTTCCTTTGCCTCCAAGGGATCACTAATGATAGTGGCAAAAAGAGAGGATTTTTTAGGGCTGAGATGTTTTCTTGGAGATGCCCCTGAAGAGCCAGGAGCCTTTTTCTGTTGATTGTTCTTCTCTTAAATTTTTTTTCTCCGCTTTCGCCTTCCTACTTGACTTGCCAGCAACCTTGCACCGAGGCATCTGCTCTTTGAGATTATAGCCCTTCGGCTTTTGGGTCTTCTCAGTTTCCGAGGTAGGATCATCTACCACCAGAGGGTGTTTGCCCTTGTCAACTCCAATCGGAGACACGCACAAACCACACACAAAGAGAGAGTAAGTAATTGAGAGATAGCAGATTAGATAGAAAGGATTCAGAATGAAGAAGAGGTGCAAGAAATCACCTTTATATAGAGGAAGAGAACTATCCACCTTGCTTGGAGAGAGCTAAATCCAAGCCCCCACCCCCCCCCCCCAACAGAGAAACCATCGCACTCGCCACCCGAATTTCTTATAGCAGTAACCAAAGTCCCAACCCTCCAATCTACAGAGCAATGAACCAACCAAATACAAGCAAATCTTCTTCCAATCCCAAGCAATAATCAACTTCACAAGCCATGACCTACAACGACGAAGGATTAGCTTGATATGATTAGGGTTAAGATAACCCCAACGTACGCAATCAATGAATTGGGGATAGTGAAGAGCACCACTGGGAGAAGGCCAACACATAAGCAATGATGGAGCTTGGCCACTTGGAATAGGATGTGAATAGGGTTATCATCCAAACACATAGGTAAGGATGGGGGTTCTGCAATGGAGGTGTACGGCTTCGCGGGCATGAGAGAGGAGAGATAGAGATTTCTCTTCAAAAATTTCACTCTTAGGGTTGGGGGAGACGTTTCATATTCCGTGCGTGAGGCGTGTTCTTCTTGGGACGGGTTTCTCATTTCTCTTTCCCATTTTAGTAAAAAGGGGTTTTGATTACTTTGAGGTCATTGATTCAAACCCCTTTAGCCTCTTTTTCTTATATATATATAGAATGTTTTTAAAAATAAATAAAAGAAAATCATATCATAAAATTTGGTTTGAATATGTACTAATTTTAGTCTGAAAAAATAATAGAAAGTGAATCAATATTATAATACTAAAGGAGAAGTCGCCTACGACATGTGGCGACTTCTCCTTTAATGTAGCTTTTTTTTACATTAATTGATTTATATTAATTGTTTGTTAAAATTTTAACAAACTTATTTTCTTTTTGTTTTCGCATAATAAATTAGATTTGGTTTTATCCTTTATTTAGATCCTACCTTATCTAATTTAGAGGATAAAACCAAATCTTAACTAATTACAAATCTTATTAAGTAACTACCTTATCAAATTAAAAATATTTTTACCAAATTTGTTTTAATTGATTTATTTAGATTCTAGCTTATCTAATTTATAGAATATAGCCAAATCTTAACTGATTACTTAATTAGAAAAAAAAATAGAAAAAGAAATGTGATATTTATAGAGGTTTGGTACGTGGTATCTTCACCCGGTTGTACTTTCTCGATCAACAAGACTAAGGTGATCATTGTTTTCATTCGGTTGTTATGCAGACAATTAATGATTATCATTATTTTTATGCTTTTATATATACCGCAATCGAATTATTGATTTCTTAGTAAAAATTAGGCCTACTACAAAATTAGTTGAGATATTAAGGATAAATATTAATAACAAATATCCGCACAAATGTTGATTGTGTGAGGATATATATCTGCATATCTAATTGCACAAAATTAGTTGAGCTATTCTCTATATTTGGTCGGTTTAGATATTCATTGGATAAAATAAAAAGTAAATCATATTTATCTTAACAAATCAAACCTGATTTTCACACACATATATATAATTCATCCTCTTCCAACCGATGCTTACTCTCTGATATATTTTGACGTTCATGATCAATAATTCAAATTATTAATTCTTCGGAAATTTCACGAGGTACCCCTGAGGTATCGCGAAATTCACGCGGTGACCAATTCTTTTACCTCTTTCACGTGGTACCCCCGAGGTTTGAAATGTTTTCACCTCGTGTCCACTCTCTTAATTTTAACAGCCTCCGTTACTTTGAAATAAAAAAAATTAATTACTTCAATTAAAACCATTCCCGAAAGAACGCAACGCTCCACTCCACAGGGTGAACAGCAGGCGCGCACCAGGCTGCTGGAGGGGGATCGCCGGCATTGGTGTTGGCGGTCGCCGGCATTGGGGCGCAGAGGGGGACTCGCCGGCGTCGGTGGTGGCGGACTCTGGGCGAACAAGGCGGGGGTGCTGCACAGTCAGACCTAGGCGAAGAGGGCGAGATTCCGACAGGTATGTCCAATTTCGAGCTTTTTCGACTATGTAGATGGTTAATGTTGCTCCTGCAAGGTTGCTTCTACACCAATGGCTCTCTAATTTTGCCCCTTCTTCGAATTTGTAGAAGAATTTAGTTGTTGTGTCATGTTAGGGTTTAGGGTTCTCGAATTTGTCGAATATATGAAATTAGTATGTCGAATCAAGTATTATGCACATGGATATAATTGATTCTGAAGTGGTTCTTCATTGATAATGAAATGGTGGTTTATTGATAATGAAATTGTGGCTTATTGATTTGAGTAATAGAATGAGTGAGCGTTCGTCAACAAGTTGTGAATCAAATAAAACTTGTGTGAGAGTGCTTTGTCGTCATCAGTTGCCAGTAGTAGTCTTAACAGTGAATGATCAACGAAAGGATAGCTATGGAAGACAGTTCTATAAATGTTGTCGCTGGAAGGTATGTTGATAATCTACCTAGATGTGATTTGTTTGAAATTTTCATTGTCATTATATAAATGAAGTTTGTTTGCAATGATTTTAGGGCATTGAAGATTGTGGGTTTTTTTAAATGGTGTAAGAATGACACTACTAGTTCAGGGTTAGGGGTAGCACGAGTTGCTAACACCCCTGCTGAATTCAACACAAAACAAAGTTCACTAGAGGAGAAGATTGCAAAGCTGAGTGAGAAAAAGACGATGTTGCGCATGGAGGTGAAGAGACTACAATCTGAAAATTGGAGCTTGAAGGCAGAAAGTTTGACATTGAAGAATGAAAAATCTACATTGGAGAGGGAAAAATGTAACACCATTGCAAGGGAAAAATACGCTATTAGATTTGCTATATGTTCTTGGATTATAGTTTTTTTAGTGGTAGTAGCTTTTGTATCGGTTGTAAATGTCAAATAGGTTATTAATGGTGAGTCTTATTAGATGACGGATAAGTGAGATGTAGAATATTTTTACGGTTTATATATGTTAATGAATTACTATGCTTTTTCTTATTTCGATTTAAAGTTACTGCTCTTCATCTGGAACCATGCTAAAAAGACTCACCATTTACAGCAGCAAAAACAGACATTTTTTACAGTGAAAACACCATTTACAACAGCAAAAATAGCAATTTACAGCAAAAACAGCAATTTTACAGCAAAAACAGCAACATTTACCACTTTTGACAGCAAAATCAACATTTAAAGCAGCAATAACAACATTATAAAAAACATGTAAGAATCCACACCTTCAAGCAACTTGAGTACGGGAAGGCATCTATCCGCGCCCAGTGTGGAATTGAATGAGTCAACGAAGTTGCTTGATGTTTGAGGAGCTTGCAGAGTCAGATCGTACCTGTACCTTGCCCAATTTTCCAATTCACCCACGTTTTGAAGCCATCTCAAAGCACCTTTTCCCGCTACACTTTCAACTCTCTCCATTGCCTTCCTGAATTTATGTTCCGAGAAAGCTTTGCAGCAAGACTAAAACAAATCCTTCACTGGCATTCCTGGAAAGGCCTTCTTAAAGTTTGCGAATAGATGAGTGCAACAATAACGCCTTGAAGCGGTTGGCCATACTTCTGCAAGAGCCGGCTCAACCCCCTAGATTTCATATTATGGTAGCTTTTAATTAGAATTAACGAAGCATATGCATATATATACATTTCAATGGGTAAGATATGGTACCTTCTGTCTATCCGAGATAATACACCAATTGTTCCTATTAGCACTTCTCAAAACCTCTCTCAGCTGATAGAAGAAAGATGCCCATGTACTTTTACATTCATTCTGATAAACCCCATATGCTATGGGGAAAATCTCATTGTTCCCAACAACAGCAATCGCGGATAAAACAACACCGCCATGTTTTCCCTTCAAATGGCATCCATCTACTCCAATCAACCCCCGACAACCATGAATGAAGCCCTCGATCATTGGCCTCAATGCTACGAATACACTCTTAAATTGCAAAGGTTTTTCGGGATCATCTACGGGGTGTCTCCAAACAATGTGTGCTCTCGAGCCAGGATTCGATGACTTTACAACCTCACAGTAAGCTGGTAAACTCCCATAAGAAACATCATCATCTCCATTGATGATCTTGATAGCAAGCGCCCTTGCGTTGTATAATGATGTCGGCTTCATGTTGATACCGTATTTAGTCATCAAAAGACTTTGCATAGTTGCCCCTTTGATCTCCTTATCAGCTCGGAAGTGCTCAAGGAGTTTTTTCGCTGCCCAAGCTGGAGTTGCCATTGAGTTAAACTTGGTTAGTTTGAGGCAACCATGAGTGTCATTCAACGATTTTATTGCCAATGTAACTCCATCCGGAAGTCAAGATGCATGGATCCTCCACTCACAATCTGATTGCCCGCATATAGCCGTGTACCTTTTCTGATCAGCTTTAATTACTACAACAAAGAAGCCCTCTTGAACACAATAGTCTCTCAAAACGTCCATTAAAGACTCTTTGTCAACAAAAATCATCCATACCTTCAATTTTATATTTCCAAAACTATTATCACCAAACAACTCTCCATTATCATAAATTCGGTCAAAGTAGTCATCCGCATCCGTGCCCTCCTCACCAGATACACCATCAGCAGCCGTTTTGTAAAGGCCGAGATTTTTGAATAATATTTTATAATTATAAATTTCATTTTGATAGAAATTTATTCAATTTCCGAGACTCCGAAAATTTTCAAAAAAATTTTCCGTTCTATAGCCAACGACTTATTAAAATTCTTTCGAACGGTTCCGACATAAGCTTAGTACTCAAATTTGGAAACGAGATAATTCCGCTTTATTTTCCGAGACTTGAGAATATTTTCGGGTTCCGTTATTTAATTCGGATTCAATTAATTATTTTAAGTTGTGTCGGGTTAAGGTCGGAAAGCGGATTACGGGATTTATTTCCGGGTAATAATTTTGACTTCTCCTTAACCAAATCCACACTCAATCTCACCATCCCTCAAGCCATCCCCTACCCCTCCCCTATTTTGGCTGATTAAGAGGTCTAAGCCCATCCCCCTCACCTCCATTCCTCTACAGATCACCTCCACCTCCATTTCTTTTTTCATCATCACCACCACCCTCCAACTTCTCCTCCATCTCTCCCTCTCTGTTCTGATTCGGGAGCCACCAGCAGGCACCCCTCACCCTCTCGTTGCCAAACAGCCACACCCAGCAGCCACCATCAGTTCCCGTCGTCGTCGTTGTCATCCCCGTACGCCGCCGACGCCGCTGTTTTGGTGTCGAGAGCAGTCGAGCCTATCACCTTCTTCGAGCAACAGCCATCCCCTCCAGCTCCTTGCTTCCTTAGACATCCAAGAACGCGGCTAGGAGTCCCACCGGAGCCCAGGAACTCCGACGGAGCAAGGTCGAGCAGCTCGAGCGCCCCTCCTCCCCTGTTTTCGTAATCCGAGGTTGGTAAACTTCAACCTTCTGTTTTTTCCATTTGAAACCCCATAAAAGAACAACATTCAATCTCCTCCTCTGCTGCTAGGCCTATTCCCAAGCTCTTACCCCTGTCGACGAAGCCAATCGAGCCCGACGGAGGTTTTTCAGCGAAATCTCGAGCCCTTGGTGAGCCCTCGAACCTCCTCCTTTTTCCTTGGTCTTGCTTTTGGGTTAGTGGTGGTCGGGGAGGCCGTTGAGGGTGCCCGGAAGGGAAGCCAGCCGCCGGCGGAGCGCCACCTCTCTCCCCCTGCTTTTTCGCGCCAAACAGGTTGAACGGGGAAGGAGACGGGTTCGGCCTCCCGGTTCTCTCTTTTTTTTTTCCCCTGGTCCGGTCCGGTTTTCTTTTTTTTTCCCTCTTTTCTTCCGGTTCTTCTTTTTCTGTTGGGTGCTGGGTAAGGGGCCGGGTTTGGGCCGGGTATTGGGTTCGGGTCTGGGCCGGAAAAGGGAAGTGGGCTGGGCTACTCCTTTGGGCTGGTTTGTTTTGATTTTAAATGTGTTGGTTGTGTTGGTTTAAATGTATTATTATTTAAATTCATTCTAAAATATTATTATTAAATTTATTTCTCTGATTTATTTATTTATTTAATTCATTATTTACTTATTTATTAATTATTCAAAATCTGGATTATTTGAATAATTAACTAATTATATTATTTTAAGGATATAGTTCCACAATTTATGAACTCTTTATTATTTACTAAATTATTCACTTATATTTTTTTGAAATTTTATTTAATGTTATGTGGAATAAATTGGAGCATTTAATTTTCTATTTTAATATATATTTAAAGTCTGATTTTTTTAAATATTATTTAGTTGCTTGATTATATTATTTTAATGGGTAAATGTTATGTAATTATTTTATGGATTGTGATCCTTTATATGGTCAAGTAATTATTTATCTTTCCTCGATCTATTTATTTAATTATTTAAACTAATTTATTGAGAATGATTTATATGATTAAACTAATTCCTAAGTTTTGATATTTGAAATGGGTAATTTGAGATATTGGAATAATTCATGGAAATAAGAATGTGATGAGTTGGCTAAGGATGATGATGATGATGATATTATGATCGCATTGAGGAAGGTATCGGATTATGGGAGATAATGAAACTGACTGAGGAATGGAGATGAAATGATAATGGTGATAATGATGAAGTAGATGGGTTATGTTATTATGTGTATCTTATATGTTTCTTATGTAGCTTGTGTACTTGTGTAAATTAGACTTAGACTTATTATATTATTTTATGAAATTTCTAGGTGATTTCGGATCTGTTGGATTGCTCACCCCTGCTGCCTTATTTTGCTGCTCTGCGTTTCCAGGTAAGTCCTCCGGGGCTTACTCAAGTTAGAACCTCATGCCTGATGTGTCATATAGTGTGTAGGTGTTGCATCCCGCATAATCATGTAGTATCATGCGTAGGTTGCACAATTAATCGAGCATCCGTATTCTCTTTGCGTATGGTAGAACGACCGTTAAATTGTGAGTCCTATAGTCATTTGCTAGGGTCATAGGACGGTCCAGTCCCATCGGACTTAGTCCTCATCGAGTCAGACTGTTAAATTGACGAGCATGACTATTGATACGATTGATGATGTTATGATATTGAACGCGACCGGTTCCCGCACTAACGAGCATGGGTGCGGGAGTATAAAACGCGGTCGGTTCCTGCACTAACGAGCATGGGTGTGGGAGTAGGAGAGGGACATGCCAATTGGCATTCTATGCGGGATCCCATTTAATCGCTTTTTGCATATATATACAAACTGCTAGCATGCTTGAGTGTTTAATATTCCGCACTGCATTAGAGCATCCTTTATTTAGGTATAGGCATATTATATGTCCTCAGTGAGGTCTTCAGGGCTCGCATGAGTGGCTCGACCTTGACTTCGTGGTTAGTTTCAGGTACCCGTACCCTTACTTGATCATGTGCTGATGTGGCGGGGAATATCTCATGGCGTAGTGAGAGGGAGAGAAAGACCAACTTGAACTCCACACTTTTGCTACTTATTTCCTAGTATTTGGTTTTGACCCGGCCCTGCCATGGCAACTTGTATTATGATATTTCCTTCCTTATGCTTTCGAACTTAAAACGTTTTGAGCGACTTAGGCAAGTAGGACAAGTTCGGAGGACCTAACGGCCCTATCGCGAATTTTAGGGTGTGAAATCCCTTCTTTGATCATTAAAAGTTTGTTTTAAAACTCAACCCGTACTCGAATTGCAAGATCCGAACGAAGGTATCCAATCCTTCGAAACGTAACCCGAATATTTATATTTGGGCCGTTACAAAGGTGGTATCAGAGCTTGGGTTGCGCGATTCGAGTACAAATGGGTTGAAGTATGATTTGTAAAACCGCCCAATGTTTTACAGGGTTTTTAAGAGTTTTAAAAAGGGCAAAATGAATTTAATATGGCTAAATTAATGAACAAAGCTTAATAAACTTGACTTAAAATAAGAAAAATCCGAAAAAGGGAAATCGAGTGGGTAGAAAGGCGATAGACCATCCTATTGGATGTAGACTTGGGAACGGGTAGGCAAAACTTAGCTTTGTACTTTACAGAGGGCCTGGAAGACTCCAAGGAGTTTGCATCGTGGTGGTTGGAGTAGCGGGGTTAGAATGTAGAGGCCGAGAGGATAGTTGCCCCTCCGGTCAGTTGCCCCTCGAAGGGCAGCTTCTAGATAGTTTCTGTGATTTTATAAATGGGCCTGAGGGCGGTCCCCCTCGAAGGGGATCTGATTAATTTTTGTTGAATGCTTCTGTGCTGTGTGTTAAGCCCCGCCCTTCTATTGCATCCACTATGGCCGATACACGAGGTGGACGGGTCGGGCATGGGGGCCCAGTGCGTAGAGTAGAGGACGACCCCGTCGTAGGGCAGCTACTGTTACGACCGACGATGACACTCCGACACCTGAGGGTGGCGAGACTCAGGTCCCCATTCAGCAGACCACACCGGGGCAGATGGACCGAGCTGCGATCTTGGAGGTCTTGTGAGAGTTTCTTGGGGAGTCACAGTCTGCAACACCCGGGGCCCAGATCCCGATCGAGCCGCCTATAGCACTTGAGCCCGCTCGAGCTGTTCCTATGGCCGTTGCGCGACCCGAGAAGCGCATCGACTGGGTGAAGATCATGGGTCAGTGTAGGCCGCCGCAGTTCTCAGGAGGCACGGGAGAGGATATAGAGATGTGGTTCCGTCAGCTCGACGGGATCTTTGACCATATCGATGTGCCAGCTACAGAGCGACAGAGGCTAGCAGCAGGACATCTACGGGGGGACACCTTTGATCGCTGGTCCGTGTACAAGACAAACCAGACTGAGTGGAGTTACGATGCTTTCCGGACTTTGATGCTGAAGGAGTATAGTCCCCCGGGGACCCAGATTGCTCGCGAGGTGGTATTTTATCGTGGGACCTACAACCCGTCTCTCTCTGTTATTGATGTTGTCCGCCAGTTCAAGAAGGAGTTGGTTTACTGCGCACACCTGTGTTCCACTGACGAGAGTCGCATTCGATTGTTTTCGATGAGGTTGTCACCAGCGGTTCTACTGCATGCTTCTAGTCTGAGCGCAGTCTCGTTCGATCGTTTCCTGGAGGTGGTTCTTCTATACGATCAGCAGCGTATCCTCTCCGCGACTACATATGCTTCATCCCGCTGTGAGGGGAAGAGACCTAGACCTGCTGAGACCAGATGGTAGATGAGACCTAGAGGAGGGTTCCGAGGAGGATTCGGAGGAGTATCGAGGATTCCATCAGCACCGTCTGCTTCGAGTAGGGAGGTTCGAGTTAGGAGCATTACTTGTCACGGCTGCTACGAGGAGGGTCATTATGTTGCTGCATGTCCGATGAGAGATACTAGGTGTTATTCATGTGGACTTTTAGGGCATAGATCTCGCTACTGCCCCCAGAGCGGAGGGACTCCATCTGCACCCGCTCTCCGACTTCCAGAGGCTCCCAAACCCCCACAGCTGACTTACCCCCAGGGTCAGGGGAGAGGTTCTGCTCCTAGTAGAGGCCGTGGAGGATTGAGAGGCGGCAGAGGTTCTGGCCGCGGAGGTAGAGGATCGACTTCAGCCGGGCCATCTGGGTCGAGTTATGGCAGAGGACAGACTTCAGGAGGCCATGGTTCCGCATTTCCCCCACCGCCCCGCGTGTTTCAGATGCGAGTTGATGATCATTCCGCTCTGACTGCAGCAGGTACCATCTCTCTCTATGATGTGTGCTTGCGTATGCTGTTTGATACTGGTGCTACACACTGCTTTATAGCAGAGACGTGCGTTGCTAGGCTGAGCCTTAGCTGCATGAGTGGTCCATCCCTCCTAGTAGGCATGCCGGATGGATCTAGGGTTAGGACTAGTCGAGAGATCCTAGGATACCCTATTCGCATAGGAGAGCGTGAGTGGCCAGTAGACCTGATTGTGATGCCACTGAAGACGGACGACCTCATTCTCGGCATGGACTTCATGGGACGATATGGAGCGATCGTCAACCTTCGGACGAGGACTGTGACACTTCTAGCTGATGACGGGACTGAGCACCAAGTTTGGGGAAGTGACCCCAAGCGGAACGGGGCGCTTATCAGCGCAGTCCGAGCAGCCAGGCTTTTGGATCAGGGATGCATGGGGTACTGGTGCTATGCCTTAGAGGTGGATCGTGAGCAACCCAGCATGACCGATGTACCTATAGTACGGGAGTGTGCGGACGTGTTTCCCGACAAGCTGCTAGGACTCCCTCCGCAGAGAGAGATCGACTTCGCCATAGAGTTAGAGCCAGGCACGATGCCGATTTCACGAGTACCGTACCGGATGGCGCCGACCGAGATAGCAGAGTTGAAGGCTCGGTTGGAGGAGTTGGCCGAGAAGGGCTACATCAGACCTAGTGGATCACCGTGGGGAGCACCGGTTCTCTTCGTTAAGAAGAAGGACGGATCGTTGAGATTGTGCATTGACTACCGGGAGTTGAACCGGGCGACGGTGAAGAACCGTTATCCTCTCCCTCGGATTGATGACTTGTTGGATCAGCTTCAGGGAGCAGTTGTGTTCTCGAAGATCGATTTGAGATCCGGTGATCATCAGCTTCGAGTGAAGCCTGAGGATGTACCGAAGACCGCCTTCCGAACTCGTTATGGACATTACGAGTTCGTAGTCATGCCATTTGGGCTGACCAATGCACCTGCGGCTTTTATGGAGCTCATGAACCGAGTGTTCATTGATTACTTGGATCGATTCGTCGTTGTCTTCATCGACGATATTCTGGTGTATTCGAGGAGTAGGGAGGAGCACGAGGAGCACCTGAGGATTGTGCTAGAGACGTTGAGGAAGCACCAGCTGTATGGCAAGTACAGCAAGTGTGATTTTTGGATCTCTGAGGTGACCTTCTTGGGTCACGTGATTTCAGCAGAGGATGTCGCCGTGGATCCGGCAAAGATAGAGGCTATAGTAGCTTGGGAGGTGCCCAAGAACGTCAGGGATATCCGCTCCTTCCTTGGCTTAGCGAGTTACTACCGGAGATTCGTTTAGAGATTCTCGAGTATCGCACGACCGATGACACAGTTGCTGTGGAAGGACGTTCCTTTTGAGTGGAGCGTGGAGTGTCAGGCCAGTTTCGAGCTTCTGAAGGAGAAGCTGACCACTGCACCAGTTCTAGCCTTGCCAGATGGGACCGAGGATTTCGTTGTCTACACTGATGCATCCAGAGCCGGTTTGGGGTGCGTACTTCATCAGAGGGATCGAGTTATCACCTATGCTTCACGTCAGTTGAAGCCTGGAGAGTTGTCTTACCCCACTCACGACTTAGAGCTAGCAGCTGTAGTTCATGCTCTGAAGATCTGGAGGCACTATCTGTATGGCACGTCGTGCAAGGTGATGACGGATCACAAGAGCCTGAAGTACATCTTCACACAGAAGGAGCTGAACATGAGACAGAGGCGCTGGTTGGAGTTGCTCAAGGACTATGATCGGGAGATTGTGTATCACACTGGAAAGGTCAACGTGGTCGCAGATGCGCTCAGCAGGAAGACTCATCAGGAGGTGACGGTAGCTAGGCTCACCACTCAGGACCGACTACCGTCAGATTTGAGATCGAGTGGTATCGAGGTTTGGATTCAGGGAGAGAGCGGACAGTTGACCTTCTTAGAGGTGCAATCAGATCTGTTGGAGGAGATTCGTAGAGCCCAGACAGATTGCCCAGAGATTGTGGCTCTTAGAGAGCGGATTGCTCAGGGACGAGCCGGAGAGTTGTCAGAGAGGGAGGACGGGATGCTGACCTTTCAGGATCGCGTTGTGGTACCATCTACTCAGGATCTTAGACAGAGGATCATGCGAGAGGCGCACACCACTCCTTATTCTGTCCATCCCGGGACGAATAAGATGTACCAGGATTTGAGGAGGTCTTACTGGTGGCAGAGGATGAGAGCAGACATCACTGACTTTGTAGCTAGATGCCAGATTTGTCAGCAGGTTCGTATTGAGCACCAGCGGCCAGGAGGACTTGTCAGGTCACTTCCAATCCCTGAGTGGAAGTGGACTAACATTTCCATGGACTTTGTCACCGGACTGAGGCGAGATGTTAGAGGGTTCGATGCCATCTGGGCTGTGGTCAATAGATTGACCAAGTCCGCACATTTTATCGCCATACAGGAGACATGGCCAGTATCTAGACTAGCTGAGGAGTTCATTCGACAGATTGTTTGTCTGCATGGAGTGCCAGAGAGGATTGTTTCTGACAGAGATGGTCGATTTACTTCACGATTTTGGTAGCATGTGCACGAGGCCCTAGGGACCAGATTACAGTTCAGTACTTCCTTCCATCCGCAGAAGATGGACAGAGCGAGAGGACTATACAGACATTGGAGGATAATCTAAGATCTTGTGTGCTAGAGTGGGGTGATAGATGGGTGAAATACCTACCGCTGGTCGAGTTCTCGTACAACAACAGCTATCATTCTTCGATCGAGATGGCTCCTTATGAGGCGTTGTACGGGAGGCGCTGCAAGTCGCCAGTTTATTGGGATGAGCCCGCAGATACAGTCACATCCTTGCCAGAGCTAGTCCGAGAGACAGTGGATCAGGTTGGCCACATCAGAGAGCACATAAGGATCGCTCAAGACCGCCAGAAGAAGTATGCTGATCGACGGAGGACAGAGATCGTCTTCGATGTGGGAGCTCATGTTTGGCTGAGAGTGACACCCACCAGGGGAGTCCGACGATTTGGCATCAAGGGCAAGCTGAGCCCTAGGTATATTGGACCCTTTGAGATCCTAGAGCGTGTAGGTGAGGTGGCCTATAGATTAGCCCTACCCCCGTCTTTAGCTGGAGTTCATGTTGTGTTCCACGTGTCTTAGCTCCGTAGATATGTGCCCGATCCTATCCATATCCTCGATCATTCTGACCTCCATGTTGAGCCCGACCATACCTTTATAGAGCACCCTATTAGGATCCTTGGCCGACGTGTCAAGAAGCTCAGGAACAGGGAGGTTCCTTTGCTTTTAGTTCAGTGGTCTAGGCGGGGTCCTGAGGAGGCTACCTGGGAGACCGAGGAGAGCATTCGGGCCAGTTATGGGGGAGTGTTAGACGAGTTACTTGCATCATACGTGGAGCCTAGCGTGGACATTTCTTTGACCTCGTGAGTTAGTTGGTGAGTATTGTCCGGTCCTTGCTATGAGATGTGCCTTATCATTGTATGATTATGTGATTGTGCATATCTGATTGATAATTATGCACCATTTCTATGAGTATATGATATGTTGATATCTTGATGTGCTATACCTGGAACTAAGAATGCTGAGACTGACTTTGAGAATGAACCTAGGAAGTGGAATATGGGATTAGCCCTTAGAGGTGGATGTTGCCACCTCTTGAAATCCTTGGAATCTATTAGACTTAAAATAAGAGAAATAACTTGGATTTTGAAAGACCAAACGCGATCGAGAATTTGATTGATTAACTTGAATTGAGACGCTATGATCCTTTTGAGTTATAATGTAACCGAGAAGTTGGGGTAAGGTTGTGATAGGGGCCCATATCACATCCTTGCTACGACCAATTGGGAATATTATGATCATGACGAAGATACTGCGAGGATCTCATAGGGGCACCTATGAGGTACTCACGGGATCAATGGCGTGATCCTCGGACTCACCAATTTCGAACTTCATCCACTTGCTTTAAAAAGAATTTTAGTCTCGAGGACGAGACTTGTTTTTAGAGGTGGATGATGTAAAGACCGAGATTTTTGAATAATATTTTATAATTATAAATTTCATTTTGATAGAAATTTATTCAATTTCCGAGACTCCGAAAATTTTCAAAAACATTTTCCGTTCTCGAGCCAACGACTTATTAAAATTCTTTCGAACGGTTCCGACATAAGCTTAGTACTCAAATTTGGAAACGAGATAATTCTGCTTTATTTTCCGAGACTTGAGAATATTTTCGGGTTCCGTTATTTAATTCGGATTCAATTAATTATTTTAAGTTGTGTCGGGTTAAGGTCGGAAAGCAGATTTCGGGATTTATTTCCGGGTAATAATTTTGACTTCTCCTTAACCAAATCCACACTCAATCTCACCATCCCTCAAGTCATCCCCTACTCCTCCCCTATTTTGGCTGATAAAGAGGCCTAAGCCCATCCCCCTCACCTCCATTCCTCTACAGATCACCTCCACCTCCATTTCTTTTTTCATCATCACCACCACCGTCCAACTTCTCCTCCATCTCTCCCTCTCCGTTCTGATTTGGGAGCCACCATCAGGCACCCCTCACCCTCTCGTTACCAACCAGCCGCACCCAGCAGCCACCATCAGTTCCCGTCATCGTCGTTGTCATCCCCGTACGCCGCCGACGCCCTTGTTTTGGTGTCGAGAGCAGTCGAGCCCATCACCTTCTTCGAGCAACAGCCATCCCCTCCAGCTCCTTGCTTCCTCAGACATCCAAGAACGCGGCCAGGAGTCCCACCGGAGCCCAGGAACTCCGACGGAGCAAGGTCGAGCAGCTCGAGCACCCCTACTCCCCTATTTACGTAATCCGAGGTTGGTAAACTTCAACCTTCTGTTTTTCCATTTGAAACCCCATAAAAGAACAACATTCAATCTCCTCCTCTGCTGCTAGGCCTATTCCGAAGCTCTTACCCCTGTCGACGAAGCCAATCGAGCCCGACGAAGGTTTTTCGGCGAAATCTCGAGCCCTCGGTGAGCCCTCGAACCTCCTCCTTTTTCCTTGGTCTTGCTTTTGGGTTAGTGGTGGTCGGGGAGGCCGTTGAGGGTTCCCGGAAGGGGATCCAGCCACCGGCGGAGCCCCACCTCTCTCCCCCTGCTTTTTGGCGCCGAACAGGTTGAACGGGGAAGGAGACGGGTTCGGCCTCCCGGTTCTCTCTTTTCTTTTTCCCCTGGTCCGGTCCGGTTTTCTTTTTTTTTCCCTCTTTTCTTCCGATTCTTGTTTTTCTGTTGGGTGCTGGGTAAGTGGCCGGGTTTGGGCCGGGTATTGGGTTCGGGTCTGGGCCGGAAAAGGGAAGTGGGCTGGGCTACTCCTTTGGGCTGGTTTGTTTTGATTTTAAATGTGTTGGTTGTGTTGTTTTAAATGTATTATTATCTAGATTCATTCTAAAATATTATTATTAAATTTATTTCTCTGATTTATTTATTTATTTAATTCATTATTTACTTATTTATTAATTATTAAAAATCTGGATTATTTGAATAATTAACTAATTATATTATTTTAAGGATATAGTTCCACAATTTGTGAACTCTTTATTATTTACTGAATTGTTCACTTATATTTTTCTGAAATTTTATTTAATGTTATGTGGAATAAATTAGAGCATTTAATTTTCTATTTTAATATATATTTAAAGTCTGATTTTTTTTAAATATTATTTAGTTGCTTGATTATATCATTTTAATGGGTAAATGTTATATAATTATTTTATGGATTGTGATCCTTTATATGGTCAAATAATTGATTATCTTTCCTCGATCTATTTATTTAATTATTTAAACTAATTTATTGCGAATGATTTATATGATTCAACTAATTCCTAAGTTTTGATATTTGAAATGGGTAATTTGAGATATTGGAATAATTCATGGAAATAAGAATGTGATGAGTTGGCTAAGGATGATGATGATGATGATATTATGATCGCATTGAGGAAGGTATCGGATTATGGGAGATAATGAAACTGACTGAGGAATGGAGATGAAATGATAATGGTGATAATGATGAAGTAGATGGGTTATGTTATTATGTGTAAAGACTGAATATATATTTTATATATATTATATTATTATTTTAATTAAATATGTTAGTATTTATTTCAATTTGTAAAAGCGGAGAAAAATCGTCCTCGAGCACGAGTTCAAAAACTAAAAATCCTTCCGACATCATTTTAAATTAGGAATTTGACGGCATTTGGTTTTCGCCTTCGAGTTCGGGTATTAATAAAATTTATTTAAGTTCCGAGTTTCATTGAAATTTATTTAATTCCGTTTATCTTGAAATTTAATTGAAAGTTTAATTTAAAGTTGATTTAGTCGGGATTTGATAGAGTCGGGATTAGCGGATTTCGAATTTGAATATCGGGTATATTCCCCTTACATTTTATGTAGGGACCACTCTTTTATATTTTTTTTTCATTTTCCTTTTTCTTTATCTCTCTGTTTACCTGTTGCATTGGTCCCTCCCTTTTGGTTGTCTTCTTCCCCATACTCCCATCCGAATGTGCAAGCCAGTGCACCCCCCTTCCTCAAAATTTTGTCTCCTTCCTTCTAGTTCAGCACGCCTCTCCCTCCTCTCTTCTGAAATTGCAGAACTCCCAACAGCTCACCACCCCTTGACCCTTATCTCCTTTTGTTTTCAAAACCCAAGAGCTCACCACACAAACCCACACACAGCACACCCCAAACTCCCTCCTTTCACCTTTGGTTTCCGAAACCGCCGCCACCCTGCACCACCATCACCACCATCGGCTCCTCGTTGCCGCCGACTACCTAGAGGCCACCACCATTCCTTCCCCCCCCCCCCCCCCTTCCTACTCCTCTGTTCGTTCCAGCGGCCACAAATGGCTTCTCCCCTTCTCTGTTTCCGGAAAACGCCGAATTGCAGCCATCTCCCTCACCTCTTCCTTATCGCCGACGCATCTGTCCAGACTCGTTCGAGCCACCATGAGCACCGTCGAAGCCAGACGCCGAGCTAGGAGCTGTCACCGCCGCCCTCTTCCTCCTTCCCCTGGTTCCCCTCGGATCCAATCGATGAAGCGAGAGCATCTCGGGCCTCCGACGAGCCTAAGCGAACTCCGACGGCAATCCCGGGTGAGATAAAAAACCTCGGTGAGCATTTTCTCTCTCTCCCTTCCTTGTCGTTTGAACCTGTGTGTGTATCGGGTGGTCGGCTAGGTGGCCGGATTCCGGGCTGTCGCCGGTGGCCCAACCTCCTCCTTCTCCCTCCTCAGCCTTTTGAAACACAAGAGGACGTTGTCCTCTGTTTCCCCCTGTAACCCAGGAAGAAGAAGATAGGTGGGGCCCCTTCTCGCCACGTCACTGGCCACATCAGCTGGGCCCCCCTTCTCTTTTAATTCTGTCTCGGGCTAGTTGTGAGAAATAGGGGTGGTTTGGGCCTATTTTGTGGGCCGGATTCAACATCAATCGGGTTCAGTCCTCTTCCTCCTTTCCTTTTCGGGCCGGATCTACCATCTCTATTCCGGATCCCCTTCTCTTCCTTTCTCTTTGGGCTATTCGGGTTGGGTTGTTTTCTTTGGGTTATTTAAAGGATGGTTATGTGTTTTATATATTGTGTTATATATATATGTTATATGTTTTATTATTTCTGATTTTAGGAAAATGAATTTATATATTTATATGTGCTGAAATTATTAATATTTATATTTAAAAAGGTTTTTTTTTAAAAAAAAAGGGTATTAATTGATATGGTGTTATAAATATATTATGGATTGTTTGAGATTTTATGGATAACGAGTATTGAATTATTTGAATATTATTATAGTTTTGGAAATTGGTTATAATTATAATATTCTGGAATTAATCTTTATATATTGTTTATATTGTTTTAAAATAGCATTAATTGGACTATTTAATTGATGCATTTTGTGAGGATTTAAACATGTGAGTTAGGAACTTTAAAGCGAATTGTTGAATTTGATTTATAAATATGATTTGTGAACATAGAATTATTTTGATGATTTAATGTTGGAATTTATATAATGTTTTGACATAAGAAACATGCCGGAATTATTTTATAACATGATTTCGGGAAATTGACTTTAAGGCTTAAAGGTTTAATGTCGGAATTTGGCCAAGTATGATTTGAGAAAACATTTTGAGTATGAGTTGACTTAATTGGGATTTATAAGTTTGAAATTATGGTTGGTAAGACTTTATCAATGAGTTTAATTGAAGAATGATTTTAGTCGATTTGATCGTATCGGGGAGATTTTGGGAAAACAGTTTTACTATCTGTCGGTTTTGAGAATGTTGAGAACGTGGGTTTCGTGCGTATGAATGATGATCCGGTAGCTTATGGAAATGGCTTGATGATAGGTGTGTATTGCTTTTGGATTGCTTTGGACTTGCATTTGGGCCCTTGCTTGTGTTATCTTGCTGTTCTGCATCAAAAGGTAAGTATCCTACGGGACTTACTCAGTAACCTGGACCTCCTGCCTGATGTGTCATGTAATGTGTAGTTTTGTTGCATATTAAAGCATGCCATGTAGTATCATGCTAGGATTGCATTGAACTGAGCATGTGTTTACTTTGTGTGTTTGAAACAGAACGGCCGTTATCTGTGATAGTCCTAGAGTCTTTGCTAGGGTCATAGGGTAGCCCAGCCCCATCGGGTGCCCTGAGTCTATCGAGTCGATATGAGCATGATATGATAGCCCAGCACCATCGGGCAAGAGATGAGATGATTTGATATGATACGATTAGCCCAGCACCATCGGGCATGTTTTATTTATTTTATGATATGATGATGAGATATGATATGATGATGAGATATGATATGATGATGAGATATAATATGATGATGAGATATGATATGATATGATGATACCGTGGTGAGTGCACCACCACGAAGAGAGTGCTATGCTATAGCCCGAACTGGCCAGTCTCTGCACTAACGGGAAAGGGTGCAGAGGTAGGAGAGGGATATGCCACTTGGCATTGTCTGGGGCCCTTTACAGTTCTTTCTGCATATTATATATATACTAGGGGCATGATAGTGTGATTTAAATCTTGTACCGCATTAGTCATCTTTTATTTAGGCATAGGCATGTTATGTGGCCTCAGCGCGGTCAGAGGACCCGCAGGCGATCACCAGGCCTGACTTCGTGGATAGTGTTAGGTACCGCTCTTATTGCTCCATGCTTTTGCGACGGGGGAAATCTTTTGGCGAATCGAAGAATCCGGCTAATATATTCTAACTTGACAAATGGAAAATCACCCACTTTGGTTTGGTTTTGACCCGGCTCTGCCGTGGCTTTTGTATTTAAATCATATTTCCGCTTTATTTTCGTTTAAATTGTATTTTGATACTTCGACTGATTAGAGGTTTGAAACCTCGACCCGTACCTCAATTTCAACATCCGAACGAAGGTATCGACCTTCGAAACGTATCCCGGATATTTATATTCGGGCCGTTACAAAGTTGGTATCAGAGCGAGGTTGTGCAATTCGGGTACACAAGGGTCGAGTGTATGTTTTGGAAAACCGCCCATGGATTTCGAAAGATTTGAAAGCGTTTTAAAGGGGCAAAATGAACTTAATATGCCTAACTCAATTGGACTAGATATGAACTTGGCTTATGATAAAAGATGAGAACCAACTAATAAGGGATCGAGTGGGTAGAAACGGCGCTAGACCATCCCTATTGGATGTAGTCGGAAATGGGTAGGCGAAATACTAGCTTGTTCTTTACAGATGGGTCGGGAAGACTTCAAAGAGATCATTGCAATTGTCATTAACTGATTCTATGATTGAGTGCTTGATATGCTAAAGATTTGATTGTTATGTTCTAACTATTGAATGAATATTGAACGATTTGTGCGAACGGAATAGCGGGAGTACCCTTCTTCGTATATGGTCAAGCTCAGCTTTTGTGGAACCGTCCCTTTCCTTATGAACCCTTTTGACAATTCAATCGAGTCCTCCCTTCGAATATCGGTCTCCTCCACGGGAAATCGGGTTGGTAAGCATAGTGTTTCGGAAATCATGGTTGGATATGAGGATTACTTGGGGAGAGTATCGAAAGTTGGCTTTGATGTCATTCCGAGTTGGAAAGTAAGTGTTTCCTAGGTTGTCTTTCTTGATTCTTATGACGATCGACCGGTGTCTTCTTACCACGAAAAGTCATATCCGAGTCCCACGGGAAAGATGGGTAATGAGTCAGTTGGGAAGAGTCAATGTTGCTCTTATGGATCTCTATCGGGTTATCTTGATTGCTCTGTCCATTGTTTGCGTGATACTATGTGGTACTACTCCTCGACCTACAATTGATCCTTAGTGTGAAGTTGTGCTGATGTGCCTTAATGTTCATAATGACTATGACTATTGTATAGTTTTGAGCTACATTTATCATATCGATATCATCCCGAAACGATCTACTTAGCATATTGCATTGTCATACTAGGGCACGAATGTGTATGTCACATGCTAGGATGTTGTCTAACTGATAACCTCCCCGTGAATAGGTTCATGATAGTGTGATTATTCGATTCTAGTATCATGATAGAGTGAGTCCCTTACTGGATGGATACATGTTATAATTTCATGGCAACATGCCTTATATGCTACGTTATCCTCAGTACACATTATGATGATGATCTTTAATATGAATTCGTAGTTGTATGACATTCTGTACCCATGGTTGCCCCATTGCTTAAGTTCCGTGTTATGCCTTTCTTTCTCTCATGATTATATGTTGTCATCGCATGTCTACTTGGCCTATTGATCGTATGATTTGTTAGAAACATGAACCACATGGTATGAGTCTATATGATCGCTACTTTTTCTGAATTAGGTCCATGATAGTGTGATCGACTCTTCATTATATGAATGCCTCATAAGATGTGCTCTTTAACATGCTAGCCGATGATGCATCGATGCTTATCATTAATCTTGTGACAAGAATCTATAGCATGCCCACCTATTTTGTATTCCTCAATTTAACTATTGTTGATGCTTTTGCAAATGAGTATTGTTATGTGTTAAATGTGCTAAGGTGAGAATATGTTAGTGAGTCTTGACAAATACATGTTTTATTCCAATATATATTAACTTGAACTCATGTCCCCATATTCTGGTCGTGTTGCCATTACTTAGACTTGCACTATACCTCGCTACCCTTCCTCTCCTGTTTCTGTATTATTGGAATGTGATTGAATTGAGCTCTTGCATAGCGCCGAGTAATCGATCAAGTGCATGTATGTACCACATGTTATATTGAGCCCTTAGTAACGTGTAGGATCCTTGGTTATGACTTACGCACATTTATGCCTCGCCTACCTTATTGTTGATTCTCTCTCGAGCTAGGTACCTGATAGTGTGGTTCTTTCCTCTTTCTGTTCTCTTAACATGTTTCACTCATTCTAATTAGCTTAATGTTGAATTCGATGATTGACTAGCTTTCCGTGATAGTTAAACCCAGCATGCTTACATGGTTAAAATGTCTATTACTCTATGATATCCTCTCGTGCTTCCATGAATGTATAATTTGACACCCCGCTTGATTACACATCACTCTATATCCTGATTTTGCAAATACCTGACGCATGAATATCGGAATGAACCTAGTTGAATTACTCTAGTGGTACTCATGTTCGATGTGTGCTATTAGTATCATGTGGAGCTTATGACTTCCAATATGACATGCTGAATGATTTTATATCATGCTTGTTCTATAATGTGACAGCTATCGTACCATATATGTACTCTATGATGGTTCGTACCTAGCATGATTATAATCTAGCACCCATGATGTCCTTCTTGTACTTTTGATGATGCCTCATGTTTCGTGAATATTATGGTGAACTCCTCTAAATGACTCTTGACTATGCTTGTATCACATTATATATCGCTAGTATCATATAGGACCCATGCTCTCTAGATGTATCTCGTCATATGATTCCGTGCCATGCTTGACCTAACATATGATCATTGTGAGATAGTTACTATGTTGCCCTTTATATGATCTCGTATGATGCATACACCAAACTTGTACATCGTTCATATATGTGATAATTGCTATTCTACTCTTATGTGTTCTCGTATGACGCTTCATCCGATTGTTATAATATACCTTGCCATGATGTATTTTGACTCATTTGTTGATTTGTATACCATGCTTTTACATTGCTCATATGCATGATGATCGTTATCTTCATTAAATTCCGCTTGACTTTGAATCATATAAGATCATTGTTGATTCCGCCTACCTTGCTCGAAGTTACTAGGCAGATCTGTTCCATGGAATACTAGAATGTTAGCTTGTTTCACATGCATCAGCGTAGGACTTGATTGTGTCTTTGATATGAATACGAATGTTTCCCCCGAGAGAGGTACATGTTAGTATGGATTGATGTGATGGATATGCTCCATAGTGAATTCATGCTTGTTTGTCAAAATGGTACCCTAATGGACTTCCATAAAGGCATCTTTGCTATTCCCGAGTCGGAGTCTTGTCTCTAGTCACGTCGTCTTTAGCTTTGGTCTATTCCGTCTCTGAAAGGAACATTGGGTCGTCCGCTCTTGTCACTCCACTATCTCCGCTAACTTAAACTCCTACGCGTTACATTGGACGAGCGACCGCATGGAAAAGGGAACGGGAAGTCGAATAGCGATAGAGCAGCGCAGCGGAAGCGTGGGCCCATAACTCATAGGCCTTAGGATCGACGATGTCGACGGAACCAGCTTGCTTCGAGGATTGCGATTATCGAGTACGATATGACTTGCAGGTGGGAACGTCCTCTATTCAAATTGCCAACCCTTTCTGAACTTGCTGATGGCGTATTGCACTGACTTGATGTGGAAAATTGCGTGTTGATGTGATGACTTGGTAATGATTATTGCCTGATTATCCGATGTCTATGATGATATATATGATTCGGTGCCTTATTGTCCTAATGTGCCATGATGACTTGATGTGATGCTATTCTTAGCTGCTAGACATGATCTAAATTCTTTCCTATATAGTATAAACTGCAAATGCCGAGAATATGAACTGTTTATTTGATAAGATTATGATGAAACTTGCTAGCTTGAAGTGACCATATTCATATATCATGTTTTACGATACTCGTTGAGCATGACGGTAAATTGAGACTTTTGATGCTTGTTGTAATGCTTAATGATGCTAGTTGATATGATGTAGTCCTTATGTGCAATAATGTCCATGATTGCTTCTTCTTTGAACATGTGAGTGAGGTCCTTTTAATTGAGCGGTCAGAGAGTGGAGAAAGGTTTTGAGTGATTAGAATGATCGACGGTGGTAAGGGAAAGTTGCAGAAGAGGGGTGTTGACTTAGGTTGGACCGAGTGGGTTCGGGAATTATAAGAGGTAGTGCTTGATGATTTCGATGAGCTCCTAGGTGAATCTCGGATAAGGGTATGGTTAGGATAGGCTGGTTAGGTGGTGACCGAGTAAATTTTATTGAAGATGCATAGTTAGAAGGGTTCTACATTGCGATACCTTGGGAAGAGTAAGAAATGTAAGAAATGACCTTTGGGGTATTGGGGACATAGAGTGAGAGTGTGCTCGGGTGTGAAAACAAAGTTAAGGGTTGGACTCTTAGAGGTGGATTGCTAGTGAGAGTGCTTGGTGAAATGAGGGGTGAGACTGGAGTGTCAAAATGAGTTGGGGTTCCTTTGGGAATTTTATCCGAGTTGGTGAGTCTGGATGAAGTTTTGGTCTTGGTTTGAGAGTCGGAGACGAGCGGGCGGGGTTGCGTTTTATTATAACTGAAATAATGTGCAGAACTTTCTTGATGATGTGATTATGAACTGGCATGATGTTAGATAGCGACCATGATAAACCTGATATGACCTGATATTACATGTTGATATGCAATATTTGAAATCTAGTTGACAGTGACAAGTATTATCATGAAATAGTGATACATTGCTATCCTACTATGTTGTTCTAAAAACATGTTATAATGTGTTGAATGAATCATGAGATGATGATACGTTGTTATGTGAAAGCATGATGTTATCCTATATGGTTGATAAACCTGATTATGAATAGGTAAGTTATGAATATGACTTGGAGCATAGATATAACTTATGTGTATATATGAGATGATGGTGCATGACTGCTATTAATCGTTATATGACATTGTGATGAGCTAAGATGATGTCTGGAAAGCATGATGACATTTTGATGTTGATATATTGTTTGATCTCCCCTTTTTTTAGTTGAATCTTAATAGCATGATTTTGTTAGATTGATGTGATAATATGTGATGATAATGCGAGATAGAAATTGGATAGGATGACTATGTGAAATTATGCTTTACATGAGATCTCTTGTTATGACTGGTTCTACTAGTGTGCGATGTTGAGATGCGATCGTGAGATTTGACTTGTAGTAGTGTACTGACTCCATGACACCTAACCTCTTTGATCTCTTGATATGTGTGCTGGCATGATTTATGAGAATTCAATGATACACTTGTGATGCCTTCGGTATGATATAGATACACTTTATGACTCGTGATATGACGTTGAGACGTTGTTGTTGCTTTTGATGTGTTTGAAAGAATGGTATGCTTTATGCTATGGGTAGACATGTTATGCGGTTACGATGTCGATTGGTTGAGATTATCATGATTGATGTTGAGGATTGCCATATGAGAGGTGGTTGATGATGTTATGAGTTGATGAGTTGGTTTACTTTTGTTCATGTTGAGTTGTGAATGATGATGGAATGATTCGGGAAACTAGGAAGAGAATATGGGATTAGCCCTTAGAGGTGGATGACTCCACCTCCTACCTTCTGAATGGGGAGATTTAGGCGAAATCTTGAATTGAGAGGATTTGACTTGTTTTGGTGTAAAGTTGCTTGATTAAAAAAAAAATTTGAATTTGAAGATTTTGAGCGGTTTAAAAAAAAAAATGGCCAACTTGAGGTTTTAAAGAAGTTGAGGGTTTCAATGATTTGGATGACAATCTTTCCATTTACAAAACACTTTGAGGTTTACGAACTGGGTTTACATTATGACGTCTCACGAAGTGGATACAAGCATTTTATAGGGGCGCTTATAGATTGCTTGCTAAGACCTAGTCGGACGCTATAATGCTTTTAGAGTTGTGATAATTCCGAAAGGTCGAAGCAAGGATGTGATAGGGGCGCTTATTACACCCTTGACAAGACCAATTGGAGATGTCACGACCATGACTAGGATGTTGTGAGAATCCCGGAAGACGCAACCGAGATGATTACAAGATCCTTGGACATGGTCCTCGGACTCACCGATTTCAAACTCCTTCCCGTTGCTTTAAAATGATTTTAGTCTCGGGGACGAGACTTGTTTTTAGAGGTGGATAAATGTAAAGACTGAATATATATTTTATATATATTATATTATTATTTTAATTAAATTTGTTAGTATTTATTTCAATTTGTAAAAGCGGAGAAAAATCGTCCTCGAGCACGAGTTCAAAAACTAAAAATCCTTCCGACATCATTTTAAATTAGGAATTTGACGGGATTTGGTTTTCGCCTTCGAGTTCGGGTATTAATAAAATTTATTTAAGTTCCGAGTTTCATTGAAATTTATTTAATTCCGTTTATCTTGAAATTTAATTGAAAGTTTAATTTAAAGTTGATTTAGTCGGGATTTGATAGAGTCGGGATTAGCGGATTTCGAATTTGAATATCGGGTATATTCCCCTTACATTTTATGTAGGGACCACTCTTTTATATTTTTTTTTCATTTCCCTTTTTCTTTATCTCTCTGTTTACCTGTTGCATTGGTCCCTCCCTTTTGGTTGTCTTCTTCCCCATACTCCCATCCGAATGTGCAAGCCAGTGCACCCCCCTTCCTCAAAATTTTGTCTCCTTCCTTCTAGTTCAGCACGCCTCTCCCTCCTCTCTTCTGAAATCGCAGAACTCCCAACAGCTCACCACCCCTTGACCCTTATCTCCTTTTGTTTTCAAAACCCAAGAGCTCACCACACAAACCCACACACAGCACACCCCAAACTCCCTCCTTTCACCTTTGGTTTCCGAAACCGCCGCCACCCTGCACCACCATCACCACCATCGGCTCCTCGTTGCCGCCGACTACCCAGAGGCCACCACCATTCCTTCCCCCCCCCCCCCCTTCCTACTCCTCTGTTCGTTCCAGCGTCCACAAATGGCTTCTCCCCTTCTCTGTTTCCGGAAAACGCCGAATTGCAGCCATCTCCCTCACCTCTTCCTTATCGCCGACGCATCTGTCCAGACTCGTTCGAGCCACCATGAGCACCGTCGAAGCCAGACGCCGAGCTAGGAGCTGTCACCGCCGCCCTCTTCCTCCTTCCCCTGGTTCCCCTCGGATCCAATCGATGAAGCGAGAGCATCTCGGGCCTCCGACGAGCCTAAGCAAACTCCGACGGCAATCCCGGGTGAGCTAAAAAACCTCGGTGAGCATTTCCTCTCTCTCCCTTCCTTGTCGTTTGAACCTGTGTGTGTATCGGGTGGTCGGCTAGGTGGCCGGATTCCGGGCTGTCGCCGGTGGCCCAACCTCCTCCTTCTCCCTCCTCAGCCTTTTGAAACACAAGAGGACGTTGTCCTCTGTTTCCCCCTGTAACCCAGGAAGAAGAAGATAGGTGGGGCCCCTTCTCGCCACGTCACTGGCCACATCAGCTGGGCCCCCCTTCTCTTTCAATTCTGTCTCGGGCTAGTTGTGAGAAATAGGGGTGGTTTGGGCCTATTTTGTGGGCCGGATTCAACATCAATCGGGTTCAGTCCTCTTCCTCCTTTCCTTTTCGGGCCGGATCTACCATCTCTATTCCGGATCCCCTTCTCTTCCTTTCTCTTTGGGCTATTCGGGTTGGGTTGTTTTCTTTGGGTTATTTAAAGGATGGTTATGTGTTTTATATCTTGTGTTATATATATATATATATATATGTTATATATTTTATTATTTCTGATTTTAGAAAAATGAATTTATATATTTATATGTGCTGAAATTATTAATATTTATATTTAAAAAGGTTTTTTTTTTAAAAAAAAAAAGGGTATTAATTGATATGGTGTTATAAATATATTATGGATTGTTTGAGATTTTATGGATAACGAGTATTGAATTATTTGAATATTATTATAGTTTTGGAAATTGGTTATAATTATAATATTCTGGAATTAATCTTTATATATTGTTTATATTGTTTTAAAATAGCATTAATTGGACTATTTAATTGATGCATTTTGTGAGGATTTAAACATGTGAGTTAGGAACTTTAAAGCGAATTGTTGAATTTGATTTATAAATATGATTTGTGAACATAGAATTATTTTGATGATTTAATGTTGGAATTTATATAATGTTTTGACATAAGAAACATGCCGGAATTATTTTATAACATGATTTCGGGAAATTGACTTTAAGGCTTAAAGGTTTAATGTCGGAATTTGGCCAAGTATGATTTGAGAAAACATTTTGAGTATGAGTTGACTTAATTGGGATTTATAAGTTTGAAATTATGGTTGGTAAGACTTTATCAATGAGTTTAATTGAAGAATGATTTTAGTCGATTTGATCGTATCGGGGAGATTTTGGGAAAACAGTTTTACTATCTGTCGGTTTTGAGAATGTTGAGAACGTGGGTTTCGTGCGTATGAATGATGATCCGGTAGCTTATGGAAATGGCTTGATGATAGGTGTGTATTGCTTTTGGATTGCTTTGGACTTGCATTTGGGCCCTTGCTTGTGTTATCTTGCTGTTCTGCATCAAAAGGTAAGTATCCTACGGGACTTACTCAGTAACCTGGACCTCCTGCCTGATGTGTCATGTAATGTGTAGTTTTGTTGCATATTAAAGCATGCCATGTAGTATCATGCTAGGATTGCATTGAACTGAGCATGTGTTTACTTTGTGTGTTTGAAACAGAACGGCCGTTATCTGTGATAGTCCTAGAGTCTTTGCTAGGGTCATAGGGTAGCCCAGCCCCATCGGGTGCCCTGAGTCTATCGAGTCGATATGAGCATGATATGATAGCCCAGCACCATCGGGCAAGAGATGAGATGATTTGATATGATACGATTAGCCCAGCACCATCGGGCATGTTTTATTTATTTTATGATATGATGATGAGATATGATATGATGATGAGATATGATATGATATGATGATACCGTGGTGAGTGCACCACCACGAAGAGAGTGCTATGCTATAGCCCGAACTGGCCAGTCTCTGCACTAACGGGAAGGGGTGCAGAGGTAAGAGAGGGATATGCCACTTGGCATTGTCTGGGGCCCTTTACAGTTCTTTCTGCATATTATATATATACTAGGGGCATGATAGTGTGATTTAAATCTTGTACTGCATTAGTCATCTTTTATTTAGGCATAGGCATGTTATGTGGCCTCAGCGCGGTCAGAGGACCCGCAGGCGATCACCAGGCCTGACTTCGTGGATAGTGTTAGGTACCGCTCTTATTGCTCCATGCTTCTGCGACGGGGGAAATCTTTTGACGAATCGAAGAATCCGGCTAATATATTCTAACTTGACAAATGGAAAATCACCCACTTTGGTTTGGTTTTGACCCGGCTCTGCCGTGACTTTTGTATTTAAATCATATTTCCGCTTTATTTTCGTTTAAATTGTATTTTGATACTTCGACTGATTAGAGGTTTGAAACCTCGACCCGTACCTGAATTTCAACATCCGAACGAAGGTATCGACCTTCGAAACGTATCCCGGATATTTATATTCGGGCCGTTACATTATGTGTATCTTATATGTTTCTTATGTAGCTTGTGTACTTGTGTAAATTAGACTTAGACTTATTATATTATTTTATGAAATTTCTAGTGATTTCTGATCTGTTGGATTGCTCACCCCTGCTGCCTTATTTTGCTGCTCTGCGTTTCCAGGTAAGTCCTCCGGGGCTTACTCAAGTTAGAACCTCATGCCTGATGTGTCATATAGTGTGTAGGTGTTGCATCCCGCATAATCATGTAGTATCATGCTTAGGTTGCACAATTAATCGAGCATCCGTATTCTCTTTGCGTATGGTAGAACGGCCGTTAAATTGTGAGTCCTAGAGTCATTTGCTAGGGTCATAGGACGGTCCAGTCCCATCGGACTTAGTCCTCATCGAGTCAGACTATTAAATTGACGAGCATGACTATTGATAGGATTGACAATGTTATGATATTGAACGCGACCGGTTCCCGCACTAACGAGCATGGGTGCGGGAGTATAAAACGCGGCCGGTTCCTGCACTAACGAGCATGGGTGCGGGAGTAGGAGAGGGACATGCCACTTGGCATTCTATGCGGGATCCCATTTAATCGCTTTCTGCATATATATACAAACTGCTAGCATGCTTGAGTGTTTAATATTCTGCACTGCATTAGAGCATCCTTTATTTAGGTATAGGCATATTATATGTCCTCAGTGAGGTCTTCAGGGCCCGCATGAGTGGCTCGACCTTGACTTCGTGGTTAGTTTCAGGTACCCGTACCCTTACTTGATCATGTGCTGATGTGGCGGGGAATATCTCATGGCGTAGTGAGAGGGAGAGAAAGACCAACTTGAACTCCATACTTTTGCTACTTATTTCCTCGTATTTGGTTTTGACCCGGCCCTGCCGTGGCAACTTGTATTATGATATTTCCTTCCTTATGTTTTCGAACTTAAAACGTTTTGAGCGACTTAGGCAAGTAGGACAAGTTCGGAGGACCTAACGGCCCTATCGCGAATTTTAGGGTGCGAAATCCCTTCTTTGATCATTAAAACTTTGTTTTAAAACTGAAGCCGTACTCGAATTGCAAGATCCGAACGAAGGTATTCAATCCTTTGAAATGTAACCCGAATATTTATATTTGGGCCGTTACACGTTTCATCACCAGTTTCCCCACCAGATGCCAACACCAACGCCCCTTCACCTATCAAATTGGCTTCCGACATATTCTCACCTTCCAAAGATGCAGTACCCAACAAATCATCATTGGGCAAAGCAGGAGTAGGCAAAGCAGCTGTAGGCAAATCAGATAAAAGGGACATAGAATCAAGCACATTCTCCTTCGTCCTACTAACCTCAGCAGATGTTGGTTCACTAGGTATGGAGCGACTTCAGGATTTCGGTAGATATGTCCCTTTCCTTCTTGCAGTAGTAGCAGGAACCCTCCTACTAGAACTAGGTTGACTACCATAACTTAACTTTTCCTTCGGCCTTTTTGACTCAATCATACCCCATGCCAGTTCCAAATTCTTGGATGGTGAGTCACCGGATCCAATGGCCAATTTAATCAATCTTTTCTCTCTAAATGTATTCATGAAGTTCACAACATCGTTGTCACTCTCTAGTTGAAAACTCTGAGCATTATGCGCATACCATAACGTCGGATTCTCGGGGAGGATCATGCCCTTTTTCTCCGCCCCTTCTAGCAATTCAACAAATATATCCAAAACACTACACTTATCCGGGTCACCAACCTCCATTTCGACATATTCTGAATGAATATAACGCATTTGCAACACCATTCTACAAAGCATAATGTTTATACAAACAAATTTAGAAACCACCAAATTAAAAAATTCCCCTAATCTATAATTTTCGTAATATTTGAACAAATCCATGATACCTATACCTAAAATCATCAAAACGCAGCCTATATACCCCTAAATAGTAACAAATCATCAATAAAGTTCACATGTATACAAATTTTTGCACAAATCAACGATTATACTAAACCCTAATTTTCGGGAAAATATGAAAATTGGAATAAGGCATCACCTGGAAGAAGATGTTGCCTCCATGAACACCGACGCCGGCGAGTCCCCCTCTGCGCCCCAATGCCGGCGACCGCCAACACCAACGCCGGCGATCCCCCTCCAGCAGCCTGGTGCGCGCCTGCTGTTCACCCTACGGAGTGGAGCGTTGCGTTCTTTCGGGAATAGTTTTAATTGAAGTAATTAATTTTTTTTATTTCAAAGTAACGGAGGCTGTTAAAATGAAGAGAGTGGGCACGAGGTGAAAACATTTCAAACCTCGGGGATACCACGTGAAAGAGGTAAAAGAATTGGTCACCGTGAGAATTTCGCGATACCTCAGGGGTACCTCGTGAAATTTCCGTTAATTCTTCCATTTTCACATGCTCCAATGCTCTTTTAGTAAGATTTATTTTTCTCTACTTATTTATTCAATTTTGTATGCTTGTAACCTCTATTTTAATCTCTTATTGTTCTTTTGTTTGTAGTACATTATCCTTCATTCAAATCTCATACGTATGATGATAATATCCTCTATTCTAAGCTCTTATTGTAGTTTTTGTTTGCATATGTTATCCTCCATATATTCTAATCAATCTCTTACATATGCTCATACAATTGTGCGTACTAACCTAAGGCTTTTACTTTCAATTTGCGATGTATCTTAGAACAAAGTTAATGGGCAGATTCTTCGAAAACTATTGATCATGTCAAACTAATGATGAGATCTCCCATATGATCGCCTCAACCGACTGAGTCATTGCATCAATCTTGAATTAGTCTGAACAATTGTTGCAGGATTCAGCCCCGGAGAAATCGATCAACAAAGAAACATCCAAATCGATATATTTCTCGATCTTGCACGAAATTTTTATTTTGAATCCCATGAGATCGATCAACAAAGAAACATCCAAATTGGCCAGATTCAATCTCGAAGAGATCGATACAAGGGACTTTTTAATTTATTTAATTGATGGATTTTACTATTAGATTTATCTTTATTTTCTTCCCTATTAGATTTTACTCAATTGAAATATTTTTTTTATGGATTTTTTAATTAATTTATATCCACTTATAAATATTTTACTTTTGTTTAATTATTATGCTTTAGTTTAGGTTTAGAGTTCAGGAGTTCAGGTAAAAAGTAAAAAAATAATAAAGGTTAAATATTGACGTTAAGGCTTTGGTTTAACTTGTTTTCGATCCTAATTATGCATAAATGATGGTACTTGCACAAATAAATTAAAAATCTGTATTTGAGCTATTAATATATTCACGGATTCCCTTAAATTGTTTAATTAAATTTTAAAAAATATATCTTATATATATATATTATGTCTATTATCTATCTATCTATTAATAATACCAAAGAAGAAGTACATTGACACACGTGCCGACTTCTCCACGATTTTTGGTCATACATGGCTTCACCATATTCAAGCAATCCTACATGTCATTTTCTCGGATTTTTGGATTTTCTTTTAATTCTCATTAAATATGAAATCAGTTGAGATATTCTCGATATTTTTGTTGGTTAGTTTAGATATTCACTAGATAAGATCAAAATAAAATCATATTTATTTTAACAAATCAAAAATGATTTTCTTCTTTATCTGTTTAGATTTTTAATTGTGTGTCTTCCTCTATACACCATCGTTTACTATATAATCACTATTCTTCACACTTCCTTTCCATTTTTCTTCTATTCTTCACACTTCCTTTCCATTTTTCTTCTTCTTATCTCTACCTCAAGTTTGTTGAATTTGTTGAAGGATAAATTCGTACAATCATATTGATGATACTGATCAACAACTGTGAAAATTATTGGTGAGACTCAATTTGATTTCTCGCTCTCTTTTCTTTTTGTTTTTTTTATTTCAATTTCACATTTTCAATTGATTTTGTCTATAGATAGTTAAACTATTATATGTATAATTCGAGAATCTATAAATTTGACCATTACATCATTCTATGTTGTTTTTTATTCAAGATGGCTAAGATGACCGATTTTCATCTCATATATTATTTAAAGGTGACGAAAGTGGGGAGCAAGGTTGACAAGTTGTAGGGACGATAATCCTAACAATACATATGATTTTTTTAAATATCTAGATATGATTACATAATAGACGGCGGCTGCGACGGAGAGAGGAGCGACTGACCCCATGCCACCCCTATGGTGCGACTGCTCCAATATATTTAACAAAATATTCTTTTTTAATATATAAATATAAAATTTTTCTCACTTTTTAATTTTTTTTATTTTTATCCTAAAAATAAATATTTAAATTAGAAATTTAAGATTTTTTCTAATATATTTTAATAAAAAAAATTTACAAAAAAAATTTTAAAAAAATTTACAAAAAAAATTCTCAAAATTTTTTGGTTCCAGTAGAAAAATTCATAGACCCGCTACTAATAATACTAGTTTAGTTGCCCGCGCGTTTTGCTAATAAATTATATTTTATTATTTTTACATATTAAAATTATTTTTTTTAATTAAATTTTATGTGAAAATTAAAATAATTTATTTAAATTGTTTTATCGGAAAAATTAGAAATACTAATGGATCAATTTTATAGCATATTTGAAAGATTATTTACTTTATAAAATTAATTAGATTTGTTCAAATATGCATATTATTTATTTTATAAAAAATAATTAGATTTATATTTTATCAAAACTAACGGTATATATTTTTATCAAAACTAATTAGATTTATTTAAATAAAACGTAAAATATTGTCAAAATATAACTAAGTAAGATATGATAATAACTTATTAATTGATGTAATATTGGATAGATTATTTGATCTAAAAAAATAAGTTTTCTAACTAATTAAAATATAAGGTTGAATATTTATAAGAATAAGTGGGATCATTAATTGAGATGACAAAGTTATATTAGCTTATTAATTAATGTGGCTAAAAAAGATAACAACGTATTAATTCAGCATATGACACATATGTGAATCGCTCTAGAATATGACACATATGCGAATCGCACAAGATACTGTTTCATGTCTTTGTTTTAGTATTTTACTAGTAATGTTACCAGTGCCTTGCGCGTATTATTAACAAATTATAAATTATATTTTAATATATCAATATATTTGAATTACCTTTTTTTGTTAAATTTTATGTGAAGATTAAAATAGTTTGTTTGAAATCTTATAATAAAAACATTCAATCAATCATAAATTAAATTAAGATCATGGTCGGTGAAATTCAATATATAAAGTAACATAAAAATAATTATGTTTTTTTATAAAAAAACTTATAACCAACTAAGATCTTCATAACAAAATCTTAAATATTTATATTATTTATTTAAATTATTTAGTAATAGTTAATTGTGATTATTATTTTAAATTATGTGATTAAAAATTTAGTACACTTATGTTTTCTTCTAAAGAGCTATTGATATTTTTTATATTTTTTAAAATTAAAGCTTAATTACCAAATTTAGCACACCAATCCTTGATTTATCAACATATATTTATATATAGATATATTATATTTAATTTTGACCAAATACTGGATAAATTATTTGATATAAAAAGATAATTTTTTAAGTAATTAAGATATAAGGTTGAATATTTATAAAAATAATTGCAATCATTAATTAAGATAACAAAATTATATTGACTTATTAATTGATGTGACATGTATGCGAATTCCACGAGAGACTCTACAAATATTAGTGTTTGTTATCTTCTTCAATTCTTTTAGGTTAGGATTGATCGAAGGTGCTAGAAAAAATAAACTGATTTTGAATTTGGATCACAACTCAAAATTAACCATCCAATAGATAAATAGTACTCCCTACTAAATAAAGCTGAAAAGCGTTTAGTTATGATACTCCGTAAGTTTATGAGGGCATTGCACTAACTAGTACATGACCCGAAATGCTTTGCAACTATAGCATTCGACCCACTTAATTGCAAAGTGTAGTAGCCCAATTAAAAGAATTGGCCCTCTCACCCGGTAAAGAGGAAGGGAAAACCGGTTATTAAAAGCGATTTGACAGTTATGGGAAGTTTGAAAAAACAACCGTCCCATCAAACTGTGACACTTTGGGGGCACCTTTATAAAGGGAAGGAGGAGGGACGGATCAATAGGAAAGAGAAACAAACTGCAAAGGAAAGAGAAAGAAAGGGCAAGAGAGAGGTCAGCGAAAACGAATTGGGAGAGAACGAAGGCAGTGGGAGAGACAGACAGAGAAGGAAGAAGAAGAAGAAGAAGAAGAAGAAGAAGAAGAAGAAGAAGAAGAAGAAGAAGAAGAAGAAGAAGGAACAGTTCAGAACACGCCCCCAAGTAAGTAACTGCTACCTTTCATGCTCTATGAATTGTGCAATGGACAAGGGGCAAATGGATTTGTGGTGGGCATTGGGAGAAATTGGGGGATGTTCAGTTGGGCAATGTACACCAAGGGAGAGGGGAGGGGTTGGTAATGGTTAATTTCAGATGAATAGGTGGAAATCGGGGATGGTAACAGACTGAGAATGAAATAGGGTTGGGCGAAAATGGTGAAATGAAAGGGTTGAATGAAAACCCAGCAGGTAGCAAGTGCAATTTCCCTTATGTCATGTAGGAATAGAGAAGCGTCAAGAAAAAATTAGGTATGTGGAAGGGCTAGAAATTGGGTTTGGGGAAATATAAGAAAGGGTGAGTTATAATATGCCTATGGTAAAACCCGAAAGGGGGAACTGAATATTGATATCAATAGGTAGAAATTACATATCAATATGTTGAGAATCGGTTGAAATGTGAAATGTATAGGGTGGAAAGTTCATGTGCACATTGTTACATTTGTTGCTTTCAATTACGAATGGAAACTAGTGAGATACATATGTGGTTATTTGGCGCAGTAAATGTTGATATGAATAGGCTAAAATTGGATGTGTCTAGGTTGAACATTGTTTTCAATTTTGACATGAAAACAGAAGAAAATGTGGTTGCTGTCATGTACCAGTTAATAGGTGACATGTTTAAAGGTGTTTCTGTCATGTATAAATAATTACATTTGTTGGTGTCAAGTAGGAATGCAAAACTAGTGAGTTGCATGTGGTTATTCCGTGCATTACAAATTATGAAATGAATACGTTAACAGTAGAGGTGTCTTGGTTAAACTTGGTATGCAAAAACACTATAAATTATGGTTGCTGTCATGTAACAGTGTACAGGTGACATGTTGATATGTGTTTCTGTCATGTAGAAAAGCTTACATGTGTTGCTGTCAAGTAAGAATGCAAAACTAGTGAATTGCATTTGGTGAGTCCGTGCATTCAATATTGATATGAATAGGTTAACAGTGGATTTGTCTTGGTTTAACTTGGTATTCAATGTAGATATGAAAACACAAGAATTTGTGGTAGCTGTCATGTAGCAGTTTAAAGGTGACATGTTGAAATGTGTTCATGTCATGTAGAAATGGGTAGATTTGTTGCTATGATGTAGCAGTTTAGAGGCGATTTGGTGAAATGTGTTACTGTCATGTAGAATTGGCTAGATTTGTTGCTGTCAATGAAGTTGAAGCATTGGGTGCATTTTGTTCTGATATTGAAAGGTTCACGTTTGATGTCATGTATGAATGTCAAGATAACAAGTAAATTACAATACCTGTCACGTAGCATGAAAAGAGTGACATGTCATTTGGAATGTTGCTATTGTTGTTCTTCTGCACATTTGTGACGTATGGTCTCCCACACTGCAGGATATATACTCAAGCAAAATGGTTCGTATCAGTGTAGCAAGGGAGCGTCTTACGCAAACTTCTGGAGCGGTACGATGTGATGATGTGAAAGCAATGTAAGTTGATATTGTTGTTCAACGTCGCTCACAGGTTGATGTTGTGCAGGCTGTTTATGCGGTAGAAAAAGATAGACATTTCAAAGGGAGATGCAACCAGTTCTCGAAGCCACAAGTTCTAAGGAACGTGGACGAGTGCTTGACCGCTGACGACTACAACCGCCTTCTGGATAGCCCGCTGGGCGGAGTAGTGAGAATGGGCTCACGACTCCACTTCTCGGCGCAACTCGTACACTACGTCCTTCAACGGCAGCTGAAGACGAAAAAGAAACACGAGACCTGGTACAACATCGAGGGTCATATTGCGAGGTTCTCCATTGCGGAGTTTGCGCTTATGTCCGGCCTCAATTGCGACTACGCTGAGTGGCCTGAAGAAGACGAGGACGACGAATCCAGAATGAAGGCTTTCTTTGGTGTGGCCAAGCTAAAAATGTCGGAGTTTGAGGTTAGGTTCCAGGTGGCGATGAAAACGGAGCGCTCGTGGGCGAGAAGGTTGAAGTTTATCCTCATTATGTTGGTGGAGGGCGTGCTATTCGGGAAGGAAGCCCGAAACTATATTCATCCGTGGGTTGTCAATCTTGCGTCGGACGTCGGACGGTTCATGGATTTCCCGTGGGGTCGGTTGTGCTATGAGCGAACCCACCAGTTTCTTCACGTTGCAACAGAGAGCAAGCTGGCAAAGGGGATAAACCCAAATGCAACGCGGCCTGGATACGTTTTGTTTGGGTTCCCCCTTATTTTCCATGTACGTAAACTTACTGGCCATCCATGAATATATTACTTCCCATCCTTCAATTTTGTACGGGTTGTCCTTTGAAATTTGTAATGGCATCCGTTCATGTAGGCGTGGGTGTACGAAGCATTAGCTCCAGTGGCTGCCAAATGCGCTAGCGTGATCGAGTCGGGTGCGTATCCGAGGTGCCTGAGATACGGGCTGAAAGATGACAACCTCAACTACAAAGCCATACAATACCGCCTGAAGGAAGCGAATGAGGTCCTCTACAGCTTCGACGACGTTGACGCCGTGTGCCCCATCCTACTCCCCGATGCGCGTGAGGAGGCCAAACGTGTTGCATGCCATGCTACCTACAGGCATGATGAGCCGGACAAGTTCTTTGACGACATCGTCCGAGCCTACCAAGCGGCTGAAACTTAACGACGAAAGGAAAGAGGGGGATTGCCGACAGAGCCAGAAGCTTTAGTGGAGGGTACGCAGCATGAGGCCCGTATTTCTGCAATGGAGTCAAGGATTATGGCTAAGTTGGAAGAAATGGGAAGAAACCTAATCGTAGAGGTTGGAACGAAGATGGTGAAGCTTGAGGAATCCATCGAAAACTTGAAGAGGTCAATGAAGAGGGCACGATCAGTACAGAACAGGAAGCATGTTCGTTGGGAGGGAATGGAGGCCCACATGTCGATCCAGTTGATGACGAGGACGTGCAATCAAAGAATAGGGACAACGACAAGGACAAGGAGGTATGTGGTTGGTTGAAATCATTTTGTAGTTGTCATGTTATTAACAATGTCTGTCATGTATGAAAAACTACCCGTCGTGTAATTTTCTTCTGATCAGCATGTTGGGGAGACTGTTAAGGGCAAGGCAGATGCCAAAGAACCCGAGGACACTGATAAGGTAAAGGATGGAGAGTTGGAAGCAGTTAAGATAAACAATGGATATGTAATACCTGAACCTCTACCTATCATGTGTGAATCTGAAGGTGACATGTAACAACTGGTTGGGTGGCCTCTAACAGTGTTGGTATGTTTTGATGTACTAGGTGCAAGACAAGGCAGATGCCCTACAACCTGGGGACACTGTCCTGGGCAAGGATGGGGAGATGGATGCACCGCCGACTAAAATTTGAGAGGTAATACTCTAACTTCTAACTGTCATGTTAAGTTAATTGGGTGACATGTAAGAACTAGGTTGCTGGCTTCCATAACGCAAGTTTGTTTTTGTATACTTGGTGCAGGACCAAAGCGACCTACCGGAGGGCTCTCAGGTTGAGGTGCCACTTCAACGTAGGGGGATGAGGGCACGTCGGCCACCCACGACACTTGCGGGCCATGAAATCACTCGCTCGGCGAAGAAGCCACGTATGACCAAGGGGAAGCAGGTAGTGAAGGGAGTTGACGCAGTCGACCTGGGGCTGCTTACGAGGGCGGACCTCGATGCTTTCTCGAAGTGGATGAATGATGGGACCGATGACCACTTGCGTTCACTTGTAGGGACCCTCCTGCGGAAGGAGTTCTTCGACGAGCTCCAGATGCCAAGGGTGTGGGTGACCTCAGAGGTAATCTTCCCCCCTCTACCCTGTTGGGGATATAGTGGAAAGTGGCTTCGTCTGTACTATGGTAAGTGCTTTTGCAGCATATTGATCAGGCGATGTGTGTTCTTCGGAAGGACATGAAGGCAAGGGCTGACAAGTGTGCAAGGGTGGCCCTTCTAGACAACTAGTGGGGGTTCCACATCCAGAGAATATGGGCACAATGCAAGGGCAAGATTGATGGGGTAGACCTCAGCGAGGAGATGCCCTAATACTTTGAAGGCAAGGTTCCAGAGTGGTTCGACAAGTCATGGATGGATTTCGACCGTCTGTTGCTCCCATGGAACCTGAAGAACAAGCACTGGGTGGACGTCAAGATCAACCTCGTTGACTGGACAGTGAACGTGTACGATCCTGACGTGCACTTCGTACCCGAGTGCCAGATGGCTAACCTTCTGAAGCCCGTCACTCACCTCCTCCCCGCATTGATGAATGGACATGTCGAACTTTGTGGGAAGCTTGCAGGTAATGTCCCGAAGCCATTCCCGTACAAGCGGATCAAGGGGCTGCCACATAACACATTATCGTAAGTACTTTACTCGCACTTTGTTTGAAATTAGCAGTCGTTGCTTGTTGATTTGTTGTCACAGGAGGTGGTTTGTTCATGCAGGGGAGACTGTGGGCCATATGCAATCCGGTTTATGCAGCTCCTTGCCGACGGTGAGGCTGACTTTGCTGGCCTGGACGATGACTTTATCGAAGCCTATCGGCAGCTCCTTTGTGTGGACATATACCGCATAAGTCTTGCACCTTCAGACGATCCGAAGTAGTTAGTGTATGGTTGGTTGAACATTGTTGGTAGACTTTGGGGTTGTTGTAGTTATGGATGGTTGAAGTTGTGTCCGTTTCTGAACATTTGGTTTGTCTTCAGGGTAATTGTCGTAGGACATATGTAGGTACGTATGACCGTGTGTAGGTTATTTTGCATTACAAAATTATGTTTTGCAGTATGAAACTAATCTTATTTGCATGTTATCTAGTAACACAAAAAGGTGATTATTACATACTTATCTTATTCGCATTATGCAACTTATCTTATTCGCTATGTACTAACACATGCGAATAGGTGACATGTAAAAAAGGTGTACACCACATACGTACACATACTGATGAAAAGAAGCAAAAGGTGATACCTACATGCGTAATTACAAAAGTCCGTCTATCTGAGTTCCCTAGTGCCAACGCTACGCTAACCCAAAACATACATTTCCAAAAGACGCAAAAGCCACATGCCATATTGTCATGTCAAAAGTAACTACTGACATGTGAAGCCTATCATATGACAAGTAAATAGATATTAACTGGCCAGTCACGTGGTTGTAGTTACCCTTAAGTCCTGCGTCACTTCGTGTACTTTCGCTCCCATTGCGAGGGGTACCATGATGTCTTTAGCCTCCCAGGACGGGCCTTTATGAGGGGGGGGACGCAACGCATCTCTTTGATAGTCTGGGGGACTTTCCATGTTTTCCGAGAAGGGATGGGGTAGATAACCACCTGGTAGCACGCACGCCATGCATCGACCTTGTAAAAGTCATTCACAAGAGAGTACACATCGAACCCCCGATAGGTGGCTGCTGCAAGTGTGTGGGCACACGGATACTGGTCAACGTTGAATCGTCTGCAACTGCACAACCACCCGGTAAGATTGACGAGCCAAATTGAAGAACCCTTGCGGACCTCGAACTCATGGATGCTCAACGGCCTTACAGCCATGGTGATGGACTGTGCGTAGTTCGCCTTCATGGCGTTAGCGACCCAGTCGCTTACGACCTTGTCAGGGGATGAGCTGGCCTCTCTGCGAGTTTCGAACCACTTACCAATAGTTTCGATGATTGCATCGATGAGGGCAGTCAAAGGCAAGTCCCTAGGGTGCTTGAAAACGGAGTTGAGGCACTCGGAATTGTTAGTGGTTGTGATATTGTACCTAATTAAGGTGTCATGTTAAAAAAAGGAGGTGTCATGTTAATTAAAGCATATGTCATGTTATTTATAGTAAATGTCATGTTATTTTAATAAGCTGGCATGTAAATAAGTACAAGTGGTGGTGATGTTTAACCTAATGACAATATCATGTTCATTAAAACAGGATTGATCTTACTTAAGCCAAGTTTCATGTCATTTATATATGATGGCAGGTCATGTTAACTAAAGCATGTGTCATGTTAATTCACCTAAGTGTCATGTTAATTATATAAACTGGCATGTTAACTATAGCAGCTGTCACGTAGTATATAAAAAGTGGCATGTAAAATAAGGGGTGGTGATGTGGAACCTGTTCGCTGGGAAGAAGGCTCTAGCCAAGTTGTTGAACCCTGCCTCCTTCAGGTATTGTCCCGCAGCGGGAGCCTGTGCCGAGAAGTCCGTGAAAAGCGCATGGAACTCGTCATAGGTATACGCCTTCGCCATGATAAAGTAGAGGTCCTGCAATGTGCCAATCTTGTACCGGAATCGCACATTCTGCCATAGGTACCATGTGCAAATGTCGTGCTTCGCGAAGACATATGTATCCCGTATCCCCTTGAGAATGCTTATATGGCGGTCAGACACCCAGACAAGGTCAGGCGTGTCTTCAATGACCCGCAACATTTGCCTGAAAAAGAACCCCCATGAACCATCGTTCTCCCCCGTCGACCATGGCAAACGCGACTGGGTATATGGAGTGGTTAGCGTCTTGTGCAATTGCGAACAACAGGCAACCATGAAACTTCCCCTTCAAGAACCCCCCATCAACAGATATGACCTGCTCAGATATAAGATGTTGTCACAGACAAGAGGCGTCATGTAACATAGAAGAGGTGTCATGTAACATAGAAGAGGTGTCATGTCATATATAAGAGGCGTCATGTCACATAGAAGATGCGTCATGTATACGCTCCTTTATGACAAGTACGAGTATTTTAGCTGGCAGGTAGCAAATGGCATGTAGAGTATAGCGGTATTAGGGGACAAGAACGACGAACCTTACGTAGGTGGGGGATGACCCTCCTCCACACACCTATACTAACAAAGGCGTACTTGGAGTGCCCATTCGAGTCGCACTTGTAAAGACTGAATATAATTTATATATATATGATATTATTATTTTAATTATATATGTCATTATCTATTTAAAATGGTAAAAGCGGAGAAAAAAAAATCGTCCTCGAGCACGAGTTCAAAATTTAAAATCCTTCCGACATCATTTTAAATTTAAGATTTTGACGGGATTTGATTTTCGCTTCGAGTTCGAGTATTAATAAAAATTAATTTAAGCTCTGAGTTTTAATTGAAATTTATTTAATTCCGTTTATCTTGGAATCGAATTGAATTTGATTTAAATTTGTTTTAGTTGGGATTCGATCGGGCGAGCAGGTTTTGAGTATATTCTGCTAATTTGAATTCTTTTGTGGGGACCTCTTTACTTCCTATTTTCCTTTCTTTTTTTCTTTTTTCTTTTCTTTCTTCTCTCTTTCTCTCCCTCCCTCTCTCTCTCTCCTTGCCCTGCTACGCACTCACTGCCAGAGGCTCTTTTGTCTGGATGCACATACACCTTGCTCCCTCAAAAATCACAGCTCACACCCACCCAGCTGCTCACCCGATTTTGTCCAAATGTCCCTATAAATTGGACAACACAAACCCTAGTCCTTATACACAGATCAGCCAAGCCATAGCCTTCTTCTCATCTCCTTCATTTCAGCTCTCAAACAGCCTCCCTTTGCCCTCGGTCCCGATCACCATCACCTTCCTCTGCCTCCCTTTTGTTTTGGATCTCAAGCAACCATAAATTCACTCTGTCACACCTTCAATTCTTCCAGCCCCGTACCCAACAGCCTCCGGAAACCTCGTCGCCGAGCACTCGCTTCGCTCTTCCCCTGTTCGCCAGTAAATGACCGAGCATCTTGTTCTCCTTCCACCGATTCCTAGCTACGCAGCAGCTTCTTCCTTTCCCTCTGATTCCCAACCAAAAGTGACCAGGAACACCGTCGAAGCCCAGCACATCGAGCCCAGGAGCCCTCGGAATCGTCAATTGCGCTCCCATCTCCCCTGTTCGTCCAAAAAGGTCGGTCATGGTTCCTTCGTCTTTCCCGATCGTTTACCCCAAAAAGCTCCACCTTTATTCTATTTCCTTCCGTCCCAGATCAAGCTTGTTCGATTCTGACTCCGACGAAGCTCGATTCAACCCCGACGAATCTCTTCTCCGGCGAACTTCGATCTCGGTGAGCCCATCTTTCCCTCTTTCCTTTGCTCACGTTTGAATTTCTTTGCTTGAGTTGTGGTCGGAATCTAGTCTCGGTCGGGTTGAGATCGGTTTTGGGTGTGAAGGTCACCGGAGACGCCCTGGGTTCCACCTCGTCCCCTTCGTTTTCCGTTGAACTCTGTTCTTCTGGTTGAGGAGGAAGACAGGCGGGGAGCTGGGTGCCCATATCTTCTTTCATTCTAATGGGTAATTCTGGGCCTAATAGGTGGGCTGAACCCGGATTCCCATTCCGGGTTATACCATTGTAATCCGGACCCCCCCTTTTTCCTTCCTTCCAAACTAGGCTCGGGTTAGGGCCTCCGAAATGGGTTGGGGGTTGGGCCAGCTGGGTTACCTTATTTTTCTCCTTATGTTTGTTTACCTAATTTACATATAGGTCATACATTATAGGATGACTTTTATTCATTTATTTTATTATTATTATGATTATTATTATAATAATATTGCAACTTTGTGATCATATGTTTTCTGAAAAATTGTATCTATTATAAAAGTATTTGGAAATAATATCATTTGGGATAAGTATTGTGTGATGATTTAAATATATGATTTGGGGATCTTTAAAATGAATTATTAATCAAGTTAGTGGATGTTTATGTTTAATAGATATATTGATGATAAATTATTTAAAAGGAGATTTTCAAGTTTTAGAAATGTCCTTTAAAAGAATTGTTATTTGAAAACCAACATGCCGGAATTATTTTAAGTGGTATAAATTTGCGAGTTGATTAAAGATTTATGTTTTATAAATGGATTTTTGGACAAATATGATTTGAGAAAGTGTTTTGGAATATGAGTTGACTTAACTTGAGATTTAAGAGTTCGGAAAACTTTGGAAAATGATATACTTGATTTAATCCGGGGAATCTGGTGTTGGTTTCTGCTTGAGGATTTTGTGATCTTTAAGTAAAACATGAAATGTTATATGATAATGCAAGATGAAATTATGGATGAGCTAGCGAGATGATATGGGTATGAAATGATCTATGATAAGATAAGACGGAATAATCTGAATTAAGATATAAGAAGTTATGTATGATAGTTAGGGGCGCCTTGTGTAAATTAGATAGACTTATGCATTTGTATGTTATTAGGTGATTGTGATATGTTGGACATTGCTTGCTATTGGTGACTCATTACTTGGATTCTGCTTCTGCCTTGTTCTCTGCTGTTCGGCTTATTCAGGTAAGTTCCTTTATGGGCTTACTCAGATTCGAAAGAGAATACCTGCTTGTGAATATATGACATACTAGGTGTTGCATAAGCATTAAAGCATGTCATGTAGTATCATGCTAGGATTGCACTTATGAATGAGCATTCGGTTACTTTGTGTTTTTGAATACAGAACGGCCGTTATTTGTGATAGTCCTAGAGTCTTTGTTAGGGTCATAGGGTAGCCCAGCCCCATCGGGTGCCCTGAGTCTATGGAGTCGATATGAGCATGATATGATAGCCCATCACCATCGGGCAAGAGATGAGATGATATGATATGATATGATGATGCCGTGGTGAGTGCACCACCACGAGGATATTGCTATGCTATAGCACCGAACTGGCCAATCTCTGCACTAACGGGAAGGGGTGCAGAGGTAGGAGAGGGATATGCCACTTGGCATTCTTTGGGCACCTTTACAGTTCTTTTTCACATATTGTAAATTAGGATCATGTTAGTGTGATTTAATTTCCGCATTTGCATCATCTTTATATTAGCGTATGTGTATGTTTGTTTGCGGGACAGGGTGTGTTGGGGTCTCGGTCTGATCCCGCTCGCACCACTTGTTTTTAGGTATGATCGCTCCCTGTCTCTATGGCGTGGGAAAATCCCCGGGCGATTGCAAAGAATCTGTCTAACCCCGCTAATTTGGCTATACGACTTTAGAATATATGTTTTGGTTTTGACCCGGCTCTGTCGTGGCTCTTGTATCTAAATCGTACTTCCGTTTTACTTTCGTTTAAATTGAATTTCTGTGACTTCGATTGATTGGGGTTCGAAATCCCCGCTTTGAATACTGATTGATCTCTAGAGGTTTGAAACCTCGACCCGTACCTAAATTGCAACATCCGAACGAAGGTATCCAACCTTCGAAACGTATCTCGGATATTTATATCCGGGCCGTTACAGCACTCAACCCTCGTGTATGTCCCTGGGTTAGCTTGCTCGAGCATGTGCATGTATGAGTAAATGGAGTGGTAGCTTTACTCGTCAGTCCCGTACATAGTGTCCCTCGCTGTCATCCGTGCTCTGCGAGCCTTCCAGTAGCTACAGGTCACCCCCAGTTGTGACTTCATCATTGTGCTTACTTGTTCCGGAAGGAGTGGCTTCTTTGATCCAACGAAACTTCCCATTTTCATTAACAAAAGCGTTACCCAACAATAACAGGGGTAAAGTAACAACTACAACAAAAACAGGAAACCACTACAACATGACAAGTAGACAACTGTAGGATGTCTAGTAGAGAGCTTATGCTTGAGCGGTTATACCCTATTGGGTGGATAGTTGGTATTGACAAGAGGTGTTTTGTGTACATTGCATATGCAATTGCCTCAGGCGTGCCGGAATGAACCGGTTATGGGACACAACGTACCTTTGGACTAGCGTCTGTCCCAGCTGCCTGTATGTTGCCCGACGCTTGTGTGTGTGCCTGACATTGAGATCGCAACTATGTTCATCGAAAAGCTTTTGGATCATCCACAAACGCGACTTCTTGTAAGTGGATGCCTGACATGCCCACTTGCAGTTGGGCCCCACACACTCCACGACATACACTGTCTTCGTCGACCTCTTCACCTTTGTATCGAAGCACCTAGCAAGTGCCGCCATCCTTATCGTATGTTGCACCTCCTCTTTGCTTCGAAATACTTGTCCCTCCCGGAGCTCTACACCCTGCTGGTGCAGGGGCCCTTGGACAACCTTCTCCGTCGTTGGTTGCAACTCCCCTTCCACAAGCTTCTCCGTCGCTCCCAACAGCGCTTTTCGATGTTCATATGCTTCTTCGACTTCCCTCATTGCTTGCTCTGCCTCATAATCCCATGAGTACGATTTCGTCGTCATAGATCCCCCATACTCGACTTTTACCGTAGCTGAAATGACTTCGTCATCGTCCGATGAGCTACCAAGGTCAATTGTGACTCGTCCTTCACCACAGGGGACGCTCATTACGTCTTCCAGGTCACTGCTAAGTTGGATGACCTGCTTTCCACGTTTTATGGCAGCAACTTTCTTTGCCCTGTCGTCTACCTCCAACTCCAACTCCTATTCTGTCCCTAACTTGTCATTACTGTTTTTTCCCTTGTCACCTGATTTAATGGGCTGGACATGTGTTTGTTTTTCCTCGCCATGTAAGGGTCTCTCCAGTTCGTGTTCTTTATCAACTCTGCAGGGGGGATCCGTCTCAGGGTGATCTTCTGGGGTGACGATGGACCCACTTAACGGCAGGACGACATCATCACCCCCTGAACGCGACATACTCATCCCAATCGACGCTCCCGTGGTCGCTCATGGGTGCGCCCTCACTAAACTTGTTTTGCAGGGAGACATGAAGCTCAATAGGCCAGTTCCGTTCTCCGTCTATAGAGTTGACAAACTTGAAGGCGTGTAAGTCATCATCGTCCCCAATAGCGAAGGGATTGCACCCCTCTTTCTCTGGGTTAATATATGTGAGTTGTACATCGTACCTTGTCCCGTCCACACCAAACTTGTCCATCAGCAATTTCTTCATTGACAAATAGTCAATCTTTTCGTCGACAACCACAGCTTTCCGGCTCTTCGTACCCTTGAAGACCCAACCTCTCCCTTGACAGGCCCACCAACCACCAAACAAGACGGTCATACACACAGAAGATATGTCCCCTGTTGCAATACAAACAATGGAAGCTCATTATTCCTAAGGGAAGAAGTACATAAAGTGGGGGTCTCTCCAATTATAAATCTAAATCGAAGGTCCACTTACCCATCTGCTGAATCTTTTTTTCTGACGACCCAGGTGCCATGTAAATTCCACCATCCGGTTAGTATTTTTGCTTAATGTGGCTAGTAGAACCCCAAATCTGTCATGTAAAATACACGTGACAAAAACGTTCCTCTTGAATCTTCTCCTACTTCTATGGTGATTCTCTGAACTTGAACATTTAAGGACCCCCTCCCTATTAAATGTCGCTTGAATGATTAGGATGAGACCCATAGAGCTCCTTATATACCACATCTATTCTCCCCTCTCTCCTTTCCCTTGCTTGGCCGAGAACAGGCCTTCTTGTAGTTCAGGCGGCTCTTCTACTTCCTCCCTTTGTTACCCTCATGCGAACCATTTATGGTGGATAATCATTGGTTCATCAAGCATTTCAATGCTTAAATACCCTCCTCTCACAGCCGGCCCTCTCTTTCCCTTTTGGGCGCCAAATTTCTGGCGCCAAAATATCCAAGCCAATGAGGTTCCCCCTCTTCTCTCTCTGACTGTATCTCTCTCTCTCTCCGTCTGTCACTCTCTCTCTGTCTGTCTCTCTCTCTCTCATCTGTACTTTGATGTGCAGGTACACATCTCCTCCTCTCTCTCTCCCTGGGTTTCCTTTCTTTTTTTTAAACCTCACATGACCCGAAATGGTTTTAACCGGCAACCGGCCCTCTCGGTTCCAGTACTACCCGATTCCCCTAATTTTTTACCTCCATGTGATAGCCATGCAAACTTTTCCCCTTATGTGTTACTTTAACAAATTGCCCTAAGTTTATTGGTAATTTGGTATGGTGAGTCTTGACTCCTTTTTTTTATCCACCACATTAATTTAAAGATTACATTTCAACTTTTTATTTTTTCACTTTTATTAGTGAAAACCTTGAGCTCTTAACAATCTATATATGAAAATTGGTATTTGTATTAGATATTATGAACGTTATATGTTTTAAAAAAAGATTATTTGATGCCATGTTATATATTTATACATAGATATATTATATTTAATTTTGACCAAATATTGGATAGATTGTTTGATCTAAAAAGATATGTTTTCTAACTAATCAAAATATAAATTTGAATATATGTAAAAATAAGTAAGACAATTAATTGATATGACAAAATCATAATTGCCTTATTCATTGATGTCACTTAAAAAGATAATCCCACATTAATCCAGAATATGACACGTATGCGAATTGCACCTCATATTAATCGAGAATATGACACGTATGCGAATTGCACCATAGTCCGTTTCAGACCTCTGTTTTAATATATTATACTAGTTTTATTAATCGCCCGTTGTTCGATTTTTTAATAAATTTTATTATATAAAATATCTTTGAATTAATATAAATTTTATGTTTTTTAGAATGTAAACATGTTTGAATCTAGATTAATCATATAATTTGATAAACGGTTGTTGGAATTTAAAGCACAAATTGATATTATACTCAATTTGATCTAAAACATAGAATAATTGACCAAATATTAGATAGATTATTTGATCTAAAAAGATAAGTTTTCTAACTAATTAAAATATAAGGTTGAATATTAATATCTAAAAAAATTATCCAAACAGATTTATAGGTTTACACGTTACTTTTAAAAAAAATTATCTACATGATCTTTTTATAAGTTGGTTAAACCTTAAATTTAGTTTAAATGGCTAAAGTAAAATATTATTATCTATAAAAATCAGCAATATAGATGTAGAATAATTAAATATTATATTTGTTGTACATATATTACCACGTTCAATAATATTTTACAAATAAAAATAATACTGGATAGATTATTTGATCTAAAAATATAAGTTTTTTTATCTAACTATATTGGCTTATTAATTAATGTGGCTCAAAAAGATAATAACATTTTAATCTAGAATATGATACATATGCAAAAATAACACAGTTTTAATCCAGAAAATGACACGTATGCGAATCGCACCAGACGCCGTTTCTGGCCTCTGTTTTAGTATTTTATATAGATATTGAATTTTATCTAAAAATAAATTTTATACCTAATTAAAATATAAGATTGAATATTTATAAAAATATATTCAATTTCATCTAAAAAGATAGAAGATTTAACAAAGATTGAATTTGACAAATATATTCAAATTACTCCAACCGACATGCAATTTAAAGTTTCTAAACAATCTGCCTATTAGGATTTGGATTGATATTATTATAATTTTTTTAGTCCAATATATATATTATTATATTTCATTCGTTAGATTTTTTGGTCCAATATATATTATTATATTTGATTAGTTAAATTGGATATGTTTTCAACAATAAGTGTATTATGTATATAATATATATTAATTGATGTGAGCCAAAAATATAATACAATTTTATTTGAGAAAATGACACGTAAGCAAAAATAATCTCGTTTTAATCCAGAAAATTCCACATAACCTAATTGCACCAGAGGCCTAAAATGGCCTCTGTTTTAGTATATTATATAGATATTGATATATATAGATTTTCATACCAATTTAAACCATATGGCATCAAATCGTTAGGATTTATCTTGCTTTTGGAAAATATATTAATCCAAGTAAATTGTTAATCGAATATAAATAATATGGATTGTAAAGATACCCTTTGAATTTAGAATATAAAAGGTGACGAAATATAGTCCATAAATACAACTTTAGATGTGAATAGGGGGAGTGAGATTCCCACTTACCAAAGCATGTGTATCAAGTAAGCGACTGACTTGAACCGCTTCTAGAATTTGTGTACTATTTTATATATAGGTTTGGGAGTTTTTTTTTTTTTGTTTACAGTAAGCAAACAGCTGGATATGGTACAGATATCCATGATCATCTGAAAAGATGATGTTTTGGAACTTGTAACAATAAGAGCCTAGGATCATATTACAATTTAAACGAAATTTTGCAAGGAAATCAGCTCCTCGATTCGCCTCTCTGTAGCAATGCTGAAAGCTGATCGATTCGAAGTCTTCTTTTAGAGACTTGATTTCTTCAATTAATTGTGCTACCTCTCATGGGGTTTTGATTATGTGATTGATGGCATTGATGATGGTCGCGTTGTCGCTTTCAATAATAATTCTTTTGATCCCCAAGTTGTTTGTCTGTCTTATACCTGCATATATAGCTTTAGCTTCTGTTAAAATAATAGAGCATTTTCTAATGTTGCTTTCATATATGTGAATTACCTGACCGTAGTTGTTTCTCATAATGCAACCAATTTGAGTTTCAAGATTAATTTTAACTGAGGCATCAACATTAATTTTGATCGTGTTAGGAGGTGGATGTTTCCAAAATAATTTATGTGGAGGCACTACAAAAAAAAATTGTATTAGCAACGGCAGAATCCCGTCGCCAACAATGAATTTACCGTCGCCAAAAACAGTTAGCGACGGCATAGCGACGGGAAATCAGTCGTGGCTAATATAGGCGTGGCAAACGTGTTCTAGTGACGGCATTTGCCGTCGCTAATTATATAAGCGACGGCAATTCTACCATCGCTAAACTAATCCAAGGCGCCATTTCTGAAAATTTTCCCACCACATTTTCCCGCTTTTTCGTTTGGCTTTTTTGCAACTGGTACCTGCCGTCGCCAACAATTTGGGCTCCCACTATTTCCCACCACATTTTCCCGCTCCTGCTATATTTTTTTCCCCTTAATCTATCATTACAATCACATAATTGAAGGTATTGCACAACCAACAAATCGGCACAAATTCAACACATTAACATAAAATTCATATATAGAGCAAAAATATATTCTAATGAAGCTCACAAGTAGCTTGATTGTTGCTTGAAAGTATAAAACTGAAATTAGAATTGAAAGTAAATTTAAGGTTTTCATTGATAACCACCTACATGGAACAAAAGGAAAATCACGAGGCTAAGCAAAAGCAAAATTTTAATCTTGTTCATTCTCCATTTAACCTTCTTGAGTAGGTGATTGTTGTGGGGAGATTTCTTCAGCATCTCCCTCTTTAGCAGCTCCCTCTTCTGTCAATACGAGATGAACCCCCTCTTCTATAGACTCTCTTGGTTGAGAATTTGTTCCACCCTATAATAGACAACCAAAATAAGGAAAAAATAATGAAAATACCTATAGAAAAATTACCACGCCATCCCTGAAATATTTCTCATATAAACAACTCCATTTGACACACCATCTCCTAATATTTTTCTCATAAAGATAGCATTTTACTGGAAGAAACATATATAATTTAAGCTTCTCGTAGCACAAGATATCTTCCAGAAAATGAAGGTAATGAGATGTTGGCAGACAAAATATAAGATAGCATTTAATCTCACCGTCAATCTGTTTTCGTTAATCTTGCATGATAGACAAAATATAAGATGTTGTCAGGTCTGTTCCCAAACAGTAGGGGATCAGCAAATTGCAATGAATCCCAAGGTTCTTAGTCCATCTATTTAACGTTCGAGCAATTCCCAAACAGTATAACATCCTATTATTGTTCATTAATTATGTTAAAGACCGCCCTCTCAAGAAATTGTATGCTTCATACAAAAAGGTTTATCAATACAAAATCTGTTTTACATCCCCAAAAGCATTCAATAACAAGTTGGTTCATAATATATTTAATAGTGGATATAGCAACTATGCTGATAAATTTATGACAATTTTCAGGTTACGTTCTTGAGATATACATCAAATGGCAGTGTAACTATTAGTCAAAAGACCATGATTTTTAGCTTTAACTCTAACCCCTCTAATGGATTTAGGATTGATATTAGTACTTCAGAATTATCTTATCCTTAGCTACTCAAGGAATCTGGTTATATCATAATTCTAAATATTTAATACTTATCAATGTCATGTTCAATAACACCATTTACAAAGCATCTATATAAGAGAGAGAAATTTATGGTCAAATCATAAAACATGTAAAACACCCAAATAAATAAATTACCTTGGTGTGGCCCTTATTTTTAGAATTTCAGGCTGAGAAATAATCATCTCTGATGCACCTTGACCTCTTGAAACTCTTACTTTTGTACCATTATATGCATATCTGAACCCAATCTTACTGGGCTTTCTATATAGCCAAACTTGAAGTATAAATCCAGCCTTGTTAAAGCAAAGTAAAGATTGTACCCAGGATCCATAATTTGCACATTTGAGACATGTAGAGGAGCTTCAACTGAAAAAACCCCTCCCTCGTGACCTTGCCCCTGTTTGACATGTTTTTTCACCTACAACCATGGCATAACAAGATATGTAACTGAGACCACAATTCCAATTCACCATGAAAGAAAATAAATAATTGGGTATTTCCAATATAAACTCTAAATACTATTAAAAGTGAAGCTTAACTCTTAAAAGTATTTAGAGCTTCAAACTAAACCACTGGATAGGAAAAAGGATAAAAGGTACTTGCCAAGTTTTTTCCCTCAACGATAACACGGCTTTGAGATCTTATTACACGTTTGATAGCACCAGTTTTAGCTTTATCTTTGCCTCTAATAATTATAACCTACAATTATACAACCAGGAAAAAGTCATACAGAGAGTCAGTAAAACAAGAGAAGTGGAGGGTGAAAGGAAGAAAGTGAGTTGAGTGAATATCACATGATCTCCTCTCACAATTTTCCAGTTCTGTATAAGCTTATGAGCTGCTTTCCATCCCACTGTATAATGGAAATGAATCAAGTTCTCTGAATGGAAATCATCAAATAATGTGAAAGGCTCTGGGTGGTTTAATAGTTACTATATGCTACAAAGAAATAAGTGACAAAGGGCATGAAGTGCGTGTAAGAGTTTAAGACACATAAGAACCAAAATTTGCAATTTACATATTTGAAATGTGAAAAGAAATAGCCAGGCCAGCTCTTTATATGTGAAACATGTCATTGCAGAGGTTATCAAGTGAAAGTTGTACAACCATATTGCAAATTTATGATTGGCTCATGATCAGCCCATGCTCCCTATTCCCATATGCTTTGTTTTTCCCCGTATCCTCTTATTCCATTCCCAATGCTAGGCATGGGTTTGAAAATAGGGATCCCAATCATATCCCCTTATCTTAATTCTCATTATTGATATTTTCATAATTTGGAAACAAGCATTACACAAAATAAGTAAATATTAATTGAATGCAAAACCATATATCTCTTATCTACATGATGAATAAAAGAAATACCTGAGCAGTTGGGGAGAGATCATCAACATAAACCCGCCGAGCATGTCTAGTAGCCTGCAAGTTGATATCAAACACACTTATTAACCAATCAAGGAAGGCTAAAACAATGAAGAAAAAAGAATTCTGATCTGCGAAGCTGGTGAGTCATGGCTTGAACAGGCATCACAACAAGAGTTCCAAGCTAGAGGAGGAAAATGATGTAAGGACTTATAAATGAGTTAAAATTTTAAATTAGCCAATGCAGGAAAACTTGCTGCAGTAAGAATTAAATTAGCCAGTGCCTCCTAGAACGACTAGCTAGTGTGCAAAATAGTTCCCAGTAAGCATCAAAATTCAATAACTTGAAGAAATAAGAGACACATGGAGACTCAAAATTTAGAGGAACACCTGCAACTCTTAAAGCCCCTTACCTTTCAGTTCTAACATCAGCCACAACGTTAATTGTAGCAGATCTAGACTCACTCCTTGTGTTAGCTTCTACATAACTAGATTTCACACATAACCTACCAAAAAGGAGAAATTGCATAACTTACACAATCACAAAACTAAAGCACAAAACGAAGGATAAATGGTCAAACTGACTCCAGCTTCCATAAATATGAAATCGATCATGAGTTCGGAACAAGAAATCCTTATCAAGAGCAAAATATGTTGGCACTAAATAGTATCAGTGAAGCATCATACTGATCACTGCTCAATCAAAACAGATCAACTAAGCATCTACTTCTTTCCCCTTATTTGGTTCGTTGCATATACACAGACCACAAATGCCTAGTTCGAGCGAGCATAAAAAATTAACGAAGTTGTTCTCTAGGACTAGTAAGATCAACAATCTCATTTAAACAAAACACATACCAAGCATCCATAAAATTCAGAGAAATGAGCAATTAAAAAACTCTACCAGTCTCTAACATCAAATCCCGTTGAATTCAACCAAGGAATTAAGCAATTTCACAACACATGTATCGGGAAATTAAGCAAGCAAATTCGCAATCGAACTAACCTTTTTTGGTAGGGATACCGAGTATGAAAAGACGATTGAGGAGGTAAATAAAAATGCGTGCAAGAAATGGATTTGCACGGAGGAAAAGGAGAGGTGGAGCTGCGATGGAAATCGAAACAAAAATTCGGTCTTGTTGGAGGGCCACTTTCTTCTAGACTTCTCAAAAACACAAATTTAAGAGAGGAGACAAAGGAGCGGCGATGGAGATCGAAATTTGGATGTGCCATAGTTGGATGAACCCTAGAGGAGAGGAGAGAAAGGAGCGGCGATGGTGAAAGAGCGTAGGGTTTTAGTTGAGGAAGTGATGGTTTTCTGAAGGAAGAGAAGTATTTTAGGAAAGGGTGTTTTTTTATTTTAGCTGACCCGTGTCAAAAAAATCAAGCCGTGGCAACTTGGGGTGGCTAATTGATTTTTTAGCCACGGCAGTGATTAGCCGTTGCAAACTGGCGTGGCTAACTGAATTATTTTTTGTAGTGAGGTCTACTGGTTTTAGGTTTTATGTAATTATTATTTTCTTTATTCCAATAAGATATGTTGTCGATTGTTTGGTAAAGAGTGTTGATGATGTTTTTGTTTTTGTTATTACGGAAGATGATATTGTTTCTTAGTTCCCAGATACTATGCCATAAGTAACAAAGGTCAAAGAAGTCTTTATTAAGAGTTTTGGTGTTAATGATATTTTCAGAGGCGTTGTCTGTTAGGTCCGGTATAATGAATAATTTTTTTTTATTTGATGCCAAGATTTATTATAAGAGATTTGGTGATATGGCAGTTAAATAAGAGATGGTTTGTGTCTTCTATGTCGGAGTTGCTGAGAGAGCAAGTGTTGGGAACTCTATTTATATATTTATTTAATCGGGCGGTGGTGGGTAATATATCTAGAATAATTTTCCATATAAAATTTTTTATATTTGGAGGGACGTTAAGTTTTCAGATCCAGTTTGCATTAATTTTATTTGTGTTTCTGGTATTGAAAAGGGAAGTAGTGGATTTAACTGTAAATTCTCCATTGTTACTATAGATCCAAATAAGTTTCTCAGGTATATTTCTTGTTGGGATATGTATGTTGCTGATCATTTGGACGATGTTAGGGGGAAAGATATTATTCAATTTATTCATATCCCACGAATTGTTTTTAGTGAAAAGGTCACAGACTTTTAGATTAGGGTTTTGATTATTTCGGAATGTTTCAAGATATTGTTCATTTACCCATATATCAGTCCATACATTTATACTTTTTCCATTACCTACAAGCCAGAGTAATCCTTTTGAAAAGAGGTCTCTGATATTTAGAAGTCTTCCAAATTGCCATGAGGTTTTGAATTTTCCTCTTTCCATTAAGGATTCTTTTGAGAGGTATTTTTCTGAGATTACCTTAGACCAGATATTGTTAGGATTGGATATGATTCTCCAGAGGAGTTTCATTTGCATTCCAATATTAATTTCTTCTGCTGATTTTTATCCTAATCCGCCGTCCTCTTTGGGGGTGCATAGGTGTTCCCAGCTGATTAATAGGTGATAATTATCAGTTTGAAGTTTGTTCCAAAAGAAATTTTTGTTTATTTGATCAATCTTATTGAGAATTCCTTTAGGGAGAAGGAAAGATTGCATTAAATAATTTATTTTAGAGTTGAGGTTAACTTGAATTAGTACTAATCTATCGGCTTGTGAGAGAGTGTTTGATTTCCATTTTGAGAGCTGTTTTTTTAGACTTAGTATAGCATCATCAAAGGTAGCATTACAAACTCTTCCACTAATGAGTGGTATTCCAAGATATTTTTCCATTGTTTTCGTAATAGGAATGTTTAGTTGTTGGGCGAGGGATTGTGCTTTATTTTGTTGTATATTTTTGGAGACTTGTAGGGAGCTTTTATTGTAATTGATGGTTAATCCAAATAAGTTAGAAAAGTTGTTTAGGATATTTTTAATCGTGTATAGACTTAGTTTATCGGCACGTCCAAAGATTAATGTATCATCAGCAAAGGAGAGGAAAGGGATAGGACTACTATTGTTTGTGAGTTTAATACCAATTAAAAGATCACATTCTAGGGATTCTTGTTGTAGCATTCTTGCCAGTAGTTCCATTACTATTACGAAAATATAAAGTGCGAGGGGATCTCCTTGTTTTATTCCTCTTTGCGTTTGGAATGTATGTCCTGGTAAGTTGTTGACTACGACGGAAAAGCTTGTTTTGGTAAGGCAAGTCATAACCCAATTAATGCATTTAGGGTCAAAACCAAATTTATTTAAAATTGTTTCAATAAAGTTCCAGTTTATTTTATCATAGGCTTTTTCCATGTCAATTTTTAGGGCCATCCATCCTAGTTTCCCTTTTTTGTTGTGGAAAGAATGGAAAATTTCATGAGCAGTTAGTATATTGTCCTGGATATTTCTACCTTGTATAAATGCTCCTTGAAAAGGGTTTATGATACGCGGTAAGATTGGTTTCAGACGATTAGCTAGTAATTTTGAGATGATTTTATAGATAGTGTTGCATAGACTGATTGGTCGATAGTGGTTAATGTTAGAAGGTGTATCTATTTTCGGAATAAGAGCAATGAAAGTTGTATTTACTTCCTTGAGGAGGATTCCAGAATAGAAAAATGATTTGATTGCCTTAAATAAGAGATTACCTACAATGTCCCAGTATTTTTTGTAGAATTCTGGTGGAAAGCCATCAGGGCCTGTGCTTTTGTCATCTGTCATTGAGAATAAGGTGTCCTTGATCTCTTTATCTGAGAAGGGTTTTGTTAAGGCAAGGTTTTCAGAATTAGTGATTGTGTGATTTATTAAGTTAGGAAAGTGTGTGTTGTTATTGTTTGTCGAATTATTTAAGATGAATCTTTCAGCTAGTTCTTTGGTAATTTCTGCTCTTATTTGATCTTCGTCTTCAAATAATGTTCCATGTTTATTTGTAAAATTTCGAGTAATATTTTTTGAATTTCTTATTTTTGATATGGATTGATAGTATTTGGTATTTCTGTCTCCAAATTTCAAGAACTTTGATTTGGCTCTTTGTTTCCAAAAAGTGTTATTAAATTCCATAAGGGCTTCTCGTTTGTTTAAGAGTCTGTTATATTTGTTGTTTGTATAGTTAGTTGAAGTTCCGATGGTCTGTTTTGTTTGTAAAAGCAGGAGTTGGTCTTCAATTTCTTTTATTTGACGAAAATTGTTATTAGGGTGTGATTTGCACCAATTTTTCGTATTTTTTAGTAGTTTTTTGTTTTTGTAGTAATGTGAACATGAATGATCCGTGTAGTTTATTTTCCCAAGTTGATTTAACTAATTTGTTATAATTATCATTGTTGGTCCAGGACATTTCGAATATGAAGGGTGATCCAGCTCTTAATTTTTTTTGTTCCAATATATATGGATATTAAAGAGTGGTCAGAGGTTGTAAAGGGGTAGTTGTGTACTGATAATTTTTGAAATTGATTTGAGATATCTGTATGGATCATAACTCTATCTAATCGTTCATAGGTATTATTTATACGGTTTTCTCCTTTTCTCCATGTGATTGGGCTTCCAGTATAGGGAATTGTATGGATATCTAATTCCTCTGAGATCTGTTCTATTCTTTGAAATCTTTTAATATTTGGTGGTGCTCCACCTATTTTTTCGATCTTGAGCAGATTCAATTTCATTGAAGTCACCCATTATCATACATGGTAAAGATTATTTCTGAATATTTGTTATTAGTTCAGTCCAAAAGGTATTTTTTTCAGTTTGATTGGAGGGTGCATAAATGAAACAGATTATGAATTTAAAGTTGCTAATGCTGCCAAGGTATATAATGTAATTATCTGTTTTCGTTAATTCTTTGATTGATTCTGTAAATTTTGAGTTTTTAATTAGGTTTGGGAGTTGTTCTACATTATAAGCGGAGGTGAAGCGCTTGTATATAATGAGTTAATTTTTTGTATTATAAGATAGATCTGATCTTTTTATGACCACCAAAATTAAAGATGATGTGATTCAATACTACACAATGTGAATATTTAACATGCTTAGTATGGATCAAAGCTTTTTGGACTCTCAAAATAAAATTAAAAGAAAAAGGGTAGGGGTGGGGTCGTGGGCTTAAAAGAGGGGACAAATTTAACTGTTGATTATTTTTTTTTACTGTAGAAATTTGTCCAACTTTATTCATGAATTTGATAGGCAAATTAATAAAATCTAATTCTAAACTTTTTTTTACCACAAAAACTTTTATCGCTATCCGTTTAGTATTTACACATGTATGATGATAAAAGTTAGGGTAAATTGCAACTAATATCCCAACCTTTAGGGATAGTTGCTTTCATTACCGTAATCTTGTAAAATTTCAAAAAATATCCTAACATGTACCATTAGTTGCAATTAACACCCTAAATGAGTTTCTTAAATTAAAAAATTACCCACATCAAACAAAAATTACAAAAAATAACCCATATTCATAAAATATTTTCAATGAATCCCTAATACATTTAAAAAAAATGAGAATTAAATAAATCTCTTACAATTTGACCCCACCTGACCCACAATCCAAAAATAATTATAATATATTTATATATATATATAATATAATCCTTTAAAATATAATATAATTACTTTAGCATCTACTCATTTAAAATTTTAATATAATCAATCAAAATAATTAATTATTTATCAAAAAAAATACATTATAATTAAAATATAAATTTATATAAGTTTGTCTCGATACATGCCGATTTGTGCATCTATATATTCCCTGTATATTATTTGATACTATATATACTGTCTTTTTGGTTAATATTATGTTATATATACTAAAACTAATACACGACATCTTATAATGTATCACACATAAATTTCATGGTATTAAAAAATTGATTCTATAAGAAATGTTGTACATAATAGTTTTACAAAAATAAAATAAAGTAGATTTAAAAAATAAAATGGTAAAAGATATGATAACCATTTGCAATAAATAATTATATTATAAAGATATATTCAAAATAATATGGTAAAAAATAAGAATTTTACCATATTATTTTTAATATATCTTTATTATGTAACTATTTATTACAAATGGTTATCATATCTCATACCATTTATTTATTAAAATCTACATTATTATTTTTTGTAAAAGTATTATGTTTAAGATAAATAATTAATTATTTTTAGTACTTATATTAAAATATTAAATGAGTAAATGCTAAAATAATTATATTATATTTTTAAAGGAGTATATTTTATATACATGTTATAATTATTTTTGGATGGTGGGTTGGGTGGGCTTAAATTGGAATTTTTTTCGAAATATTCATAAAATATTAAATAATTACGGAAATATTCAAATCTTTAAAATAATTACACAAATATTCATTTTTACAGGTGCATTAGAAAAACGCGGTCCTACTCCGCGTTTTATTCACAATACAAGGAAGAGAATTGGCGCCAGAGTTGGGGATTTAAGTTTATGAAAGAAACGTGGTCTGAGACTGCGTTTCTATATTTAAAAAAATGAAATTTATTGTCGTTTATGAAAATGCTTACCTGGCAATATAAACGCGGTTTGAGACCGCGTTTCTATTGCTGAGGGAGCCCCACAGGTCAGCTATTGCTTACTGGGTGTAACGGCCCGGATATAAATATCCGAGATACGTTTCGAAGGTTGGATACCTTCGTTCGGATGTTGCAATTCAGGTACGGGTCGAGGTTTGAACCTCTAAAGATCAGTATTTAAAGCGGGGATTTCGAACCCCAAAACAATCGAAGGGCTCCTGGGTATCCTTAACCTGTCCTAAAGACTAAGTCGTGGAAATTCGTTTGAACGAAAATGCAAAAGCGGAATTAAAGTACAACTCGCCACGGCAAGGCCGGGTCAAAACCAAATCCATAAAACATAGATTCGAGAAAGCCTTTAGCCAAATTAGCGGGGTTAGACAGGTTCTTCGCATTCTCCCTGAGGGATTACCATGCCATAGGAACATAGAATAAGCATACCTAAAAACAATTTGTGCGAGCGGGGTCAGACCGAGTCCCCCCAACGCACTCTGTCCCGCAAGCAACCATACACATACGCTATACCTATAATAAAGATGCTCTAATGCAGTACGGAAATTTAGATCACACTAGCATGCTCCTAGGTTATAATATGCACAAAGAACTATAAAGGCGCCCAAAGAATGCCCAGTGGCATATCCCTCTCCTACCTCTGCACCCATTCCCGTCAGTGCAGAGACTGGCCAGTTCGATTCTATAGCATATCATATCTCAGCATAGCATATCATATCTCATCATCATATCATATATCATGCTCATGCCCAATGGTGCTGGGCTATCTCATCATCATGCTCATATATCGACAATACTGACTCAGGGCACCCGATGAAGCTGGGCTACCCTATGACCCTAGCAAAGACTCTAGTTACTTCACAGATAACGGCCGTTCTGTTTACATACGCATAAAGAAATAGAATGCTCACGGTCAATGCACCCTAGCATGATACTACATGGCATGCTTTAAATCCATATGAAGCACCTAGTATATCATATGATTACAAGCAGGAGATTTCTCTTTCGAATATGAGTAAGCCCATAGGAACTTACCTGAATAAGCCGAACAGCAGAGAAACAAGGCAGAAGCAGAATCCAAGCAATGAATCACCAATATTAAGCAATGTCCAACATATCACAATCACCTAATAACATACAAATATGCATAAGTCTATCTAATTCACACAAGGCGCCCCTAACTATCATACATAACTTCGCATATCTCATTTTAGATTATTCCATCTTATCTCATTATGCTCATTTCATGTTCATCTCATCTCAACATATAATATCTCATCCATCATCTCATCTTGGATCATCATATAACATTTCATATCTTATTTAAAATTCACATAATCCTCAAGTAAGATCCATCAAGAAATTCACTGAGTTAAATCGAGTAAATTATTTTCCCAAAATTTCCAAACTCTTAAATCTCAAGTTAAATCAACTCATATTCAAAACAATTTCTCAAATCATATTATAGAAATCATTCCGGCATTTTATTTCAAAACCTCAAACTCTTTAAGAATATTTTCGGAAGACTTGAAAACCCTTTTAAATAATACAACCAATATGTAACGGCCCGAATATAAATACCCGGGTTACGTTTCGAAGGTTGGTACCTTCGTTCGGATCTTGCAATTCGAGTACAGGTCGGGGTTTTTGAAATTCAAGATTAGCGTTTTAAAAGTGGGGATTTCGGACCCCAAAATAGCCTGATGGCCACACAGAGTCTTCGAGCCGTCCTAAATCTAGGTCGCGGAAATTCGTTTGCAAATGGAAGAATAAACGGAAATAGAGTACAACTTGCCACGGCAAGGCCGGGTCAAAACCAAAACACATAATTACGAAATGGTAAGGTCGAGTGAGCGGGGTTAGACAGATTATTTGCAAGCGCCCGGAGTTTCCCACGTCATAGAGACAAAGAGCAATCATACCTAAAAACATTGGGTGCGAGAGGGGTCAGACCGAGGCCCCATCACGCTCTGTCCAGCAAGCAAACATACACATACGCTAATAATAAGGATGATGCAGATACGGAAATTAAATCACACTAGCATGATCCTAATTTACAGTATGCATGGAATAACTGTAAAGGCGCCCAAAGAGTGCCAAGGGGCATGTCCCTCTCCTACCTCTGCACCCCTTTCCGTTAGTGCAGAGACCGGCCGGTTCGATGCTATAGCATATCATATCATCATATCTCATCATCATAACGTAAATAAATCATGCCCGATGGTGCTGGGCTATCATCATGCTCATATCGACTCGATAGACTCAGGGCACCCGATGGGGCTGGGCTACCCTATGACCCTAGCAAAGACTCTAGGACTATCACAGATAACGGCCGTTCTGTTTCATACGCGTAAAGAAATAGAATGCTCAATCATAAATGCAACCTAGCAGGATACTACATGGCATGCTTTAATGCTTATGCAACACCTAGTATGTCATACATTCACAAGCCGGTAATCTCTTTCGAATCTGAGTAAGCCCATAAGGAACTTACCTGAGTAAGCCGAACAGCAAAAGATACAGCAGAAGCAGAATCCAAGAATCAACAAACACCTAATATATAAGCGAATAAGGCGCCATGAGATACTATACTACTACTAAACACATAGGAACCTTTTCACAAGATACACACAAAGGAAACAACTAAATTCCGAGAAAATATCCGAAACATCCAAATTTGGGTCAAACTCGGTCAAAGTCGTTATTAGATAATTCCGACCTTTTGGTTCTTAACACAATTTCTCAAAAGATATTTCCAAACTATAGAAACTCCTTCTTTTAAATAATTACTCTAATATACATAAATAACTAATAACACGCCTTCAAATTTGTAAGTAAATTCTTTCAAGTTTCTCAACTAAGACATTTTAAATTCAACATAAAGGTACTTATACAAATCATTTATAATATGACCCCTTCCAACTTTATTTTCATAAAACAACAAAAAAACAGATTTACAATAATAATAACAATAATAATAACAATAATAATATTATTATTAATAATAAAAGTGCTATTAATAATTAAAAGATAATTAAAATACGTTGTCACATAATATGTCAATATATATATATATATATATATATATATATATATATATATATATATATATATATATCATCTACCAAAGAAAAAAAAAGAAACAAACAAAACCCATCAGAAGCCCAACCCAGCCGGCCCAACACAGCACCCAAATCTGAAACCCCTAACCCAAACCCGAAAAGAAACATATGGATAGAGGTGTGGGTTGGCTGAAGCAAAAAGGGGAAAGGGGATCCGGGTCCTCAAACGGGAACCCGTTTCCATGTGAGCCCGGCCCAAAAAACAGGCCCAAGGCCTCCCTCGTCTTCAACCTCAGCGACAGAGGATGGGCGGAAGAGAAAACGGGGAAGCGGAGAGGAAGCCCTCGGCCTCCGGCGGCTCGTCGGCCTCCGCTCCACCACCACGGAGGTCGGAATGGCATTCCGACCACCCTCGGCCCAACAGGAAGGAAACGACGACAAGAGGGAAGGGAGGAGGAGGAGGTTACCGAGTTTCGAAGGAGATCTCCGGCGAGGCTGTTCGGGGCTGCACCAAGCTTCGACGGCGGGGAGAGGGGCTTGCTCCGGCCTAGGACGAGGTAAGAGGTGAGTAAAAGATTCAGTTGAGGTTCTTGGAAAGAGAAGAGGTTCGAGCGTGTTACCGCTGCAAATGAAATAGGGGAGGAGCCCTTGGCGGCGCTGGAGGCTCCGACGATCTTCCGAGCCCTCTGGACACAGCGAAAATGGGGAGGGAGATGAGTAAATCGTTGCCTCTCAATTAGAACGAAGGTGGGAGAGGGGAGACAACTTACCGAATTCGACAAAACAGGGGATCGGAGCTTTCCTCGGCTGGGCTGGCAGCTCCGGCGAGTCTCGGCGACTAGGAAGAGGAGGGAGGGAGGCTGGAACGGAGGAGATGTGGAGGTCGCTGGGGTGCGGCGAAATCGGATGGGGGTGGAGCTTGGTGGTGAAACGGATGAAGAGGATGAGGGAGTTTTTTTGTGGGTTTCTCCTTGAGTTTTCAACAGAGGAGAAGATGAGGAAGAGGGATTCTGGTGGGTGAGGGTGAGGTGAGAGGAGAGTGAGGGTGTGAGGAGAGGCTTTTGGTTCAAATAGGGAAATTTGGGTGGGTTGGAGGTAGGCTGTTGTGAGGTGAGGGAAGGCAAGGCAGTGAGGGAGGCAGGGCAGTGAGGGAGGCAAGGCAGTACTGCAGGGGAAGGGGAGGGACCACGCACGGCTGGGAGAGAGAGAGAGAGAGAGAGAGAGAGAGAGAGAGAGAAAATATAAAATAAATAAATATATGCTATTTATATATAAATATAATTAATGATAAAAGAGGCGGAAGGTCCCGTTTGCCTTGAAATTTCGAATTTCCGACGTTAAGAATTCAAATTTGAATCACACCATTTCGAGTAAGATTAAAATTTTAAAATTCAAGTACTCCAGAACGGAATTCGATTCCGAGTAAAATCTAATCTAAAATAAAGTCGGAAGGATTTATAAAATTGACCTTGCTCGGGGATAAGTTTTCTTCCAATCACACGGATAAAATAGTCATAATTTGATTAAAATAATAATTATATAAGACGGAATATATTTGGTATTTACATTTATCCACCTCTAAAAACAAGTCTCGTCCCCGAGACTAAAATCATTCTAAAGAGAGGGAAAGAATTTGAAAGAGGTGAGTCCGAGAATCATGCCTTCGATTCCGTAAGTATCTCATAAGGGCCCATATGAGATTCTCGCAGTATCTTTGACGTGATCATGCTACTCCCAATTGGGTGCGGCAAGTATGGGATATGGGCCCTTATCCCACCCCTGCCCCGACTTCTCGGGCGTATCATAACTCAAAAGCATATAATATGGTTTGGAAGGGTTCAAAAACATTTTAAATGGAAAGTTTAACCTCAAAATCACGGAAATTTTATATAGCGTGTAATCTTTAATAAAACCCTAAATGGTCCTTTCAAAAACTGTTCAAAGCTTTCAAATCCGATGAAATTTCCAGAATTTTCAGATTGCGAGAGGTGGAATCATCCACCTCTAAGGGCTAGTCCCATACTCTCTTCCTATGTTCCAAATCATTCAATTACCAATTCTAACTCATCAAGAATCATAATGTCGAAATCAACTCAAGCATAAATAACTACCATAATCTCAACCACCTCTCACGTGGTGAGTCTCAACAGGTCAACCGCTCATAGCAAATGGTCTAAAACACAACATGGAAAATACTAATGTCTCAAAACGTGCCAAGAATGGCGATAAGATCTAGTCATACTACGAGTAAGGTATCTCAATATCCTATCAAAGTGTCATAAGTCCTAACGGACGTCACATCAGCATATCATCACGCAAGCCACGAGAACCGATCTCTAGCCATATCGTCTCAGCATAGAATCTGCACAGAGAAAGCAATCATAAGCACGTAAAATCACATAAATGCCCATCCCCGAAATAAAAGGTTACTAAGGCTCACCACTAGCTCACGAGGTCAAGGATAGGTCAACACTCGGCTCAACATAGGATGCTAAGAGCTCGTCTATAACACTCCCATAGCTCGACCGAAGGCTATCCTCAGTCTCCCAAGTCGCCTCCTCGGCACTCCTCCTAGACCACTGGACCAGAAGAAGAGGAACCTCCTTGGTCCTCAACTTCTTGACTCGACGGTCAAGTACCCTAACTGGGCTCTCTACATAGGTGTGGTCGGGCTCTATCCGGAGGTCGGAATGGTCAAGGATATGACTCGGATCGGGGACATATCGCCGAAGCTGGGACACATGGAACACATCGTGCACTCCGGCTAACGATGGGGGTAGGGCTAAACGGTATGCGACCTCACCGACCCTCTCGAGAATCTCAAACGGTCCCACAAATCTAGGGCTCAGCTTGCCCTTGATGCCAAAGCGGCGAACTCCTCTGGTCGGCGACACTCTGAGCCATACATGCGACCCAATCTCAAACTCGAGCTCTGTCCGTCTGCGGTCCGCATACTTCTTCTGCCGGTCCTGAGCGACCCTCATATGCTCCCGTATGCGTCCGACCTGGTCGACTGTCTCTCGAACCATCTCTGGCAATGAAGTTGTGGTGTCAGCGGGCTCGTCCCAACATACTGGCGACTTGCAGCGCCTCCCATACAGTGCCTCGTAGGGTGCCATCTCGATCGAAGAATGGTAGCTGTTGTTGTACGAGAACTCGACCAACGGTAAGAATCTGACCCAACGGTCGCCCCACTCCAAAACGCAAGATCTCAGAATATCCTCTAGAGTCTGGATCGTCCGCTCACTCTGTCCATCTGTCTGCGGATGATAAGCAGTGCTGAAATGCAAACGAGTCCCCAAAGCATCATGAATCTGCTGCCAAAATCTCGATGTGAAGCGGCCATATCTATCAGAAACTATCCTCTCGGGAACCCCATGGAGTCTCACAATCTGTCGGATGAACTCGTCTGCTAGCCTCGCAACTAGCCATGTCTCTTGAATGGCGATGAAATGGGCCGACTTGGTCAGTCTGTCGACCACGACCCAAATAGCATCGAATCCTCGGACATCTCTCCTCGATCCAGTGATAAAATCCATGGAGATGTCTGTCCACTTCCACTCGGGAACTGGAAGTGATCTGACCAAGCCACACTGTCTCTGATGCTCAATCCTGACCTGCTGATAGATCTGACATCTGGCGACGAAATCTGTAATGTCCGCTCGCATCCTCTGCCACCAATAGGATCTCCTCAAGTCCTGATACATCTTATTCGTCCCTGGATGGACCGAATAAGGAGTGGTATGAGCCTCCTGCATAATCCTCTGCCTCAGATCTAACGTAGAGGGTACTACCACTCTGCTATGAAAAGTCAGCAACCCATCGGCTCTCTCCATAAGATCTCCAGCTCGTCCCTGTGCCATCCTCTCTCTCAGGGCTGCCACCTCAGGGCAATCTGCCTGTCCTCTGCGAATCTCATCAGTCAGCTCTGAGTGAATCTCGAGGAAGGATAACTGACCCCTCTCTCGCTGAATCCATACCTCTATGCCACAAGACATCAACTCTGCCTGCAATCCACACTGTGCTGTCAGTCTGGCCACAGTCACCTCCTGATGAGTCTTCCGACTGAGCGCATCGGCCACCACATTGGCCTTCCCGGGATGATAGATGATCTCCAAATCATAATCCTTCAGGAGCTCTAACCAGCGTCTCTGCCTCATGTTGAGCTCCCTCTGGGTGAAGATGTACTTCAAGCTCTTGTGATCTGTCATCACCTTGCATGAAGTACCATACAGATAGTGTCTCCAGATCTTCAGAGCATGCACTACAGCTGCCAGCTCAAGATCATGGGTGGGGTAGGTCTCCTCTCCAGGCTTCAACTGACGTGAAGCATAAGCGATAACTCGATCCCTCTGGTGCAGAACGCATCCCAGCCCAGCTCGCGAAGCGTCTGTATAAATCACGAAGTCCTCGGTCCCATCAGGTAGAGCCAAAACTGGTGCGGTCGTCAGCTTCTCCTTGAGAAGCTGAAAACTGGCCTGGCACTCCTCACTCCACACGAAAGGAACGTCCTTCCGTGTCAGCTGGGTCATCGGTCGAGCGATCCTCGAGAAGTCCCGAACAAAGCGACGGTAGTAGCTGGCCAATCCTAGGAAGGAACGGATGTCTCGGACGTTCTTGGGCACCTCCCAAGCAACGATGGCATCAATCTTCGCCGGATCCACGGCGACTCCAGCTGCTGAGATCACATGGCCTAAGAAGGTCACCTCGGGAATCCAAAACTCGCACTTGCTGTACTTGCCGAACAGCTGATGCCTCCTCAACGTCTCTAGAACAATCCTCAGATGCTGCTCATGCTCCTCGTGGCTCCGTGAGTACACTAAGATGTCATCGATGAATACCACGACAAATCTGTCCAGATAGTCTATGAACACCCTGTTCATAAGCTCCATGAAGGCCGCTGGCGCATTGGTCAGCCCGAAAGGCATGACCACAAACTCATAGTGCCCATACCGCGTCCTAAAGGCGGTCTTCTGGATGTCCTCTGATCGCACTCTGAGCTGATGATACCCCGATCTCAAGTCGATCTTCGAAAAGATCACTGCACCCTGAAGCTGGTCCATCAGGTCGTCAATCCTCGGAAGCGGGTAACGGTTCTTCACCGTCGCCCGGTTCAGCTCGCGGTAATCGATGCACAACCTCAACGAACCATCCTTCTTCTTGACGAACAGCACTAGAGCTCCCCATGGTGATGCGCTCGGACGAATATAGCCCTTCCCGGCTAACTCCTCAAGCTGAGCCTTAAGCTCAGCCATCTCTGTGGGTGCCATCCTGTAAGGTACTCGGGAAATGGGCCTGGTGCCCGGCTCCAACTCGATAACGAAGTCGACCTCTCGCTGCGGGGGTAGTCCGGGTAACTCATCGGGGAAAACGTCGGTAAAGTCTCGAACAACGGGTACCTCAGACATGACGGGTCGGCCTCGATCCACCTCCAAAGCATAACACCAATATCCCGTACAGCCCTGGTCCAGAAGTCTCGCTGCCCGAACGGCGCTGATCAGTGCCCCGTTCCTCTTGGGGTCGCTACCCCAAACCTGGCGCTCGGTGCCATCCTCTGCTAGAATCGATACGGTCCTCGTCCGCAAGTCGATGATCGCCCCATAGTGGTCCATGAAATCCATCCCAAGAATCAGGTCGTGGGTCCTCAAGGCCATCACGATCAGATCGGCGGGCCACTCTCGCTCTCCTATACGGATGGGGCAACCTAGGATCTCACGACTCGTCCTAATCCTAGCCCCATCCGGCATACCCACAGTCAGGGGCGGACCCCTCGTGCAGCTCAGGCTCAGCCTAGAGACGCACGACTCTGCTATGAAGCAGTGTGTGGCACCCGTGTCAAAAAGAATACTCAAACAGTCATCTCGGAGAAATATAGTACCTGAGGCACTCGGAGCGGATCGATCCTCAACTCTCATCTGAAAAACGCGGGGCGGTGGGGGCAAGGTAGAACCAGAAGCTCCAGATGTCTGTCCTCTCCCATAACCTGATCCAGACGGTCCTATGGACGATGATCCTCTGCCTGTCCCGGGCCCAGATGGCCCACGGCCCCCTCTAGCTGAACCTCTGCCACGTCCTCCGGATCGACCTCTAACAATGGTGCTACCTCTCCCCTGCCCCGGGGTATAAGTCAGAAGCGGGGGCTGGGGAGCAGCGGGAAGTCTCGGTGCAGATGGAGCTGGTGGGGTCCTACCACCCTGGGGGCAGCGGGTAGCTCTGTGTCCCATACCTCCACAAGTGTAACATCTGGTAGATCTATCAGGGCAGTCTCTCTGGTAATGACCGAACTCAGAACACCCATAGCAGGTAATGCTCTGGACGCTAGCACCTCGACTAGCCACTGGTGGTGCTGGGGGTGGCATAACTCTCGACATCCCTCCTCTGAATCCTCCACGGAAGGCTCCTCGGGAGCTCGTATCCCATCTCGTGTCAGCGGGCCTCTTCGCCATGGGCGAGGGGGGGCATACACAGTAGTAGTCAAAATCCTCTGCTGCTCATACATCATCACGACCTCCAGAAAGCGATCGAACGGAACAGCTCCCAAACTAGATGCGTGTAGGAGGATCTCCGGCGGCAGCCTCATGGATAACAAGCGGATACGACTCTCATCAGTGGGACAGAGGTGAGCGCAATGGACCAGCTCCCTCTTGAACTGGCGAATGACCTCCAATACAGGGCGGGATGGGTCGTAAGTAGCACGCATGAAGGTAACCTCCCTGGCTGTCTGTGTCCCTGGCGGACAATACTCCCGGAGCATCAGTGCTCAAAACTCCTCGTAGCTCCACTCTGTCTGGCCCGTCTTACAGACGGTCCAGCGAAGAAAGGCGTCATCTCTCAGAAGTCCCGCTGCTAACCTCTGACGCTCAGAAGTCGGAGCACCGATGAAGTCAAAGACACTGTCGATCTGTCGAAGCCATGCCTCGATGTCCGCCCCGTCCTCTCCTAAGAAATATGGCGGGCTGCAGAGTGCCAAGGATCGAACCCAGTCGATGTGCTTCTCAGGGTGCACATCGACGGGGGCTGGTGCGACTGGCTGTCCAACGGGGGTCTCTCTAACCGGCTCAGCTGGCGGCTCGACAGGGGTCGGTAACTCAGGTGTATCTGGTGGGGGGTCTCTGACCAGCCCTCTCAGCATCTCAATCAGGGTAGCCCGATCCATCTGTCGCAAGATCTCCTCTGGCTGGGGGGCGGGGACCTCCTCACCCCCGAGACCCTGAACGTCATCGTCTGTCCTGTCAGGTACAACTCGGTGAGGTCGTCCTCTGCCTCTGCGTACTGGGCCCCCACGCCCGACGATCCCACGTCGTGTGTCGACCATGCTGCATACCCAGAACCATCACTCAGCACAGAAGCATTCAAGAATGTTTGCAATGATCTCCTTCGAGGGAGATCGCCCTCAGGCCCAATTGGTATAAATACACACGTCAATCTACCTAAGGTCGCTCTTCGAGGAGCGACCGACCGGAGGGGCAAATACCTCACGGCCTTTACCTAATTCGCCACTCCAACCACCGGGGTGCAATTCCTTGGAACCTTCTAAGCCCATCTGTAAAGAGTAAGCTATGTTTTGCCTACCCATTCCCGATCTACATCCAATAGGGATGGTCTAACGCCATTCTACCCACTCGATCCCCCATGGGTTGATTTTTTTTTTCCATTTTAAGGCCAAGTTCATATTAAGTTCATTTGCGTTAGACATATTAAGTTCATTTCGCCCCTTGAAACTTCTCAAAACTTTTGAAATTCGTGGGCGGTTTTTCAAAACATACACTCGACCCTTTGGTACCCAAATTGCAAAACCTGGCTCTGATACCAACTTTGTAACGGCCCGAATATAAATACCCGGGTTACGTTTCGAAGGTTGGTACCTTCGTTCGGATCTTGCAATTCGAGTACAGGTCGGGGTTTTTGAAATTCAAGATTAGCGTTTTAAAAGTGGGGATTTCGGACCCCAAAATAGCCTGATGGCCACGCAGAGTCTTCGATCCGTCCTAAATCTAGGTCGCGGAAATTCATTTGCAAATGGAAGAATAAACGGAAATAGAGTACAACTTGCCACGGCAAGGCCGGGTCAAAACCAAAACACATAATTACGAAATGGTAAGGTCGAGTGAGCGGGGTTAGACAGATTATTTGCAAGCGCCCGGAGTTTCCCACGTCATAGAGACAAAGAGCAATCATACCTAAAAACATTGGGTGCGAGAGGGGTCAGACCGAGGCCCCATCACGCTCTGTCCAGCAAGCAAACATACACATACGCTAATAATAAGGATGATGCAGATACGGAAATTAAATCACACTAGCATGATCCTAATTTACAGTATGCATGGAATAACTGTAAAGGCGCCCAAAGAGTGCCAAGTGGCATGTCCCTCTCCTACCTCTGCACCCCTTTCCGTTAGTGCAGAGACCGGCCGGTTCGATGCTACAGCATATCATATCATCATATCTCATCATCATAACGTAAATAAATCATGCCCGATGGTTCTGAACTATCATCATGCTCATATCGACTCGATAGACTCAGGGCACCCGATGGGGCTGGGCTACCCTATGACCCTAGCAAAGACTCTAGGACTATCACAGATAACGGCCGTTCTGTTTCATACGCGTAAAGAAATAGAATGCTCAATCATAAATGCAACCTAGCAGGATACTACATGGCATGCTTTAATGCTTATGCAACACCTAGTATGTCATACATTCACAAGCCGGTAATCTCTTTCGAATCTGAGTAAGCCCATAAGGAACTTACCTGAGTAAGCCGAACAGCAAAAGATACAGCAGAAGCAGAATCCAAGAATCAACAAACACCTAATATATAAGCGAATAAGGCGCCATGAGATACTATACTACTACTTAACACATAGGAACCTTTTCACAAGATACACACAAAGGAAACAACTAAATTCCGAGAAAATATCCGAAACATCCAAATTTGGGTCAAACTCGGTCAAAGTCGTTATTAGATAATTCCGACCTTTTGGTTCTTAACACAATTTCTCAAAAGATATTTCCAAACTATAGAAACTCCTTCTTTTAAATAATTACTCTAATATACATAAATAACTAATAACACGCCTTCAAATTTGTAAGTAAATTCTTTCAAGTTTCTCAACTAAAACATTTTAAATTCAACATAAAGGTACTTATACAAATCATTTATAATATGACCCCTTCCAACTTTATTTTCATAAACAACAAAAAAACAGATTTACAATAATAATAACAATAATAATATTATTAATAATAATAAAAGTGCTATTGATAATAATAATTAAAAGATAATTAAAATACGTTGTCACATAATATGTCAATATATATATATCATCTACCAAAGAAAAAATAAGAAACAAACAAAACCCATCAGAAGCCCAACCCAGCCGGCCCAACACAGCACCCAAATCTGAAACCCCTAACCCAAACCCGAAAAGAAACATATGGATAAAGGTGCGGGTTGGCTGAAGCAAAAAGGGGAAAGGGGATCCGGGTCCTCAAACGGGAACCCGTTTCCATGTGAGCCCGGCCCAAAAAACAGGCCCAAGGCCTCCCTCGTCTTCAACCTCAGCGACAGAGGGTGGGCGGAAGAGAAAACGGGGAAGCGGAGAGGAAGCCCTCGGCCTCCGGCGGCTCGTCGGCCTCCGCTCCACCACCACGGAGGTCGGAATGGCATTCCGACCACCCTCGGCCCAACAGGAAGGAAACGACGACAAGAGGGAAGGGAGGAGGAGGAGGTTACCGAGTTTCGAAGGAGATCTCCGGCGAGGCTGTTCGGGGCTGCACCAAGCTTCGACGGCGGGGAGAGGGGCTTGCTCCGGCCTAGGACGAGGTAAGAGGTGAGTAAAAGATTCAGTTGAGGTTCAAGGAAAGAGAAGAGGTTCGAGCGTGTTACCGCTGCAAATGAAACAGGGGAGGAGCCCTTGGCGGCGCTGGAGGCTCCGACGATCTTCCGAGCCCTCTGGACGCAGCGAAAATGGGGAGGGAGATGAGTAAATCGTTGCCTCTCAATTAGAACGAAGGTGGGAGAGGGGAGACAACTTACCGAATTCGACAAAACAGGGGATCGGAGCTTTCCTCGGCTGGGCTGGCAGCTCCGGCGAGTCTCGGCGACTAGGAAGAGGAGGGAGGGAGGCTAGAACGGAGGAGATGTGGAGGTCGCTGGGGTGCGGCGAAATCGGATGGGGGTGGAGCTTGGTGGTGAAACGGATGAAGAGGATGAGGGAGTTTTTTTGTGGGTTTCTCCTTGAGTTTTCAACAGAGGAGAAGATGAGGAAGAGGGATTCTGGTGGGTGAGGGTGAGGTGAGAGGAGAGTGAGGGTGTGAGGAGAGGCTGTTGGTTCAAATAGGGAAATTTGGGTGGGTTGGAGGTAGGCTGTTGTGAGGTGAGGGAAGGCAAGGCAGTGAGGGAGGCAGGGCAGTGAGGGAGGCAAGGCAGTACTGCAGGGGAAGGGGAGGGACCACGCACGGCTGGGAGAGAGAGAGAGAGAGAGAGAGAGAGAGAGAGAGAGAGAGAGAGAGAGAGAGAGAATATAAAATAAATAAATATATGCTATTTATATATAAATATAATTAATGATAAAAGAGGCGGAAGGTCCCGTTTGCCTTGAAATTTCGAATTTCCGACGTTAAGAATTCAAATTTGAATCACAACATTTCGAGTAAGATTAAAATTTTAAAATTCAAGTACTCCAGAACGGAATTCGATTCCGAGTAAAATCTAATCTAAAATAAAGTCGGAAGGATTTATAAAATTGACCTTGCTCGGGGATAAGTTTTCTTCCAATCACACGGATAAAATAGTCATAATTTGATTAAAATAATAATTATATAAGACGGAATATATTTGGTCTTTACACAATATTTATCTAAAATATCACCAATTAAATCCATTTATAAAACATAAAATCTTTAACCAACTTGCAAATTTATACCATTAAAATAATTCCAACATGTTTCTTATTTAAAAATCATTATGTAAATAAATTCCAACATTTAATTACCAAATAATCCTATTTTCACAACCATATTTTTAAATCATCACACAACACTTATCCCAAAGATATCACCTTTTAAAATAATTTTATAAAATGCAAAATTCCAGAAAAATATATCTTTCATAAAATCAGGAATAATATAATCATAATAATCATAGTGAATTAACAAATTAAATATCAATCATAATACACATGTATAAATACATATAATAAATAACATCAAAGAGCAATTAACAACAACAAAGAAAAGCCCAAATCTGGAAGGAAAGGACCTGATCCGGCCCAAAAGAAATGAAAAAGAACCCAACCCGGAATCTGAAGAAAAGAGGTCCCCAACCCGTTTTAAAATGATATAACCCGACAGTGAATCGGATCCGGCCCAGCCCACACACAGAAAAAAAGAGGAAGGAGGGAGGCTCACCTTCAACCTCAGAACAAGGCTCAACGACGGAGAAACAAAGGAGAGAGGAAAGGAGGAAAGCTCAGGCATCCGACGACCTCCTTCCCGACCCAAACTTACCCAGCTAGATCGACAAGAACCCAACCCCATGAGAGCAAAGCGCGAGTGAAGGAGAGGGAGAAAAGAGAGATTACCGAGGCGTCTCCGAGAGGAAATCTCCGGCTCCGACGGCTGTGCTACGGCTACGACGGACAAACGAGGAGGTGTGGGGATGCCTAGGAGGAAGAGAGAGATGATTAAGGAGTAGTTTGGGAGGGGGATCGAATCGAAACACACAAAATCACAACGAACCTTTCGATCGAAGACGGGGACAAATGCGGCTTTGGTGGTGGCTGGGCTTCGTTTTCTTCCGTCTTCTAGAAAGGGAGGGAGCTGAAGAATGGTGCTGCTCGAGGGGAAAGGTGGAGGAAGATCGGCTCCTCTTCAATCGGTGAACAGGGGTCGGTTGCGCTGGTGATTGGAGGAGATGAGACAAAGTAGGAGGAAAAGGAGATGGTAATGGAGCTGCTAGGAGGAGGGTGCAAGGAGCTGGTGGTGTCTGCGCTGGTGTTGGGGGTGGTGGCGGCATGGTGGTTGGGGATGAAACAGAGAAAGACAAGGGTGAAAGAGAGATAGGGCCGTCAAATGTGTGAGTTTGTGGGTTTGTGGGATTGTTGGGGCTTGGATCAAAATAAAAGGAGAGGGAGGAAGCTGCAGAGGGGCTTCAGAACAAGGAGGGGACCATCTGAAATTTTGTGTGTGGGAGATGCTTGGCGTGGTTGCTTGCAAATTTGGTGTAGACTGCTGGCAGAGAGAGAGATTAAAGAAAAGGAAATAATAAAAAAAGGAATAAAATATAGGAATGGTCCCCATTATAACAACAATTTAAAATCCCGATGTCAATCCCGCTCACAAAATGAAAACCCGACCCTAGAAATTTAAATCGAATTTTAAATCATTATCGGAATTAAATTAATTTTTCCAAACTCGGAGCTCGAAGGCAGAATCAAATTTCGTAAAAATCGAAATTCTAAAACGATGCCGGAAGGATTTTAAAATCGAAACTTGTGCTCGAGGACGAGTTTTCTCCCACTTTTGCAAGTTGGATAAAATAATAATATACTTAATTAAATAATAATAATAATATAATATAATATATATATATATAATATATTCGGTCTTTACACTGGGCGTGGATTAAACAAAGAAACGCGGTCTAAGACCGCGTTTCTCTGTGTAGTTTCAGAAAAAAAAAAAAAGAGTCAAAGATTCCTTTTTGGTGGATTACCGTGTTTCTTAGTTCTATAGCCCTTTGCAAAGATTCCTCCTATTAAGGTAGGAGAATCTGGATATTAAAAACGCTATCATAGTCCGCGTTTTTAAGTATATACATCTCCGAACTCAAGATTTCCTATTCATTATCCCTTTCCTTTGCTTCTCTCGCATGAAACTCTCCATTATTAGTGCCGGTTGAAGCTCTCCATCAATTATCAAATCTATATATTTTCACATTGTTGTCTAAAGTTGTGGTTAAGGTTAGTTTCACATTCTTATTTGTATTTTTCGCTCTTATTTGAATGATTAAAATGTTTAGAATCTTTAATATTCTCCCATACTTGTGCTTAAAATTATGTGTTTTGAATCTTTAATCTGTATATAGTTGTTTTATTGTTGTTGGAGGATTAATTGAATTATATGAAGTTGTCCTTGTTATCATGAATAACTTGTTTAACTTGTCGGATTATTTAGTTAATATATGTTGATGAAATATATTCAAATATATGAGCGCATTTGTATACTGAAAGAGGATGAAATAAATTGAAATAGGATGAAATAAATTGAAATATGATTATTTAACTTATATGATTGTTTAGTGTAGTTAATATTTGTTGATGAAATATGATGAATATATTGAAATATATGATCGTGTTAATATCTATGATAAACTAACTTTATGTTAATGAAAATATAGGATGAATGAGCATAACAACATATCTCAGCAAGGGTTTGATCATGTCAAAATTACTTGTCCTACATTCCTATTAGGTTTTTTCCTCTATACCCTCTTATCCTATCTTAATTTTTCTTCTGCTAAAAATATAAAATAGGTTTTGAATCTAATTTTTTTTTTCATATGCTCTTTTCCTATTCTAATCTTATGATATACTATCAATAATTTCATCTCACTCTAATCTTCATCATTTTTAAGTATAGATTACACAAATCGAAATCTACTCTCCTATTATTTCATGCTACTAAAATTGTATTATCTTTCAATATTCCTCCAATTTTATATGGTGTTTCCTCCTATTTTAGATAATGTGATAATCTACTCTCCTATCAATTAACGAGTATTTAACAATCAATAATCATAAACACTCATATACAATTTCTATTCTTTTGATCATTCATCACAATTTTGGATCTAAAACTATCAAACTAGTTCGATTATATAATAAGCACTAACTAACAACCACAAACATATAACTATCACACAATTTCAACAATCAACATCCACAAACATGTTATCATCCATAATCGTTCGAAATTAACAAAAAAAAAACCCTAACCTGTAACGGCCCGAGATTATGATTCCCGAGTTACCTTTCGAGGGATAAAACCCCTCGTTAGGATCTTGCGCCCCGAGTACAGGTTGAAGGTTTGAAATCAAGGATTTGTAGTTTAAAGCATGATTTCGCACCCAAATCCGGAAGGTCTGCTGGAGACCCTGGGGTAACCCCTGTACCTGTCCTAAGTCTACAAAGCGGAAAATCTTTTATCATGCAAAGGACATAAATTCTGAAACGATACAACCAGTGTCGCGGCAGAGCCGGATCAAAACAGAGTATAAATAGGAAGAAATCCCAAAAGTGTGAATCTGGTGAAGTCAGGGTTCAAACACTCACTCTCCGCCATATGAATGGACCCCGTCATAACAGCACAAAATCAAGCAGTGGATCGGGTACCTAAAACTATACCACCAAGTCAGGCCAAGAGTTCGCCTGCGGGTCCTCTGACCGCGCTGAGGACATATAATACGCCTATACCTAGAATAAAGGATGCCTTCATGCAGTACTGAATATTAACCACACTATCATGCTCCTAATTCATATATGCAGAATATGAAGTAAGGCCTTAACAAAGAATACCAAGTGGTATATCCCTCTTCTACCACCACCCCCTTCCAGGTAGGGTAGAGACTGGCAAGTTCGATGCTATAGCATATCACATCTCATCATCATATCGTATCTCATGCTCATCTCTTATCTCATGATATATATATATATATAGTGTATGGATCATTTGTGCACAGCCCTTAAAGTGTACTTTGTTCACAAATACTATTCGGTGAAATGTGAAACATTATTCGGTGAAAATTGAAGCATTATTCGGTGAAATGTGAAACATTCTACCGAATACTGTTATGTTTTCTTTTTCCTTTCAGTTCAGATGAAAACATTCCAATTCCACTGAATAATTTGTAACATAACAGTATTCGGTAGAATGTTTCACATTTCACCGAATAATGCTTCAAATTTAACCGAATAATGTTTCACATTTCACCGAATAATATTTGTGAACAAGGTACACTTTAAGGGGTGTGTACACCCGAACCACACCCTATATATATATATATATATATATATATATATATATATATATATATATATATATATATATATATAAGACTCGAGGAGGACAATGCCCGATGAAGCTGGGTTGTCCTATAACCCTAACAACGACTCTAGGACTCACAGATAACGACCATTCTGCATTCAAACGCATACAGAATAAGAATGCTCATTCGTAAGTGCAATTCCTAAGCATGATACTACATGACATGCTTTTATGCATATGCAACACCTACATACTATATGACACATCAGGCAAGAGGTATTGGTTACTGAGTAAGCCTCGGAGGTACTTACCTGGCTAGAAGATCAGCAAAAGAAGAATCCAGCACACAGTAGTCATGATCACAGAATATCACCTAATTACATAACAAGAATATACTGAGTAAACTTCTATAGTCTCTCTGAACACATATATCACACACTCATACAAACAGATAAATAAACAAGTTCGCATCCATCATACTTCCAGTTCATCCTGATCAATCATCTCCCATCTCATACCGTTCAACATATATAATCCGTCATCTCATCAGCTTAAGATAACCTCTATATCATTCTTAGCCAAATTCGCATATTACTATTCCATACTCATACTCTCCATAAAGACATATATCATTATCATCACAAGTATCGATCATTTAATCTCTTCTAAAAAATCACCACAATATCATGCTATTAGTCATACATATCATACCGTTAGTCAAACAATTTTATTATCATGCTAGTTAGTCAACGAATAAGTCTTATTCCCAAGTTAGTTTCAAAACCGTTTAAAATCCCAGTTAAATAGTTAAGGGTTCTGACCCTTGAAAATGTTCATAAAATTCCTTTTTAATTTATTTATTAAATCATTTTGTAACTTTGAAATTATTTTCTAAATTTCTTTTTAAAATTTTGAGCCTCAGTTAATATATTTTAAATCCCATTTACTATTATATAATATTTAAATACCACTTGTTAATTACTTTTGAAAAATATATTCAAATATTTTAAAGTCCCAATTATTTTTATTTAGTAAAACCGACCCTTTATAAAATATCTGAAATAGTATTTTATATTTTAATCCTCACACAATATTATAATATTTTAAAATATCATTAAATAATTAAATAATTAAATGAATAAACCCGAACCGAACCAAACCCATTTAAACCCAACCGAACCGAACCGTAATTATATATACTCCTAACCGGTTAAATGATAACCAAATTATACAAATTGGCAAGGGGCCCCACATGACCACATTGGCTTCTCCTTTCCGATTTCAAAATGAGTCCCGCCCTGCCATAGCTGCTCGAGGCTTTGCTCCCGCCGGCGCCGAGCTCCACGACGCCGGAGGAGAAGATCGTCGGTGCCTGCTCGCTCGGACCTGCCACGGCTTGTCCCTCGCCGGCTGCTCCTCGCTCACCTTCCCCGGCTCCTCATAGCCATTCTCGTTCGCACCCACGGCCCTCGCTCACGCCCCGCCCTCGCGTCTTCGTTGCTCTCGACCTCGCCGGAACTCGACAAAGTTCAACCCAGCACTCGCAATCGACTCTCACTACCCTCCCGACTAGTCTAAGCATCGAAAAAGACTAAAAAATGAATCAAAACGAGGATAAATTCAGAGCTCACCAAGATGGATTTTTCGCTACTTCAGAGCTCTCGATCGGAGGTCTGGGTGTCCTCGGAGGCCAGTGATGGCTTGTCGAACCTGCACCGCATATGAGTGATTACAAAGGAAGAGTTTCTAGGTGATTTTGATAGATCGAGGAGGAGAACGGCTTACGGAAAGTTAGCTTGCAAAACAGAGCAAGGAGGTTGGTTCACTCTCAAACGGACGTGGGATCTTCGGAGGCTGACGCCAAGAGCTCCAGGGGCGGCTGTGATTGCTCTTCGATGAAAGAGGAGGATGCGAGGGTGAAAACGACGATGAAGAGGCTCCGAGGCGAGGTGCGTGGTGATGGTGACGAGGGGAGGAACCAAGGCTGCGATGGTGGTGATGGTGATGATCGATGGATGATGATGGAGAAGTGGTGACGGTAGTTTGTGAATGAAGAAAGCGGGAGTTGCTGATGAAGAAGAATGACGGTGAAGGTGGGCAGGTGAACTGAAGAGGGATGGGTTCGGGTTGCAGGGTATGGGGAGGGAGTAGGTGATAGCGTGTGGGAATGGGTAAAATAAATACCCGAAATAAATCCCGAATACGCGAATTTCGAATCACGAAATTAATCCCCGACTGTTAGTTTCCCCGACTCTCGCTTTCTCGATCAATTAGATATGTAAAATCGAAAAGGACATCGCCATCCGATAATTATTTTGAATTTTCGAGGTAAAAGGACATAAATCATTTGTCAAATTTTATATTCCGGTCGGAATTCGCTCTACGAGTTTTAAATTCGATTTAAATTCATTTTAAATTTTCCTTTTTCCGAAAAAAAATTAGGATTTTGAAAATCCGAGCCGTTACATCATCCACCTCTAAAAACAAGTCTCCTCCCCGAGAGTAAAATCATTTTTAAATCTGGGGATGAAGTTTGAAATTGGTGAGTCCAAGGATCATGCAATTGATTCCGTAAGCATCTCATAAGTGCCCACATGAGATCCTCACAATACCGTTGTCGTGATCATAATATCCCCAAAAGACCGTAGCAAGAATGTAATATGGGCCCCTACCACATCCTTACTCCGACTCCTCGGTCATATCATAACTCAAAACATCACAACGTCCTCTTTAAACACCGTTCAAAATTCCCTAACCCGACGTTAGTCAAGCAAATTTTCAAATCTCAGGAGGTGGAATCATCCACCTCTAAGGGCTAATCCCATATTCTCTTCCTATGTTCCATGTTATGGTCAAATTCCAATACTTCAGCTTCCATCATTTCTATCATCAAGCATCATATATATATATATATATATATATATATATATATAGAGAGAGAGAGAGAGAGAGAGAGAGAGAGAGAGAGAGAGTGGCACTCATATCACATATTAATAGCATGAGCTAAACACGTCAAGAATAGTGGCATACCGTAAAATATCTAGCACGTCATCACATCATCATGGCTCATCACATCATATCACCAAGGATCTACACACAACTACCAATCATAAACACAGAAACAAAGAGATACTACCAACAAACCCCAATCCAACTAGGCAACTCACCGCACTCGCGAGGTCAGGGAAATATCGCAATCTCTAGACAGTTTGATTGACCTCGACGAATCTCCTCGGTCAACTCAGCCTGAACCTCCAAGAATGACAACTGTCCACTCTCTCGCTGAACCCACACCTCGAAGCAACACCTCAACAAATCTGTCTGTAAATCCTTCTGAGCTGTAAGCCTCGCAACTGATGCCTCCTGGTGAGTCTTCCTACTGAGCGCATCTGCCACCACATTGGCCTTCCCTGGGTGATAAACTATGTCCAAGTCATAGTCCTTTAGAAGCTCTAGCCACCGTCTCTGTCGCATGTTCAGCTCCTTCTGAGTGAAAATATACTTCAAGCTCTTGTGATCCGTCATCACCTAGCATGAAGTGTCGTACAAGTAATGCCTCCAAATCTTCAGAGCATGAACTACATCTGCCAACTCCAAGTCATGAACGGGATAGGACACCTCTGCAGGCTTCAATTGGCGCGAAGCATAGGCGATGTCCCGATCTCTCTGATGCAGAACACATCCCAATCCAGAACGTGAAGCGTCTGTGTAGATATCGAAGTCCTCTGTCCCATCTGGTAACACTAGAACTGGAGCGGTCGTCAGCTTATCCTTCAGAAGCTCAAAGCTGGCCTGACACTCTACACTCCACTCAAACGGAACATCCTTCTTCAGCAGCTGCGTCATCGGCCTAGCAATGCTCGAGAAACCCTGGACGAATCTCCTGTAGTAACTGGCCAATCCTAGAAACGAGCAGATGTCTCTGACATTCTTGGGCACCTCCCAAGCAACGGTAGCATCAATCTTCGCCGGATCCATGGCGACTCCCTCAACTGAAATCACATGGCCTAATAAAGCCACCTCTGTGAGCCAGAACTCACACTTGTTGTATTTCCCATACAGCTGATGCTTCCTCAGCGTCTCGAGCACAATCCTCAAATGCTCCTCGTGCTCCTCTCTACTCCTCGAGTAGACTAAAATTTCATCTATGAAGACGACGACGAATCTGTCCAGGTAGTTGATGAACACACGGTTCATGACCTCCATGAAAGCAGTTGGCACATTGGTCAGCCCAAACGGCATGACCACGAACTCGTAGTGACCATAGCGGGTCCTGAAAGCGGTCTTCTAGACATCCTCTGGCTTCACTCTCGGCTGGTGATAACCCGACCTCAAATCAATCTTCGAGAAGACAACGGCGCCCTACAGCTGATCTAACAAGTCATCAATCTTGGGAAGGGGATAACGGTTCTTCACCGTCGCACGGTTCAGTTCCCTATAATCGATGCATAGCCTCAATGACCCATCTTTCTTCTTGACGAACAGCACTGGTGCTCCCCAAGGGGATGCACTGAGCCTGATGTAACCCTTCGCGGCTAGCTCCTCCAGCTGAGCCTTCAGCTCTGCCATCTCCGTCGGTGCCATGCGGTAAGGGACTCGCGAAATGGGCCTGGTGCCTGGCTCTAGCTCGATCACAAAGTTGACCTCTCTCAGCGGGGGAAGTCCCGGTAGCTCCTCTGGAAACACGTCTGTGAAGTCTCTGACAACAGGGACATCTGAGAAGCTGGGATGTGCACGATCCACCTCTAAAGCGTAACACCAATACCCGACGTATCCCTGATCTAGAAGTCTAGTGGCTCTGACTGTGCTGATGAGCGCCCCGTTCCTCTTGGGGTCGCTTCCCCAAACCTGGTGCTCAGTCCCGACATCTGCCAAGATGGACACCGTCCTCGTCCTCAGGTTGATAATCGCTCCATAGTGGTCCATGAAATCCATACCTAGAATGAGATCATCCATCCTCAATGGCATGACAATAAGGTCGGCTGGCCACTCACGCTTACCTATACGGATGAGGCACCCTAAAATCTCCCGACTCGTCCTAACCTTTGCCCCGTCCGCCAGACCAATAGTAAGGGGTGAACCACTCGTGCAGCTCAGGCTCAGCCTAGCAATGCACGCCTCTCCTATGAAGCAGTGAGTAGCACCAGTGTCAAACAATATAGACAAGCACTCATCATGGAAGTGTATAGTACATGCGGAAGTAGGGGCAGTACGGTCATCAGCTCTCATCTGGAACATGCGGGGCGGTGGGGGTAATGCTGGTCCTCGGCCTCCGAAACTCTGGCCACGATCATACCCGGACCCAGATGGTCCTGCAGATGACGAACCTCTACCCTGACCTGGCCCTGACGGCCCTCTGCCTCCACGATCGTAACCTCTACCTCCTCTACCTCCCCCTCAACCTCTACTAGAAGCATCTCCTCGCCCCTGACCCTGGGGATAAGTCAGAAGTGGCAACTGAGGAGCAGTAGGAAGTCTCGGTGGTTGTGCAGTCGCCGGGGCTCTACCGCCCTGGGGACAACGGGCAGCTCTGTGTCCCATGGTGCCGCAAGTGAAGCAGACAATCGAACGATCTGGGCAGGAAGCGACATAATGACCTCTCTCGAAGCATCCATGGCAAGTGACACTCCTCACTCGTGCATCTCCTCCATAAACAGCTGGGGCGAGCGGCTGAGGTGCCCTTGGTGCAACTCCGTGATATCCTCCTTTAAATCCTCCTAGGATCTATCGTCTCCGCGACCATCCGCTGGTCTCGCTCTCTTCGCCTCAGGGCGAGAAGTGGTGTATGCAGGCTCGGACAAGATCCGCTGCTGGTCGTACAGGAGGATGACCTCCAGGAATCGATCAAAATAGACCAGCTCCTTCTTGAACTGAAGGACACAAGTGAGCACATTAGACCAGCTCCTTCTTGAACTGACAGACGATGGCAGAGACAAAAGCTGATCAGTCGTAGTAGCCTCGCAGAAAGGATACCTCTCGGGCTATCTGAATCCCAAGAGGGCGGTACTCTCTCAGCATCATATCCCTAAATTCCTCGTAGGTCCACTCAGCCTGGTCTATCTTCATACAGACTAGCGATCAAAAGCATCTCTCTGCAGACGGCCGACGGCAAGTCTCTGTCTCTCGGAAGTGGGTACAACAACGTGGTCGAACAACCCCTCCATCTCACGGAACCATCTCTCAATATCCTCCCCAACCTCTCCAGTAAATGCCGGAGGATGGCACTGAGCTAGCGTCTTGACCCAATCGACGTGCTTCTCAAGGCGCGTATCGGCTACGGGCTCAGCTGGCTGAACAGGAACCTCGGGCGTCGGTGTTGTAGGTGGGGCTCCTCCTCGCAACTCGCTCAGAATGTCGTGAAGCGCTGTCTCTAACTGCCCAAGCCTCGTCTCTATGGAAATCGAAACCTGGTCGTCAACCGGCGGAGGCGAAGCTCACTCCTCAGCGTGATCTTCAGCAGCGCGCTCCTCGACGCTCTCAACGGCAATCCGGCGGGGGCATCCCCTACCACGACGTGCCCTACCCCCACGCCCAACTGAACCGTGTCTAGTATCGACCATGATGGCTACATGAACAATTAATTTAAACACTCAGCAGAGAAGCACTCAACGATTAATATGATCCTCTTCGAGGAGGATCGCCCTCAGGCCCAATTGCATATATATATATATATATATATAAATGTAAGCATAGAGACGATCTATGTCGTCCTTCGAGAGACGGCTGACCGGAGGGGCAAAACCTCATGGCCTCCTAACTCGACACTCCAACCTTCGCGGTGTTCCTTGGAGTCTTCTAGGCCCATCTGTAAATAAAAGATAGTATTTTGCATACCGTTCCCCGAGTTCTACATCCATAAGGGACGTCTATCGCTTTGGTCTCTACCCACGAGATTGTTTCCCCTTTATTCATTTAGGTTTTAAGTCCAATTAAATTCATTTTGCCCTTTAAACATTTTCCAAAATAATTTGAAATCATTGGGCGATTTTCAAAACCATCTTTAACATATTGTACTCGGATTGCGAAACCTCACTCTGATACCACCTTTGTAACAGCCCGAGATTATGATTCCCGAGTTAAATTTCGAGGGATCAAACCCCTCGTTAGGATCTTGCGCCCCGAGTATAGGCTGAAGGTTTGAAATCAAGGATTTGTAGTTTAAAGCGGGATTTCGCACCCAAATCTGGAAGGTCTGCTGGAGACCCCGGGGTAACCCCTGTACCTGTCCTAAGTCTACAAAGTGGAAAATCTTTTATCATGCAAAGGACATAAATTCTGAAACGTTACAACTAGTGTCGCGGCAGAGCCGGATCAAAACAGAGTATAATTAGGAAGAAATCCCAAGGACATATATCATTATCATCACAAGTATCGATCATTTAATCTCTTCTAAAAAATCACCACAATATCATGCTATTAGTCATATATATCATACCGTTAGTCAAACGATTTTATTATCATGCTAGTTAGACATCGAATAAGTCTTATTCCCAAGTTAGTTTCAAAACCGTTTAAAATCTCATTTAAATAGTTAAGGGTTCTGACCCTTGAAAATGTTCATAAAATTCCTTTTTAATTTATTTATTAAATCATTTTGTAACTTTGAAATTATTTTCTAAATTTCTTTTTAAAATTTTGAGCCTCAATTAATATATTTTAAATCCCATTTACTATTATATAATATTTAAATACCACTTGTTAATTACCTTTGAAAAATATATTCAAATCTTTTAAAGTCCCAATTATTTTTATTTAGTAAAACCGACCCTTTATAAAATATCCGAAATAATATTTTATATTTTAATCCTCACACAATATTATAATATTTTAAAATATCATTAAATAATTAAATAATTAAACGAATAAACCCGAACTGAACCAAACTCATTTAAACCCAACTGAACCGAACCGTAATTACCTATACTCCTAACCGGTTAAATGATAACCAAATTATACAAATTGGCAAGGGACCCCACATGACCACGTTGGCTTCTCCTTCCCGATTTCAAAATGAGTCCCGCCCCACCATAACTGCTCGAGGCTTTGCTCCCGCCGGCGCCGAGCTCCACGACGCCGGAGGAGAAGATCGTCGGTGCCTGCTCGCTCGGACCTGCCACGGCTTGTCCCTCGCCGGTTGCTCCTCGCTCACCTTCCCCGGCTCCTCACAGCCATTTTCGTTCGAACCCACGGCCCTCGCTCACGCCCCGCCCTCGCGTCTCCGTTGCTCTCGAGCTCGCCGGAACTCGACGGAGTTCAACCCAGCACTCGCAATCGACTCTCACTACCCTCCCGACTAGTCTAAGCATTGAAAAAGACTAAAAAACGAATCGAAACGAGGATAAATTCGGAGCTCACCGAGATGGATTTTTCGCTACTTCGGAGCTCTCGATCGGAGGTCTGGCTGTCGTCGGAGGCCAGTGATGGCTTGTCGAACCTGCACCGCATATGGGTGATTACAAAGGAAGAGTTTCTAGGTGGTTTTGATCAATCGAGGAGGAGAACGGCTTACGGAAAGTTAGCT